>JAYKAV010001234.1:342890-447313 GCA_035582835.1 Phoebastria nigripes
GGGCTCCCCGAGGGCCGGCACCGGCACACGCAACACGGGGGTCCTCGGGGGGACAAGGAGTCCGGGGGGACAGGGGGGAGCCGGGGGGCACACGGTCCCGGGGTGCCCGGAGGGACGCTGGGCACCCTGGGGGGGGAAGATGGGTGGGCACGGTGCCCCAGCGGGACACGGGTGAGAGCCGGGGCCCCTGCTCAGGACACGGGGTGCAGGGCCGGCGTGATGCCCCAGGCACCCACTGCAGCCCAGCGCTGACCGGGTGGCCGTCGGAGGGTCCCCGTGCCTGGGAGGCGGCTGCCAGCATGCTGGGGTGCGTGGGGGTTCCGGGCACGTCAGCACCCGTTGACTCTGCTGCCACTGGCGGTAGGGGCTGTCGACACCCTGACACAYGAAATCGCCGCTTCCCCGAAGCTGCCCGTGCCGGCACCGCACTTGCGACTCACTTCCAGGCCGGCGGGGCAGCCTTCTGGGGGGTGCGGCAGGCTCAGCACGGGGGTTTCCAGCCAGGGGGCAAGAGCGGGGCCAGGGCAGCCGCAGCTTTGCAAGGTGAACCGTGGGGGTTATTTCGGTTGCACCCATTCTTTGCCTCAAGTCCCTTTATCTCCCCCCATCAAGGGCTGCTTGCGGTGGCAGGAGGTGCCAGCGCTGCCGGGACTTGCCGCTGTTCCCAGGGACGAAGGAAGATGCTTTTCACGCTGGTGTATTGCAGGGATTTGCCCTCCAATTGCCCTGTTGCCCTTGGGCAGTGGGGCTGTGGGTCCCAGCTGCGCACATGGACTTTTCCTCCAGCTGAGCGGGGCGCTGCCTCGCGCTGCCAGGGGSACTTTGGTCCCAGGAGGGGCTGAACACGCCGAAAACCGGCTCCCCTGCCCTCGCCACCTGGCCAGCCTCAGCCCTTCCAGGCTCCCGCTCCGCGTTGTGCAAGGCCCGGCAGTTACGCTGGCCCCGCGCCTTACCCAAYAGCTCCTTCCTCCGGCTGCGTGTCTCCCGCTCAGTTTCGACATTAGCTGGCCCTGGCCAGCTCGTCCCGGGGTTTTCGCCGCTCCCACCTCCGGTCGGCACTGCCTCCTGCCAGCACAGCCCCGGCTGCCCCGCACCACTCCCTGCCGGCTTTCCCGGCCCCCAGCGGGTCCCCAGGGCTGGACTGCACCGTACCCAAACTTGGACCAAACTTCCCCCCCAGCTTGGCCATTTGCCACCCCCCAAGTGGACACCCATGAACATGACAAGACTTGACTTAGGGTCCAGATAATGTTTATGAGCAAAGACAAGCAATTACACTCTGGCAGGAGCATAAATACGGGAGCAGAGTCCCTGCGCTAGCCCTGCCAGGTCCTTCCCAGCTCCCTCAGTGTCTCGGTGCCACCCTGGCGGCTCTGCCCCTCCTTGAACACCCATCCCAGCACTCAGCAGACAGCCCCAAAATGCGGGGTCGGGCCGTGCCCGGCGTGCTGCGGCATTCACGGGCGCTCAGCCCTACACCAGTGCCTGGGGACGGTCAGGTAGGAGGTGGCCCTTGTACAGCAAGCACAGCGTAGCTGGCTCGAGGGGCTGGGTTTGGGGGGCATGTGCCCCCTGCACCAAGGGGAAGACCCTCCTTGGGCTGGGGGGGACCAGGGTCCCGTGCCAGCGGGATCTCCAGGGGGTTGCGCTTCAGCCGCCCCGTTAGGGTCTGCTGCCCAGGAGCCAGCACCACGAGCCCACAAGCACCCCGATGGGCACCCCCACACCCCGAGTCTCTCTGGGGCCACTCTGTGTCCCTGTGGGGAGGTAGGCAGGACCCCGCTGCCCTGGCTGGGGCAGGCTGACCCGCCACCCTGCCTGCCAGTGTCCCCAGGGACATCCTTCTCACAGCCACGGTGGGAAGGGTCCAGGCACGCACAGATGCCAAGGGGACAAACCTGCCGGGACAGGGCTCCGGGACTGCCAGGGGCTGCCGGGCACTTGGGGGGCCTGGCTCCTCCAGGGCAGGGAGAGGAGCAGTGCATGCCCCGGGCCAGCCCTGTCCCCCACCTGGGTGGTGTTACCCACCCTCTGCGGGCACAGCAGCATAGGGTCCCCCGAGTGCTGCCATGTCTCTCCTGGGGACCCCCGCCCTTGGCACAGCCACAGGATGGCAGAGAGAGGAGGGTGCCAGGCACAGGCAGCAGGACCCAGGGGCTCAGCTCCCCTCCAGCAACCCAGGGGACCAGTAGCCCCGCTCCAGGACCCCCACAACGAGGGATGGAGCCAGGGGCCACAGAGGAAGGGCAGCCCCCCAGCTGGGGGACATTGCCTGCAGATGAGAGAAAGTCCTGCTCAGCCATTCCCCTGGCAGCTGTGCACCCCATCTCTAACACCCAGGTTGGACAGTCCCATGGGTGGGTTTCCCCGTGCTCTGGGGTCCCACCATGCCCTCTTCCCTGGACTCATGGCCGGGGCTTCCCCGGGGGATGGGCTCCCCGGCACAGCGGGGGCTCCCCTGCCTGGCACCATGCCCTGGGCGATGCCCATCAGTATGTCTGGGGCGTGAGGATGAAGAGTCGGTCTTCCTCCTTGCGGATCCACTTCATGAGCTTGTTGACAGCACTGATGGCGCTGGCCTTGGTCCCCAGGGGACTGTAGCATATGTAGAGCTCGAAGGCGCTGGTTACCTGGGTGAAAAAACAGAGTACACGCTGGGCACACGTCTGCGCCCCGCTTGGGGCTGGCACTGCATCTTCCCCCCACGGGCACTGGGAACAGGCACAAGGGCTCCAGTGCAGGGACACGGGGTGGCAACGGGGTACCCTAAATGCATGGCACCTGGTTTGCTCAGAAGTGGGGGGACTGAACTCCAGGGTTTGCCCCCAGAGTGGGTTTTCTCTGTGGCACCAGGGAGTTCATGACAGCGCGTGGCACAGCGCATGGCACAGCCCTTGATGCCAGCGCTTGCCAGCCCCCGCTGCTATCCCTGCCCATCCCTCCCTGGCACAGGGGTGCATGGGGGCAGGCTGGCCCCCAGAAGGACTGTGCACGAGCTGGGGGCCACCCTGGGGACCACGGAGCTGGTGCTGTGTTGGCACACCCAAACCCTGCAGACAGCCCTTACCCAAGCCAGGAGGTTCTCACGGGGGCCCGTGAAGTAGATGTTCTTCAGGGGGCGCGAAGAGTTGTGAGCCCGGCTGTGGAGGTACTGGTAGAGCCCCAAGAGCCTCTCCTTCTCCTCCTCCCGCACGTAGGGTGCCTCAATCTTGGGGCTGCAGGAACACAGCACCCCGTTAGCCCCCTGGAGATGGGGATTCATGGAAAAGGCTTGCCCCGTGCCCCATGCCATGGCCTTGGCCCGATGGTTCCCCAGGGGCCTCACCTGGTAAAGAGCCCAGAGCTTTTCGACTTGTAGATGAAGTGCCGGAGGTCAGGGATGCCCACCTGGGCAACGCTGTAGAAGGGGGTGCGTAGGGCCTCCTGCAGAGCGTGGTGCACCCCCCGCCGCCGCAGGCGCTCCTGGAAGCGCCGCTTACAGTCGGAGACGGTGAAGAAGTCCTCACGGTCGGTGGAGACCAGCAGGAGGCACAGGTCCATCTCCTGCTCCAGGTAGGAGATGTGGGCATGGAAGAAGCCACTGGAGTTGAACTTGGGGAGGCAAATGGGAGTCCAGGCTTCACCCTCCCGGAAGGAAGAAGAAGAGCTGATGAGGTTGAAGAGCAGATGGAGGTCAATGGGGTGGAGGAACTGATCCTTCTTCCTCACGAGAGACACCAGCTGGTTCCCTGACAGGAGGATGGAGAAAACCAGGCTCTTGGCCTTGGCCTGCTGGAGGCTGGTGGTGACAGCGTCCCGGACGCTGGCGGCCAGGGGCAGGCAGCGCACGGCACCCATGAGGAAGCTGGGGTCGTGGGCCATGAGGTCCAGCAGGTTGTTGGTGATGCGCTCGGAGCCGGCCAGGAGCCTGCGCAGGTCATAGTTCTGCTTCTGCTGGAAGATGTGGTTGAGCTGGGTCCAGGTGAGCAGGCTCAGGATCTGGTAGTAGATGTAGAGCAGCTCATGGGCGATCTCCTGCTCCGACTGCCGGGTCCGCGCCACTGCCACCAGCACCAGTGGGCTCCTCCGCACGAAGACCACCTTGTAGCCATCTGCTTGGGAGGGAGTTCCCCGGGAGGGCCGGGGACAGACCTGTAAGCCTGGCTCCCCCGGGGCTGCAAGGGGGAGCCAGGCTGCAGTGTCCCCCCTGCCACCAGTCTGCCCCTGGGGACAATGTGGCCTACGGTGGCAGCGGCACATCCGGGCAGGCCGTGACACACCCCTGTCCCACTCCCCCCCAGGGCGGTACCTGCATGGATGGACCGGATGGCGTTTTTCTCGGCCTCCAGGAAGGACACCAGGGCCATCATGACGCCCATGGTGCTGGAGAGGGCCTCCTCAGAGCCGTAGCGGGAGTACACGGGCTTGCCCGCCTCGCTCAGCACAAAGACGTGCTTCCGGTGCATGCGCCAGGCGTCCATGGTCACATCCTCCTCCTCCTTGCCAGATAGCACTGAGTCGCGGCGGGTGGTCTGTGGGGATGGCTCCAGCTTCCCCTCCTTGCTCTGCCTCATCTCTTCCTCCAGGTCGAGGGCCATGCCCGTGAGCTGCGTGCTCAGCTCGCTGAAGTCCTTGCTGATCTGCTCCATGCTGGTCGGCTCAGCTGGCTCCCCCCGCCTCTCCTCTGGGCTCCGCGCCACGGCTGCCCCGTCCTCGGGACTCGTCAAGTCCTCGTAGGAGCGGGTGTGCACAAACATGGCTCCCTCCTGGCCCGCCCCTGGGAACAACGGGCCGTGCAGCGTCCGTCCGCCTGTCCCCCACGCCGAGGCAGTGGGCGGACGGAGGGTGCAAAAGGGACAGGGGGTTGCAGGGAGGGACCTGCCCTCCTCTCCCCATCCCACGGCACCCAGGGGTGCAGGTCCTGCTGATGGGGAGTCAGTGGGCCCATCTCCCCCTGCCACGGGGCTGTGGAGGGCCCGGCCCGCATAACGAGGAGCTGGTTTTTTTTTTTTTTACCCCCATGGTGAGCTCTGCCCCGTACCTGGCTCCGTCCCCTGCGCCAGCCCCGGTGTGGGGCTCTCGGACCGCTCCGTGTGCTGCCCATCTCCAGGCGCCAGGGACCCGTTGGGCACTTCCCAGCCTTTCTTCTTGTGGACATCCGCAGCCATTCCTTGGGGCAGGACCTGCATGCGACCCACAGCATCACCCCTCTGCTCCCTCACCYGCAAATCGGGTCCTGAAACGCTCCGCTCTTGAGCGGCATCCTCGGCCCAATCCTGCTGGCTCAGCAGGCAGCACTGAGCCCTGGTGAGACGTCAGGAAAGCCGCTCTAATCCAGCAGGATTTCCTCCCTCCCATGGCCCCAGCTCCTTCCAGCCCCCTGGCCCCAGCACCTTCCATCCAGGTTTGGCCCCGATTTCCCTGAGTGCTGGGAAAGCCGCTCAGCCTCCCTCGGCCGCATCCCAGCGGCGAGGGGGAAGGGAGCCGGCCCTAGATGGGGCTGGGGCTGGTCCTGCACACCTACGATCCCAGAGGCCTCATGTTTGCAAAGGGCGGGTTTTATGGCCCTCCTTGGCCTGGATTAGGAGGCTGAGATGAGACCAGGCTGGTGACACTCCTCCTGAGGCCACGGCCGCTCAGACGGCGTAACCCCCTGCRAGCAGGGTGCCCTCTCGAGCCTCTGCCCTGTGGGTCAGCCCTCCGGGGCAGAGCTTTCTGGCCCGTGCTTTCTTCCCTGCCCTGTGGGGAAACCGGCCCAAAAGCCAACACATGCACACAAGCGAAAGCAACGGCGGGAAGGCAGGCTGGCCCGGGACCCTCTGCCACTTTAGTGCCGGAGCCTCCCCAGCCTCCGAAACCAGCTAGTGGGGAGGCTCGTGGAGTCCCAGCTTCGCTCCATGCTTCGTAACACCTCCTGCCACCCAGGCACCCAGCCCCCCCCCCCCCAGGTAACACCGCACCTGGCAGGGCCAGACCCCGACCCCAAAAGCCTGTGAGACCCCAAGAGCCCTGGAGGGTGCTGGGCTGTGGATTAGGGCCCCGTCCTCGCCTGGCCCTTTCCCTCCTGGCTGCACCGCTGCCAGCCTGCTGCCCTTCCCCGCAGCCCCCCGCGGGGCTGCCCGGGGGTCAGGGTCTCCCCGCGACCCCCGCGGCCCAGTGCGGGGCCCGTCCCGGCCCCTCCCCCGCGGGGGGGGGTCACCGCTCCTGGAGCACCGACGTGCCCCGGGGAAGCGCCAGGCCCGGGACCCCCCGCAGCCCCGAAGGACAACGCGCAGGGACCGACCTTCGCGGCTCCTCCCGTCGGCGCCGGAGGCCCGGCCGAGCAGCGCGGCGGCCGCAACTGCGGCGGGGGCCACCCGGCAGCCCCCGGCACGGCCTAGGCGGGGCGGGGGGGACGACGCCGGCGGCGGGCGGCCGCCTCCCGCCCTGCCCCTGCCCCCGCCCCTACCCCTGCCCCTGGCCCTGGCCCTGGCCCTGCCCCCGGCCGCCGCGGCGCCCCCGGCATCGCGGCACCCCGCCCCGGCGGCCCGGCGGGAACCGCCCCCCGCGGCCCGGCCAGGCCTGGCCCCGCCGCCCCAAGGTCGGGCGCCGGCCCCGCGGAATCATGGGAACTGTAGGCAGCACCCGCTACCCGCCGCTGCCGCCCCGCCCCTCCGCGACTACAACTCCCGGCAGGCCCCGCTCGCCGCGCGGAGCGCTCTGGGAAATGGAGTCCTCCCACAGCGCCGCCTGCGCGGGGCATGGCGGGAGCGGTAGTGCGGCGGCCGGCGGGGCAGGACTCCGCCTCCCAGAGTGCCGCGCGGGGGGTGTAGGGGAGCGGAAGTTCCGGTTTCTCGCCGTGGTTGCGCTGGGCCTGGCGCGGCGGGAGCGGCGGCGGTGGCGGAGGTGAGGGGCGGCCCCACCCCGCCCGCCCGGCCGCGGCCCCGCTGGGGGAGCAGCAGCAGCCCGGCGTGGCGAAACCGGGCGGGGCTCGCTGGCTTTGCCTGGGGAGGGGCGCGCGGGTGCGGGGTCTGGCGTGGGGCCGCCGGGGTGGCGGAGCGGCGGCGGCTCCCGGGGGTCTCCCGGGGTACGGGAGCGGAGCGGGGACGTCTCCCGGGGTACAGGGGCGGGGCAGAGTTTCCCGTAGGGCTGCCCGGGAGAGGGAAGCGGGGAGGGGGTGTTTCTGGGGTGTCCCCTGGGGTAAAGGGGGGTCTCCCTTAGTGTCGTGAGAGGGGAGCGGGGCGGGGGTCTCCTGAGGGTCTCCCGAGGGTCTCCCGGGAGGGGGAGGTGCTTCCCGTGGGGCTGTCCGGGATAGAGGAGTGTGCGGGGGGGGGGGCTCTTCCTAGGGGCCACCTGGGATAGAGGAGCAGGGGGTTCCTCCTGCGGAGTCCATCAGGGTAGCGGGGGTGTGTGTCTCTTTTGGGATCACMCGTGACGGGGGAACAGTCCGAGGCTGGGGGCTGCCTCGGCTGCGAGCTGTGAGGAAGCAGGTCCCGGCTCTGTGCCCCGGCGTGGCCCCGCATCTGGCTGCGGGCTCAGACTCCTCATCGGAGCCCCACGCCCCCGTGGGACGTGGGCTTGGGCAGCTCAGTCCCCCGGTACGGGAGTACCACAGGGTGTCCCGCACGGCTGTGCTGAGCGCTGGGGCCTGCTGTCTGTGTTGTTATCGGTGGTTGTGGTGTTTCTGGGTATCTCTGTGTTATTCTGAGGCCCTGATCAAAATTAGGGCTTTCACACCATGTCATATGCGTTTYGGTGAAAAGTGTCTCAGAACACTTATGTTTTTAAAAGTGACAGACAAAAAGTGGGCTGGGTTCATGCTGGGACGTAGAGAAAGGTGATCAGGGCTGGTGTGCGGGGCTGGGGGTGCGTTAGCTGACAGTAAGGCTCAGTGATGGGCTGAATGGGATTTTGGACTAAGGTGCAGGCAGAATGTGRCCCAGCTCGTGCTGGAGGCTGGTGAAGGCTGGGTAATGCAGTGGTAGTGAACTACTGGGAGTAATAATGGTGAGCTCTCATGTTTTGTTTTTTCAAGCAATTGGCACCACAAGAATTTGATGTTGTTGCTGGTGTGTGGTATTAATTTTGGAAATTCTGCTAAAGTTGGAATCCACTTTGTTATCCCAGCAGGGTGTTGGTGGTATGAAAGTCTCTCCCAACGCTCCCTAGTTGGGAATGTGTGCGTGAAGTCCTTTGGGACAAGCAAAGTCAGGATAGTAATGGGGGAGGGGGGGTTAGAAATTCACCTGGTTGTTTCTAATACATGTTTTTAAAAGCATCATACAACTGAAAAGCGCACACATCCCTTTTTTTAAGTGAAAACCTCTAGCCTGACACCCAGAAGAACTSAAATGGTTCTCTCTCCCTTTGCTTTCAAACTTCAGTGACATGCTTTTGATATTTCTTCACTTCTAGATTAGACATCTTCAACTTTAACATTGGAAATAACAGGCTTTCTTGGCTACTGGCAGTTTCTGTAGCTTGGGGAAACGTTTTCTTTTGTACCTCCCATAGTACTTGAGTTTCACAGAGGCTTTTTCCTTTCTTCAGCCTTACAAAAACTTTACTGGGCGCAGAAAGTTGTTCTGCAGCAAATTACTTCCTCTGTTTGAGTGTAGTCTTGTGTGTAGTTATGCGTTTGATTTCCTCATGGTCTATAAATACCAAGTCTGGCATCCTTGGCAAAATCTGTTTGGAGAGAAGTTGTGAGTACCAGAGTATTTTACTGAAAATAGCATCTCTCTGAAACTTGCCTAATCCGTCACTGGTTTCTCCCCTCTCCCCCCACATTTGGAAAATAAGGTGCAAAGTTGGGTGTAAGTCAGTGAGGAGATGCTCGAGGACTGTGCTGGCATTCCTCGCTCTGCCCCTTGCCAGAAATCTTTAATTATTCCTTAAGAAGGCCGTCTTCTTAGTCTGACTCAGTTGCATGCTTCTGATATACAATGCCATTATTTTACCGTAGTACAATGTAAATTGAAATAAGATCCAAAAGAGTCTGCCGTCAGGCTTGGCACCTGCATTTGGAAAGCAGAATCAGGAACGTCCCCTGAGTGGCAGTGCCAGGCATTGGGCTGTCTGGGGGTGCGCTGGGGAGGGCAGGGGGCACGGTCCTGAGGAAGTCCTTGGGTGTAATTGCCAGGGAGCATCTGGAGCTCCATCAGCCTCTCCTGTTTGCAGGGAGGGCTGCAGGACCACCGGTTGCTGCAGGAACTAAGACCACAAAAGAGCTTCCCCTCCTTTRAGACTCACCACCTGTATCTTCACTGGAGCCGAGGCTTTGCCACCAGGAAATAGAGCCAGCTAGGAGAGGAGGAGGGAAATAAAATGCATGCTTTCAGGATGCATATTGGCCCTCCTGAATATTCAGTGTAATTGTAACAGCTAATTATTGTCTTAAAAGAACTCTAAATCCGGGCTCTGTGAGTAACTGGACTACGTTGTGCGTTCTGCGGCTGCGTTACTCTGTCACTCTGAAACATCCTTTGTTGCCATCTCCTTCAGATGCACGGTTGTGACTGAGGTATGGCAAAACTAATTGATGCATAATTTCTAGCACTTGAGGGTGGATTTTTGCCGTGCTTTGCTGCTGGCCTGGCCCCAGCCCCGGGCTCTGTTGGTGTGTCTTTGGCAAACAGCCTTACTCATGCTGACCTGTCTCCCAGCATCTGCCTGTGAGCAGGGAGGTGGGAGCTGAGCTGGCTATTACCTGAAGGGTAAATCCTGATGGCGTCTCATCACAGCATGCTTCTCTTGGAGCAGTTGCAGCAGGGCGTACCTTCAGGAGGTCTTGGTGTTGGTGGAAGCCAGTCTAAGAAGTTTCTGTCCCTGTCCTGCAGTTTGCTGTCACCTTGTTTTGTGGGGCTGTGTAGTAAACCGTATCACTGAAATGACCTGGGTTAAATATAACTTTTTGGAGGGTCATGKGTGGTGCAGACCCAGAAAAGCACAATCTGGCACATTGCGCATTGCCAAAGGCAGAGCAGAGGCAGCAAATCGTATCAGGCTGAACAGGGGACTGTCGGAGCCAGTGTTGCTGCCTGTGTTATTGAACCATGACCTCATACTCATGGATGTTGCTGCATGGCTCAGCTGATCTATGCCAGGCCTGATATCAGTCCAATGGTATTTTTTTCCCCATCTGATAATTTGAATGTTATGTCCAAACAGTTCCCAGCTGGCAAGGGATTTTTTTTTTTTTAAGCATCGGTAAGCTTGTTGACTTAATGAGAACTGGAGTGGGGGAGGAAATACGAAGGGAAGAACAAGAAACACCAGGTCTGCAGATGTCTGCAGGCTGCAAAAGATGATAGATAAAAGGACTGGCTGATGACAGCCAACCGTAATGATGACTGCCATAACCATCCCCTTTTGCCTGTCCTCTCCGTGGAGGGTKCAGTGTCAGTTCTTAGATTCACCTCTGAGAAAGAAAAAATGATAGAGCTTGTGGAGGAAATCCTTGAGACCAGGGAGGTGCTTGTTGCATTGAGCGCCATGTAAAACGTGAGCAGACCAGTGCTCTTGGGCTTGGGTGGCCAATTGAATTAACCTTAAGGTTTCTTTAGAAATGGCATTACGGTGGATGGATCAGCAGTGGTTGTACAGATTGCCTTCATCAGCCTCCGCACCCCTGCGTACTGAGGCCTGCCAGGCCCTGCCGTCCCCAGCTCCCACGTGAGCGTTCACTGGCTGGTGATGGAGCCCGGCAGGAGCGGGTAYTCCCTCTTGGCAGGGCAGCTCCCTTTAGCTCCTTGGCACAGGCGGCTGCCGGCAGTGGCACCTGGAATTGATCCCTGGTGTAACATCTGTCATAACCTGCTCTTTTGACCTGCCACCCATATGGCAGTGCTGGCCTTTGGAAGTGAGAAGAAACAGGATCTTGTATGCTTTTCTTTGCCATTAGCTGCTCTAGCCAGGCCTTCCGGTGACTGTCCGTACTATCTGCGGTTCCACCTAACTACTGCAGTTAGTTTAATCCTGCTTTTGAGCTGCTTTGTAGAAGCATGCGAGCCCCAGGTCTTCTAACCTTGGTCTGGTGGCACGGCAGCCCTCCTGAACCACTGCAACCGGATTATCCAGAGCAGGTTTGAGACCATCAGGTTGCTAGCTATCTCATTTTGCTCTATGCTCTGCTGCAGCCTTTCTTTGGGAAAGACGGAAATACTTCCCATTTCAAGTCGTGACTTTGGCAATCGCCAGGAAATCCTCACCTTCTCCACTGGTGGGAGGAAGTGGATGAAGTTTTAGATCTCTGTTGAGGCAAGTGTTATTTGCGGCACTCAGCTTGATGAGGACAGTGTTGGAGAAGACTGCCTGTGATGATTTATTGGCAAAGCCTAGTCTGTTATCTACATACTTTTGAGGGCAGAGTAAGCATAGTAGACCAATAGTAGCGATCATTTCCTTGAACAGCAAAGAGCTTTTGGCAAAAATAGTTTGGATTAAACATTAATTGCAAACTGTTGTTCGGCAACGGTCCTTGTTGTTTATAGATTGTGGTGTTCTCACGTTTCTAGCTGCACTCTGAATAGTGTCAGACAGCACAGTATGTTGGAAAGCTTTATGTTAATCAAAGCAGATATCAAATTGTTTGCCCACCCGTATTGACAGTTTGATTTCAGAAGTCGTTTGACGCTTGCAAATTTGAACATGGAGAAATGCAACAATTAAACTCGTTCATGCCTCAGTGCGGTCCTGTATATTTGTGGATCCTGATCAGATGTTCCGCACACCCCTTCTCCTAACCAGCAGTGCTTTTCTTATGTGACTTATTGTCATGTTATTTATTCAACAGGTTGTGCTGTCTTGGTGTTCTTAGAGTGAATTATCCATTTCTGGAAACCTACCAGACAAGACCAAAATGTGGGGAGACCATCGACAAGGCAACAGAATGGGGTCTTTTCGGTAAGCATTTGAATGTACAGTTTGTTTCAGCAACATTCTTAAATACAATAAGCCATAGGAACTTTTTGTTTGTCAGTATTTCTGCACATTCTCCCTGAAGCAGACTATTTTGGTAAAAGTTCTGAGGTCCGTGTGGAGCTAGGTGTGATTGCCAACGAATAGGCAAGTTAAGTGACAATGTAACTTTCTGCATTTCTGTGAAGTTTTTTCATTTCTTTTTTTTTTTAAACAACAGCTGCTTTTAGTACTTCTATTCCTTCTCCACACCACCTTTTATAGCAATACTTAGTTTAGTTGTTGTAAGCTAAGGTCATGATATGCTGTATGGATTTTGGTGCTATGCACTGTTAAGACCTAGAAGAGAAGCGCCTAACAGTGTGATGTTGATTCTCTTTAACCATGGTGCTTGCCTTAACTTCAGAAATACTGTCACTTTCATTGCACGCAGGATTTTATGAAAACTTTGAGAGTTTAGCTCTCTCCATGAGGTTAAGTAGACCATATATCCTTCATAAGACATTTTTGAATGTCACTGGAACTGTTTTAAAGATTCGTATGCAACTGGACCTGCACAGCATGATATTTTTCTTAGTTTATATTCCTCTGGTTGTTACTAGGCCCTGTGTTTGCAAGAGGGCTCTGGGTATAAAAAAAAATAAAAATGGAGGCACCAAGAGCTCGGGTTTTCCTCTGTTGTACATAATTCTTTCAGGCTTTGCTCACGTGTCCACCTCAGTTACTTGAATATCAGCGTGATAAAGGTACTTCCTCATGGCATACTTCAGGTTTCTGCAATAAGAATACTTCAAATAATTGTCTAACTGTAATGTGTTGAGAAAGCTGATGTCATTTGAGCTACAAAAACCAGTATCCTCCAGAACATGTCTTAACGGTATTGATAGGAGCGTGATTGTGTTTTGTGATGATATCAGTAGTGCTGTTCTGATTTTAAGTGGATTTTATTGGCATCATTCTTTACTGTATTGGGTGGGGAATTGTAACCTTGAACCAAGTTTTAATTACTATTCTGTATGGTGGTGAAACAGGGACGTGTAGCTTAGGAAGTCTGTATATGGTTTGATTAACTGTGCAAATGTCACCTTGCATTCTGTTGGTGAGTGATTCTGTAGTGAAACTTGAAGAAGAACATGACTTGCTGTAGTTGCTAAGGAAATGTCCACTGATTTGGGTAGCATTTGGTGTTATTTTAAAATGCATTGATGTTTTATTATTCTGTTTTTTAAAAAATGTATTGGAGCCTTGCTWAGATAAAAAATCAGGTAGCTCCATCTCAAAAAAAAAAAAAAAACCACCTCATTGGGTTTTGAAAAACTGTCTTAAGAGGGAACCTATTCCTGAGTGGTTTTATGCAGGTATCAAGAGAGGTCATAGCTACAGTGTTGTAAACTCAGTGTAAGATGGCCAGTCTGGAAGCACGGGCACAGGATCATCTTGAAC
Organism: Phoebastria nigripes; assembly: GCA_035582835.1. Taxonomy (NCBI): domain Eukaryota; kingdom Metazoa; phylum Chordata; class Aves; order Procellariiformes; family Diomedeidae; genus Phoebastria; species Phoebastria nigripes. The sequence continues at coordinate 356,211 of JAYKAV010001234.1, forward strand.
AGTGATTGTTGGCATATTCCTGTGAGGCATCCTCAAAGTCTGAACTGATAGCTTTCAGCATTTTGCCAGTTTAGACTCCAGCACAAGGAAGCGTAAATGAGTCTCTGTAGTATGTTAATAGAGCATGTTTGGTAACCTCTGCTTTTATGTGCCTCAGGATGACGTGTGAAGTTAGCTGTTTGTAATACTGCCCGGAGAGCTTAAGCTCAAGTGGTTCCTCACAGGCGTGTGCTGGTGATGCTAATGAACAAACACACCAGCTGGTGGAACCTTGAACAGCTGCAGAGCTGTGTGCAGTGCAGGTCTATGTGGATTGCTACCATCATTAACCCATTAATATTGCAGGTATTCCCTGTTGAGTGCTTCTGGAAATTGTGCTGAAATGGGAGCACCCAAGTTTACTTTCTCACATCTGTCGTATGCTGCCTCATCTTAAACTGCCAAACATCAATATCTTCTGCGGATCTTAGACTGTTACACAACTCTATAAAAGTTTAGAGAAGAATGTGCTGCTGTGTAGATTTCAGACTCTAAGCACGTTATGAATAATACTGTCTTTATTTCTACAGTGGGAGCCAAGAAGAAAGGTTTGCTCCCGGGTGGAACAGGGAATATCCTCCTTCCCTTGATAGTCTTGCTCAAGAAAGACACTCTGGCAACTTCTCTGGCAGAGAATCACTTCCTTTTGATATCCAGGCACTCACAGGCCTCCTCAATCCTCAGTTTGCCAACAGAGAGGAACCTTCTTTCAGCTTTGGAGCTAGAGATGGACCACGTAGTGACTTCAGAGGTGGGGAGGGACACCATGATTTCAGGGGCAGAGATTTCCCATCATCTGACTTCCAGGGCAGAGATGAGTCTCAGATGGATTTCAGAGGTAGGGAGCCACCCTCTTCTGAGTATAGGGGCAGGGATATGTACTCTGGAGACTTCCGGGAGAGAGAAGGGCCACCTATGGACTTCAGGGGTGGGGACGTTCCTTCAGTGGACTACAGGAACAGGGAGACGTTCCGTATGAACTACAGGGATAGGGAAGCACATAATATGGATTACAGGGGCAGAGATGAACCTCCATCAGACTTCAGGGGAAGGGGGTCTTTTGATCTAGACTTCAGAGGTCGAGATGGATCTCATTCGGACTTTAGGGCAAGAGATGTGTCTGAGTTAGACTACAGGGGCAGAGAGCATTCCTATTCAGACTTCAGAAATAGGGATGTACCTGATTTGGACTTCAGGGGTGTGGGCACCTCTGATCTGGACTTCAGAAACAGAAATGCACCATCGTCAGACTTCAGAAATAGGCACAGGTCCCGGTCTGATCAGGATTTTAGGAGCAGAGATGTGGCTCCTCCTATGGACTTTTCAGATAGGGAAATGCCTCCTGTGGATCAAAGCCTTGTAGATTTTAGGCGCAACCAATCTACTGTGCCTTTAGCAGAAAGAGAGGGCTCTGGTTTAAGCACCAGCAAGAGAGAGGAGTCTGCACTTGGTCTAGATAGAACTCCCTTTGGTAGCCAAAAAGGAGAATTTCAACATTCAGAAGCACCAGCCAGAGAAGAGGAATCCCTCGGATTGGGTCTTGAAGACGACACTTCACACAATTTCCAAAATAGCCGTGGACCTCTTCCTACTCTTCAGGACCAAGAGGAGCAACCTCAGACCTTTGCTAACAAGCAGCAACAGCAGCAGCTTTCTGGGGGGGAGCAGCAAAGATCCGATTCTGATCTTGGGTTAAAGGGTGAAGGTGGCCTGGATTTCCTTGGAAGGCAAGATACTGACTACCGAAACATTGAGTATCGCGATGTGGATCACCGGCTGCCAGGGCATCAGATGTTTGATTATGAACATGGCAAGTCCTTTTCAGAAGGAAAACCCAGCAAAGATTCTAGGCCCTATAAGAGCCTTCAGGTAGGTGGTTTTGTCAATTGATGTTTCTGTTAAACGTGTGTTGGCCAAAGAATGGAAGGAGCTGGGAAGCAGTCTTCTGTTCGTAGCCCATCACTTCAGCTCTATCCTAATTCACTGTCCTTCTCTGAGATCATCATCATGCTCCAGGTTGTTTTAATGGGCACCCTTTCTATCTCAGAAATACTTTCTTCTCAAGAGAAATGCAATTTAGCAATTGAGAATTGCTAAATACATAAAACCAGATTTGGTTCAGAAAGTCCCCAAGTGGAAAATGACCAAACAAAGGGAGGGTGCTATGGTGGAAGTAGTATATAGAAGAACTTGTTTTCTTATTTTCTCCTGGACGTTGCTTATGAGCACTACCAGAGGGAAGCTACTGCCTTAGATGGACCTGTGTAGAACAGTATAGCTGTTCTCATGCATGCTTTGTTTTCCTTCAGAGTTAACTTTGAAATCTGAAGGTAATGATAACTACTGAGTTAACAACTACTATTGAATTTTAATCTCCCACTGCTGGAAAGCAGAGAGAGGTGATTTGCCTGTTGGGTTTTCCTGGACCTAGATCTCATTGTACAGCTCAATGAGCATATGAAGCTAGTAATTCTGGTCCTCCAGAGCTCTCTGAATCTTAAACAGTGCAGTGGTTAAAGATTTGAGCCAGTCTGCTTATGGACCTTTGCCTTTGAATTATACCCTGCTTTCTTTTTGTTACTGTTTGTGTATCTTGTGAGCTAGCATCTCTCATTTGTAAAAACCATCTTGATTCTGTGAACTCAAGGACCAAGATTACCGGACCTGTCCCAAATATGTGAAGCCAAGCAAGCTCATTCGGCTGGGAGGAGTGCCTGAAACTGCCACAAAGGATGATGTAAGTGGGATGTTTTTCATCCAAAAACTTCTATCAAGGGTTTCTAAATGTACCATTTTTAAGCCTGGTTAATGTAGTTCAGATGGTCTGTCATTTTCCCCAGGGAAAATCCAGATTTAGAAGTGATTGCAATGTTATTTTTTATCTGATTATTCTGGTTTTTGGGGGGTCTGGAAGTAATAAGTTTTTCTGCAGTCATAGGTGGGGTGTTGGTGGCTAAAAGCCTTGACTCCCGACTTTTTTTAACATGCCTTACTTCCAGCATTGCTTTATATATACCAAATATTGTTATTACTTTGTTATTATATTTTGGGCTCAGAAGATGTGTAGTGTCTAAGTGAACTTGTTCGTTCTTAGTTACTTTAAATTGCTTAAATGAGATCTTATAAAGACGGAAAAGATGTCTGCTGCACTGTTGATTTTAGTAAAAAAAACCCCCAAAATAATCTAGGCTACGAGGTGAAAGAAGCTCCCTTTCCAAAAGCTTCCGCTTTGAATTAGGATGGTTTTTTTGGTGGCAGTTCTAGACATGAGAACCCCTACATGCAACAGTTTTTGCTAGGGTTAGCTGTGATGATCAGAGCTTCTGAGGCTTGATGCTGGAGAACTCATGACAAAAACTTTGTCCATCAGAGGATGGTAAGACTCGGAACAGTCACCCCATGTCCCTTGATTTTCTTAAAGCAGTAAGACATCTCTGACCTTAAATGAAGATCAGAGGTGAACTGTCTGGCTGAAGCCAGCGTGATAAACCTTTGCACAGTTGAATTGTGGTGTAAATGGTGCTCGCTTATTTAAACAAAAYCAAAAAATACTTCCCAAAACTCAATAAACGGTTATCAAGTACTACTGGAACTTAATCAGGAAAATGTGTCAGTTTGTAACAGAGTTAACCTAGAAAGAAAAGAAGTCTTGGGGAGAGAGAAATGTACATTAGCAAGTGCTTCACTTTCCGAGGTTTGATTTTGGAGACTGAAGTGGATCTTGGTTTTGCTGTAGATTCTCAACGCTTTCCGAGGGCCTGATGGGACACCTGTGAAGGACTTGCGACTGAAAGATTACAGCTCAGGTGAGAATGCTTTTCCAGTGCTTCTGGTTTCAAGTTTACAAAAGGGTATTTTTCACACCGATACTCACTTAGGCAGTTTGGTTCAAGTCTTTGGTGCCATAATTGCAGGTATTTTCGAATGAAAATGCCTACTGAGTGTTGTAGTTTGTCCTCTTGTCTTCAAAAACGATGGCTGCGCTCACTGCTACTTCAGAGGTAAAGCATGTGCCTCTAGATAGATGTAGGAGCAGCAGGAAAAACAGTAAGGCTGTTCTAATACCGATCAAGAGTAAAGCCAATACTGACATGGGACAGCAGGTTAATTCCCCAATAGATTTTTAAAAATTATTATTAAATCCTTTTGGATTGTTCTACATCTTGTTTCTGAGATGGTCTTACTGTGGAACATGTCCTGCACAAATAATGTCCTCAGGAAACCTGATACATCCTAACATTTCTCCTTCAGTAACATGAAACTGTTACCCTTCTTAGATATGAAGACAGGTTAAAAAAAGAAAAAGTAAGTTTTACAAACAAATATACAAATACTGGGTCTGGATGCTCTTCCTCATTCAAAGAATGAAGTTTTGCTGTACTTCTGATCAGTATGCATAGGATTCTGAAGAAAGAAATATTTTACAAGGCTGCTTTATGAGAGTTGTACTGGAACAAAGATGTGCGATGGTAGGAAATGCGGGGTGAGTCCTGGGGATTGGTTTGGATTATACTACTAGGGAATACCTGGAAACCGGAGGGGACCATCTGAAGTTACCTCTTCTGCTCTGATGATGCTGAACAGTTCCTGCTCCAGAGTGAATTTCTGTCATTTTCCAAAGAAAGGGAGAATGGCAGGGCTGTTTTGTCTTTTTTTTTTTTTTNTTTTTTTTTTTTTTTTTTTTTTTTTTTTAAAACCTAGGAAAGCAGAGGCTGCTACCTTCTTCAGTGCTTTTTCTTATTACCAGTATGGGTTGCATGTGAAGCAGCTGGAATTCTTGGTGCCAATACATTATATAAAGGCTTCCTATATGTTTAGTAGCTGGGGAGAGAAACTGGGGCAGTTGGGTATTTCTCAAGTATATTTTTGTTTCTGGAAGCTGTCAAAGGGGATTTCACAACCTTCTCATGAACCTTTGAACTGAAGAACACCCCTGTGTCATATAATCTGGTCTGGCCCAACAAGCAGGGCTTAAGGGGCACAGTCAATCTTTCTTGCTTCCTTTCCTCTTTTCTAAGCGTAGGACAGCGTGGCTGTCRTCAGCCACAACACTGACTGCAACCCAGTAATTGCAACATACTCATTTTTTGCCCCTGCTGATGTGATTTGTCAGTTATTTTTTTCTGAAATACATCACTTTTCAGTAATAAATCAACTTGACCTGGGAATCTCTTCATAAGTCTCTTCTCATGTATGTTATTAGGACTTACTGCCCTCATTAGAGAACTGTTGTCTGCTCCTTCCCATTCCCCATTTCAAAGGCTACTCAGAATGAGACACAGTGTCTGAAGTTACGTGCGGAAGCCCTGGTGTCTGCTGGTGGTCACATGTCATATGGGCGTTGCAGTTTTCTGCTGTCTTTCTAAAAGCTGCATTCTGTTTCAGTCTGTCTCCTCAGCTGCAAAGTTTTGGGGTTTTTTTAAGTTTTTCTGGCAATTGTGGGGAGAGAAAGAATGAAGTTAAAATTAGCTCATATTTTATGAGCTATTTAAAGCTGTCRTTTAACCCTGTCCAGTCAACACCAGTAATTTAAGCAGTGTAGCATTATTCTAGGTTACGTGGATACTCCAGAGACTTTGTTTTGCATTATGTCCTGAGGCTGCAAATGCAGCTGCTAATTTAAACAGCTTTCTGATCCTTCTTACGCAAGATGGATACGTCTAGGACAATAAAAGCTTCCTGAATTGTGAAAACTTCTTGAAATTGGGTAACTAGAAGCTGTAGTAAATTTAATCCAGCTTTTCACATTAGGTCATCCTATAGAGAAGTGTATGAAATTGAATTCATATTAACTTCTGAAAAGCTAAGCTTGTTTGAAAGTAGAGGCCAGTCATGGGCTAAACAATGCTTTTATGATGGGGTGTGTAAGTAAATATTCATAAGAATTAAAAGCAAACTTGCTGGATTACTAATGTCTCTTGGATACACCTGGGCCCACTGGCTGCATTGCTGTAGCAGCTCAATGGGATGACGGCAGCCTGGCTCAGAAGAGTGCGTGCTGAGCCTGTCTGAGCGGGTTGTATATTTTTGAGTGCTGTCCAGAAATGTTAAAAATAACATTAATCATGAGTATGCATGTTGAGTGTGTTTGAGAGAAGAATGCCTGCAGCTGTTGGAGAACAATAACAACCATAACAAATAACATGCAATTAACTCGAAATAAGTGAGGTTCGGATCAGTTTCACAAAAAGATGATGCTTATCATAAAGCTTATCTCAGCAGCTTCAATGTGATGATTCCTCTGTATGATCTTTCACAAGACTCTTTCTGTTTTGGGGGAAAATATATGGTTGGTTTTTCTTGGAAAAAGCAGCTCAACTTCTTTTTATAAAGCCCTTTCTTTTTACACGCTGTGTATGTGCTAAGGGAAGCATATTTTCATGGAAGGTTGTGCTAAGCATGAAACACTTCTTAATATACCTGCTGTGATTTTGGTATGCATTCAAGCTGTTTATTCTTTAGATTATTTTGTCTCTGAAGCCCACAGACTGAAACAGTGTCTAGATTTTCAACAAGGTAGTGAAAGGACAGACCTTAAGAAGTGGCATAGTAATTCTATTTAAATCAAAAAGGCAGATATTTATAGACAATCATAAAATATCAAAGTCAGACTTCATAGTATTACCCTACGCAACAGTAACTTGTAATTTCCATCAGTTAGATTTTTGAATTGATGCCTGTATGTTCAGACTGAAAGTATCAAATCCATTTGTGGGGGGAAGAGGGTTTCTTCCAATCTAATGTGTAAGCCTTGGCAGAAATAACTGTATTAGATTGTTGGCTTATCTTTCAGCTTGCCTTTTCAAGTGTGTTTGGTCATGTCTGTTCAATTAATCATTACAAAGAATAAACCCTGAGGCGRTAGTGGAATCTTCTCAAAGACCATTAACTGCTTTAGTCTGCACTATCTCCCGGTGTCTCTTGCTGCCTCATGCAGAGGCAGAGCGGTGGATGTACTGCTGCTTCGGTAGATACTAGTGGTGATGACTGTCAGCAGCTCTCTGAGAAGGGGTTGTYGGTAACGGCTTGTGAGCTCCCCCTGTCCCATCTGAAGGTACTTGTTTCTGCTCACTGGTGTCAAGGCTTTCATGTGGCTTTACAGTGTGGGCCTCCCTCTGTGGAGATGTTAGTGCAGCGTGTAACAGCACCAGGCTACTTGTGGCACGGTGTCTGTCATTCTCCTGTTACTGTYTGTGCACTTGTGTTGGTGCTGACTGCCAGGAACTTGAAACCGATACCTTTTGACCTTCGAGGGATCTAACATGAACACACCTTGTCTTAGTTTTGATTTTGATCATATTTTAAACTTATCTCCTGCCTGATTCTCATCAAGTTTTATTTCTACTTTCCTGACTGATGTCAGACTTAAGCAAAGTCTGAGATACCATCTTGAGTGTCTGATGTGCACAGAACTCTTTGGCTGAACACACACATACGCCCTGGAGAAGAGAGCACATGGAGCTATCTTTATCTTAAAGGGCTGCTTATGATGAGTCGTTCACCCTTAAAAGATGCTGTAATGATGTCCAAGTAATAAGTGAAAACATGAAGCGTACTCTGAGCCTTCTGTTCAAATTGTTCTCCTGGACACAGTCTGCGGTGGGACAAGCTTGGAACATGTGTTTTCCAACCAGGATTCATGTTAGGGTTAGTACCAGCAGTTGGGAAAAGCTGTTCAGGGAAAGTGAGCCTGAGAAATTGCTGGCAGCCCATGAGGCTTTTCTAGCTTACTCTACAAGCCCATCTGGGGAACCAAGAGGAGTTTTTGCTGAGCTGGGAGAGCCTGGTGGAGAATGGACACACTGACCAAGATGGGGAGCAGCATGCGCAGAGAGGAGCTCTGTGAAGTGGACCTGGAGGGACCAGGTGAGCTGGATTGCAATCAGAAGGAGCAGTGAGGTCTACCCCAGCCCCTTTATGTACCCTCTAAATTAGTGCAGAACTTCAGAAATTGGGAGATTTGGGTTTGTTAACCCTTTTCTGACCCTTCTGAATACTCACTTTTGAACCCTGGGTGGGGATGTGGGAACACAATGCTGCACCCCTGAGGAGCAAAGCACCCATGGAAATAGGATGACTGGAGCAGGGAGGAGCTCTCTGAACAGCAGTAATGCTGGGGGCCAGAGGGATGTCCACATGGATACAGGTGGCTGATGCTAAAGGACAGGCATCCTCCTGTGGTGGAAATGTAGTGTAACCTGAAAATGTGACTAACCTAGCAGCTACTTAATGGCAGCTGCCTGCTCCGTTTTGAAAAGCTTTTGTTTTAGCAAGTACTATTGGCACTAAATGTACTTTATTGCTTGCTTAGCCACCTTCTTGCACTAGCATTTATTTTTTGTTTCATTTCTCAAGACCTGGCCCTTATGTGGTGCTTGGAACTGCCCCCCTTATCCCTCCCTTTGTTAAACTTAAACTGCCTTGGCCAAGTCCTGGAAGAAACTGGATTGTCTTGCTTGTTCTCACTAAGCTCTGCCACATTGGTGCCCTGTTAAATATTAATAAACCCCTTAGATAAACCTTTAAAAGGTGCTTTTTTTTTCCTCCAAGTGCAGTCTATCTTATATATCAGAACAGTGAATCGTTGGTTTCAGGAATATTTCAGGAAGCCTTTGAAATTCAGTGTTGCATTTTGCTAAAACTCATAATCTAAGGTCCAGAAGTTTACACTTCATGATGGAAAAATTGGTACAGATTTTTGAGTGGTGCACCTCTCCATACTAGGGATAAGTTCTCCATTTTCCATGGCTGGAGTGCATCCCAAGGCAGTGAGATCTTCTCTCCCTTAAAGCAGAGCTCCTGCTGTGGTAGCAGGCATGGCTATGCATTTGTCTGGCCCACTTATAACTGAGTCTTAGCTCCCTCACTGTAGCTGTATGTGCGGGTGGGGTTTGGGCTAGTAATGCTTTTTGAGGTCAGAAGCAAGCTTCCAGACTTGGTAGGGCTGGAGAGCTGAGCTGCTGCTCTGCATGGGGAGGGGATGTTTCTGGAGGTGTGCAGCAGAACTGTGCTAAACTGAGACCTTTTGTTTCCTTTCAGGAGTGACAATGCCCTTGGGTAAACCCCTCTGAAGGGTGGATTTGTGGCCAGCTAGTGGCTTCCTCACAAAGAGGGCTTGGCACCAACCCTATGGAGTTTGATTAGGAGTAGATCCCACAAGGACTTGCATTCTTTGGTTGGTACAAAGAACGTGCTGTGGGTTGATGTGAGATGTCTCTAATACATGCTGAGGCACAGAGGTGCATCTTGCCTGTTGTGCTAATTATACAGAAGACAGCTTGGCTCACCATCAAGGCTGGTGCTAATGCACCACAGGAAGAATAATCTCCTGTCGATGTGTTTAGTGCTTTGCACAGTGAAGATTGTGTGGCCCACTCTACTGCGTCAGCCACAAATAAGGGCACGCAGATCTCAGGCACCTGCTGAGAGCTGAAGTGATCATCCACAAGCTCACAAGATGCTGTAGCACACATGGAGTTTCCTCTTGAGGCACGACCAGATCACCCGCTCATCAGCAGAGTTCTTCAGTCTGGAGGGGCTTGCCTTACAGAAGCTGGGGAAGTATCTTCAGCGCTGATCTGTGTGAAGCAATTGATTCTTGTTTGTAGCCCGAATAGCCTGGCGAGGACTAAAAAAGCACTTAGTTGGAATTAGTCCATGGTCATTGATACCAGTCCTTGCCAGTTTTCCCAGCTGTGTGGGCAGTAGGCTTTTGGCTAGTCTTGCTTGATTTCAGGGCACTAGTGCATTGTCTCTCGGAAGCGAAAGGTGTTCTTGCCAATCTTTCCTCATCTGTGATGTGGTGGCTTAGGAAATAGGAAGTACAAATCTGTTTTAAGTCAGTGTTTGTGATAGTGATCAACCTTGGTTCAGGGTTATAAGGCCTGTTCAACAGAAAAGGCAACAAACACATTCATCCATAAAACACGCTCATAGCCTTTTTGACATGAAGAATCCTTCTTTCTGTAACCATTTTTACAAATGTGCTCACCCTTTTTGCATCTCCAGCACAAAACTTCAAGGCCTTTCACAGTGTGCTGACATTATTGCATTGATTGCTTTTCTGAGTCATTTGTGCTAAATGACAGACCATATATCCTGGAGACCATGTTCACATTAGCAGCACTTTGAAAACAAGTTCCTGTCTGCAACACCTTCCCATGTATGCAGTTTCCAGTCCTCTCATGGAGTTTTGTGATGGCCCCAGCCTTCCCTTGATTTCAGGTGTCTGTACAACTTTGTCTTTAATAAAGCTACAGTGTGTACGATCTTAGTGTTGTGGGTTTTTCCCTCCTCCCCACTGTGCTGGTGTACAAACTACCCTCCTTCTGGGCCAAGAAGGGTTGACAGCCATTTGGGGCTCTAACTGTTGTAGTTCCTGTAGTTTACGGGGCTGCCTGTGTCCGTCTCTGAGGGCATCTCAGGCAGGTCCTTTCTGGGTCTTGTCCTCCTGGATGGAGGGAGGAGGATGGACTGTAGTGCTCTACCTTTCAGAATATAGCTGTGTTTCATATCCTGTGGTTTCAGTGCTGTTCACTTGTGCAGCGCTGTCATGAATGAGTGCATAAGAATGTACTTTTTTATACAGAGGGACAGTATGAAGTGGCAGGCCTTTTCCCAGCAGCCAGGTGTGGCTTGTAAATGCTCAGTCTTTGAAAGGAATTGGGGATATGGCTTGTTGCAGATGGTCCTGTTTAGTATTCAACAGCAAGCTTTTCTGGTACAGCTCTTCAGCTTTAGTAGCTCTGAACACCAATTTATCTGTGCAGTAAAGAGATCTGACAAATTTATGGACGCTCAGAATCTACCAGCTGGTATTGAGAGCGCTCTCGGTTTTGGCTTCTGAGCTTGTGTTAGCATAGATAGATTGCCGCCGTTCCCTGCTGTGCTGCGGGGGTGCCCTCCAACTTTTCAGACTGCGCGGACAGCTTTATTTTCTCTGCTCGCCATGGAAGGCACTACGCTGTTGCCCATCCTCACTGCAATGGCAAGACTCACTGCGTAAGCACAGATACAGCCACTACTGTGCATGTTCAGGAGCTCCTGGCTTCTTGGAAGCATCGAGTGTATTATGCCTGCTAATAATAGTACACTGTAATAGCGTAGAGATACAGAGGAAGCCCTGTGTTTTCCAGTATTTTCTTGTGATGAGGTATTCACTCTTTAGTATGGATGACCTACATCTGCATCTTTCCTTGGAGGAAACAGAAAAACTTGTGCATGGGGTCATGGGCATATTGCCAAAATCTCCCACAGATGAGGTAGCTCTTCCTATCGACCAAGGAATAGCAGATTCTCTGAGAACAGTGTGCAAAATCCTGTCTCCACTACCTGAGCTGTGCAAAGGTCAGCGTGTGAGATTGCAGATTCCTTCAAGGGATGTGGAAGTCCTTCATATTCACTCCATACTTTATGCCGTAGTTGCCTTTGAAGCAATAGAACTTTCTTCTCTAACATGGGTGAAACTGTAGAGGATTTCCCCAGCTGCACTCTGCTCTGCCATGCTGTCTCAGGAGAGAGCAAGCAGCAAGAATGTCCTTGCTTCAGCAGGCTGGCCATGGCTCTGCTTCAATGTGCTATCTCTCCGAGTCCTAGAAGTGCCCAAAACTGCAAATGCTTTTCTTCTGTGGTAGTTCTGTCTCATCCTACAAGAAAAAACACAAGTGAAGTGTTGTTGGGACGGTTGAGAAGCTCTCTGCCTGTGGAGACTCCATCATTACCATCTTCTGCCCTCAGGCTGCTTGGCCCCATCTGGCAGGTGCAGGGACCTCCACCATGTTTGCAGCTGGCCCAGCTGTTCAGTTTAGCATAGTGTCTTTTGGCAGCCTGTTATACAGAGTTACTTTAATAGGAGGCCATCATCTTACCTTCCAGGCCAGAGGAGAGAGAATATGTTTGTGTTGCACTGCAGCAGACAGGGGTTTTGTAGCAGTTGTTTTTGAGAAGGCAGGTGATGGTTCACCATGGACTTAAAGACATGTAGATGTGGCACTTAGGGACATGGTTTAGTGGTGGACTTGGCAGTGTTAGGCTTACGGTTGGACTCGATAACCTTAAAGGTCTTTCCAGCCTAAATGATTCTATGATTTTAAAGGTTACCTAATGCCTTAAGCTTGTAGGGGTGGGCAGTAACGTGACTTACTGCGTGCTCATTCCTAGAACCAAGGAGCTGGATCACCTCTCAAATTGGATGCCTTTGTCATGTTGCCATCATGCCTTCTTTCCAAAAGTATCTTTGGTTTGGCATAGACAGGACTGCTGTCATTACGTGATCTTTTCATTTGGCCTCCTAAAACTCCAGAGATATTTTTTCATGTCTTCACACTGCTTACAGCCCCTATCAGAACAACATTATGGTTTTCCTTTATTTAGATCTTTGACATAACAAACTATCATGAAGTAACACATTACTATGTGTCAGTTGTACAGCAGAAACTGTGTGTGTATAGAAACAAGTCTTATTTTAAATCCCAAGTCTTTGATCTTTTTTTCCTGAAGCCAAAGAACAGTAATTTTAAGTCAGGCTTTCAGGATTTTTAGCCAAACCATGGCATGCTAACAGGGACCTGCTATTTGTTGTCAAAATTCACTTCACTAAAACACATCTGTTCCAGAGGCAAAATATTCCTTATTCAAATGTTTGCAGAGCAGCTTCCTAGAGCTCTAAATGTGTCCTTACTCCTAAGTATTAAGCAATCGTGCCCATTTTCAGTGCAGAAAACAACTGAGCATGCTTTGGGAACATCTGTGAAGGATTGTGTATACATAGAAGCACTTAAGGGAAAACAGAAGTCCTCTGGATTTTATGTGCACGCTCTCCTTGTGTTCTCGTTTCACCTGTTGTATACAGCCTGTGATACTCTAGACTTGCGCAGCTGAGAGGAAGTAGTTAAATAAGGTGCACAAGTCCTTTTACACAGTTGACCTAAAACACGGGGCGAGGTGAGGACATGCATGTTTTATGGCTATGCTAGGGCCAAAATCTGGGTAAGTTCAAGTGTTGGAGGACTGTTCCCGTTAGAAAGTTCATTTGGACAGTGTAACTGTGCTGCGGCATGCTCAGAGGTTGCGTGGGGGGAAATACTGGTTTCTTTCCTTTTTGACAGAGTCTGTGTTGATCACATATACTTCTGCCAAAACATAAAGCACTTCTTACTCCATTCTATTTTTTTGTGGATCCTGAAACTGTAGTATTGTACTAATCAGTAAGAGAAGGATAAAATTAAGCAGATACTAGGATTTATATCTTCATGTGAAACCTTGCATATGAATTTAGGCCACCTTGAATCAAAAAACCCATGCTGTAGTCTTCAGCAGTGATTTTGCTTTGCTGCTTTTATCACTTTGGTTTTATTATTATGACCTGAAGAATACCAGTSAGTGTCTGAGAGCTCTCATTCACAGGGAACGTCAGCTTACCTTGGGATGCCTATTGAACCAATTCCTGACATTAGGTGCCTGGCCCCATGCCTCTGTCAAAATCCCCTGCCCTGCTTCTCGTAACAGCAGCTGAATTGCTGCGTTCTGACAGGGAAACTGTGTGAAGGCTTTGGAAATAAAAATATGTAAGCTCAGCAGCTGACGCAAATAGCTGAACGAGTGCTAGAGAGGAGGCAGGGAAGAGGCACAACAGTTGGTGGCAGGAGCCTCTATAGCTGCTCCCCCTTAAGAACCAGCCTCAAGTCACTTGGTTTTGTTTCAAGCGTTGTGCTCTGGGTGATGTGATTATTGCAGATTGTGGAAAAATCAGCAAACATTGCATCTTGAAGGTGCTCTGTAGCAGTGCCATTGTTCCACAGGCCTCCATTTCAGTTGCCTGTCCATCATGGTCTAAAATGGAAGGATGCTCTTGTGGAGCTGGGGGCAGGGGGACAGAGCAGGGGTGCTGTACTGTACAAGGCTGATGTTACTCCCTAGTTCTCACATACTGAGCGTGCTTGTCAGATCTATGCAAAGGGCTGGATCTGGGGGCAGGGGAAAGTGTCAAGTCCCTGCAGATCTTCATCAGCGGTTTGGAGCGGAGCAGGAGCTCCGGGCTACTCTCTTCTTGCATCACTACTTCGGTGCTGTCTGTGCAAGGAATTGCAGAACACTGCGTCCCTCTGCAACCTGACCACAAGAGCTGAACATCTGGCCTGAAGCTGCTTTTTGGCAGGATATGGGGCCACAGTTTCTGGTTTTGGTTCTCATTGTACATGTTACTGCAGCTATGCTTATTAGGGGGGTTGAGTTTGGTGGGGGAGGGCAGAGGTAAGGAAGTGCACAAGGAGAAATGTGCTGGTCTTCCCCTTAACTGTCTCCACATAATGCTTGGAACGATCCTGTAGCGTACGTTCTTCCAAGCATCTCAGCTTTTGTATCTACGTAAAACATTCAGCGTTGCACTCTCAGTTGTGTCATGCTGGATTAAATCCACGTCTAAACCACTCATTCACTTCAGGAGGACTGGGATGTAAACTGCCTCTCATTGTAGAGCAAATAGAGTGAAAACTTCTGCAATCTTGCTTTCTGTCTGTCAGGGGACCCCCTACTTCATATACACATGGAAATAAGATAGCACTCTGATCCTAGCTTGCTGATTACGGCAGCTTTCAAAAATCCTCTCCATGAAGAGGAATCGGGAGCCTTACAGGCTGACAAATATCATTCTTGCAGTCCTTTTCTGATCAGGAGGGAGAGAAGTGACTCTAGGGTTCTGGATTTGAATACGACTTTAAAATGTACTGTGTGAGCCTGCATGCTGTGCCATGAAGTAGCAGAGGTGTCTGCCCAGAATGCAAAACAGTCTCCCAGCAAGGGGCAGCACTGCTCCTGGAGAGCAGCTCTCTTCTGCAGAGAGGAGGACTGCTTCATTTTCAAAATGTGATTTAGTGTGGCTGGAACTGCAGAGCAGAATGGATGCTATGGGAACAGCTGGGTGAATTTGGTTCTGCCAATTCTGCCAGCTGAAACTGTACCTCTAGTTCAGGTGCCCACTTCATGTAAGAATATCAAGTGGCTTTAGCTGCATTCCGCCACAGATGGTGTGCTGCTGGCCTGCGTCTTTCACTGAGCTGAAAAGCATCCAGATTGATAAATTTCCCTCTAGTGTAATTATATTGACTAAAATAATGTGGGGAAGGGGAATAAATTCCTATGTGAGGTAGAGGAGGAGCTAGATTCAAATAGAAGTCTCATTATAAAGGCAAATGTGCAAAGTCAGGATTGTGTCATTAGAACAGTGTGCAAAGAGCTCCCAGAATAATAAAAAAAAATAATCTGTAGGGTTTGATGATGAAACATCAAAGTTTTGTACGGCCTTGTCTCTGATGTGGTTAAGTACAAAGATGGTAAAGAAACAGAGAAGGAAAAATTGGAGAGTGCAGCAAATGTTCTTTGGCGTAGGCTTGGGGGAGATGGGGGTTGTTTTCTAGCAGACTGGAATGCCTTGCCTGAAAGAAGTGCGCGTGGAGTTACCTTCCTGTGGAAGGCGAGGGGCTGAAGCAATAGGAACCAGATATGTACCTGGTTTGAAGGTATGGGTGTTAAAATGTGCATCTTTAGGAGGGGAGACAAGCTCTTCACCAGGACAGCTAGGTGCCTCAAATGGTGCAATCCACAGGCAGACTGGCTTTCCTCTCGCTCCTAACCAGCCAAAAGAACAGCAGGAGGAGGGAACCAAGCCTTTCCTCTCACTGTTTGTCCGTGTAGAAGCATCTCAGCCCATGATCATCTGGAAAGCACTGTTTTGGTGTGAGGTGGCCTTGGCATGTGAAGGGTGAAGTTGTGACTTCAGGTTGTTCCTCAGCACTTAGTTCTTGGAGATAGTTTCAGCATCAAGGATGGCTCTTAGGATGGTCTTAGCTTCTGTAGTGTTCACCCTGTACTTTACTGTGGGACATAACATTTCAGCGCAGGTAACTGGAGTACACGGTTGAATCAGTGGGTCCCTTCTGCTACTGACTGAGATGACAGCTTTCCAAGGAGAGAGAAGAGTAAAGGCTCTCTAGTTTCTTGCTTCTAAACTGAAGCTCCCACACCCTCTTGTTACATGTGCAATAACATCTATACCAAAATGAGAAAGTTGGAGTTCTCATTCCTGCTCCACTGCACTTTTTCATAATACAAGGGATTGGACTTCAAAAGTAAGCAGGTGTTGAAGGAAAAATAGCAAAGGCAAAGGAATCGTGTTAGTTCTTTCTGAAATATTGCCCAATTAAAATGCTGGCTATTCATGTAAAATACATTTGCAGCAAAGTACTTCGAAATGACATCAACGCTTGCTTTGGAGAGCACTGCCTCCAAGGTAGCACAAAATGTGAAACTAGCAATGGAAAATCACTATGCCTTTAAAAAAAAAACCAAAGCAATTATTTCTTGCCGTAAGGAAGGGTGTGCCTGTCACTGGGTTGTGTAAGGGGAAGTGGGAACACTGTACTATTAACATTCATGATAAACTGCACAGTTAATCATCATCCAGCTAGTCCCTGATTTCTCTCCTTTTCATTCTGGAGTAGGGGGGTGGTGGTTAGAGGGTTTGTCATTGGAGGGAAAGGGAAATTGAATATTTAATGTGGCTTTCTTTATGACAAGGCACTAACATGACTCCCGTCTGTATTTAAATGCTGTCCCCAGGTTACGACTATGGCTATGTCTGCGTGGAGTTTTCACTCTTGGAAGAGGCCATCGGATGCATGGAAGCCAACCAGGTTGCTTTAAACTTCGGTCAATGCTGCTAGAAGATTTTAAAAATTTTTTTTGGTGGGGTGGTGGAAAGCCAATGAGTTTTTTTGAACCATTCAAAGGAAGATCTGTTCTTGTATAATACACAACACTGCGGTTTAAATGTTGTTTCCAGAAACTTGTAAAAGGCTTAGAAATGCCAGTGTGAAAGAGCTGTTGGACACCAAATGGTCTGCCCTCCTCCCTAGCACATATCGGCACACTGGCTAGAGTCAGAGGCTGGTGGCTGACAGACTCCTAATGCAGGTTTTGGCCCTGATGCTTTTGTATTCACACTGAAATCCAGTCGGGAAGATCTCTGCTAGCGTTAAATGCCTCCCCCGGCTGTGCGTGCACACACACATACAAATGTGACTGTAGGTGAGGCCTCTGGTATGCAGCTCTGAGTCAACTATGACTTGCATGCTCCGCTTTTCCATATGCCTTGTGTGTGGGAGAGATTCTTTATTGTGCATCTCCCCCATAACTATCCTGTCCTTTGGCAAGCTGGAGCTGCAGACATGAGGACTACCCTACGTGCAGTTGCACCTGGTAAATCTGAATGTTTCCAGCCCTTAGAAGTGTAAAATGGCTTAAATCCCCAGTGAATAAGTACCCAAGGGGAGCCTTTACTCTGACCTGGTATTTGAGGCTAGAGCTGTTGTCCACCACACAAGAGCAAGATGCACAAAATTTGTTAGGTAAAACATAGATTCCCATCTCACACCACCCTCCCTGTGTCTTGGAACTGCAGGTGATGGATCACGCAAGAAAAAACACTAAATGATTGATCCCCCTTCCTTCACTACATCCCTTAAGTCTCCTCTCTGCTGCCTTCTTGCTCCTAATTTGCCTGAGTAAGAATACACATCAATTATCTAAAGCCTTTTTACCTGAATCCCAAGTCTCGCTGTCATGGGATGAGAGTCATGAGTCAGATTCAGAGCTGTGCATCTGCAAAAATGTACTTACAGTTAATGAGTCTTCACAGCTGGGGTTTCAGAGGTCCCACTAAGCGCTCGCATTTGCCTCTATTTTCAGTTACAGAGGTATTGCAACTTACAAAAATGTTTTACAGAAATAATTCTGTTGCTGGGAAAGAGCCTGGCGCATTCCCACTGGGGTGGTGGTGGGGAGCACAGAGAGAGAAGGCTCCAGAATTAATTATTACTTTTACCATCAGTGACAACTTTTATTTCCCCTTCAGTGTTGCTACAATTCCCAGTTTATTTTGTTGTCACTGGGGAATCTGTAATTATGTATGACACTCCTTTTAACCAAAGGCCTCTCCATATTCTCTCCCCAATTCTGCTCACATGAAATAATGTCTCCCTACGCAAGAGCAATTCCCAAATACCTGGGAATTTGAGAATTCCTCTTTTTCCTGTTGTTGCTGCCTGCTCAGCCCCTTCTCCCATTTGGAGCATCCCTACGTACTTGGACAGGTGTTTGACTTGATCAGATTCAGTCCGTTGCTACAGCAAAGAGCCTATAAGCACCAGTCCTTAAATTGAACTGAGTGCCTAGAGGTGCCCAGTAAATCACTGTACACACATGCACATGAGGAGGTTCTGGCTGGTGTTCAGCTGCTGCTTACATTCACACCCCCCCCCAGTAGCAGTTACAGCAGGCCTTCAGGCTGGATAATTTTTTACCGTGTTTCCCTTCCAACATTCAGGAAGGGTGCTGTCAGAACCCTGCTAGCGGTGGGGGTAATGGTCCCAGCCGTGCACCCTACCTGGGACATGTTAAAAACAGATAGGGTATGAAGTCTTTGGTTTTCCTTCCTGCTCTACATGACTCTGTGTGTGTGGAGAGGAAACCTGGAAGATGGAGTGGTTGGAGGGGATCATCTCCAAAGCCTGCACGTTCCAGTCTTCACTGTGTTTTAGTAGAGCTACAGTATTTTGTAATTAGTGAAGCAAGAAATGTACTTTTTGGCTTGGGGTGACCCAAGCTATATGAATTTGGTAAGGACAGTTGTAACCTCTAGATTGCGCCATGTAGACTAACTTCTCTGTTGCTTGTGATTGAACATGGAAAAAAAAGGCCTTCTAGTTATTTAAATTTTTTTTAAAAAAAGAGAGAAGTAGTAAGATTTGTATCTGATGTGCTGCAAGGGAGGGAGCTGACTTTTAAGTTCTCAGTAAAAGCCAAATAGAGATATTCAGAAAGGGAGTTATGCAATTCAGTTGTCCTTAGACAATAGATACCCCATTTTAATATCTTCCAGGGTAGAGTTGTAAGATCATCTCCTTAGACTGAGAATTAATCTGCATTTTTACAAGCTGCAAAAACCAAACCCTGTGTTAGCTAGGACTTAGATTCTTTGGTAGTTCAGTTATTTTAAGAAGGTTATCAGCTAACCCTGTCAAATTCAGTCGCTTGTGAGACCATAAATAGCAAAACAGTGTCAGCCCACAGTGACATCCTAGCCCCTCACTAGTCATCCTGCCTCTTTCTCAGTCATCTGTAGGCTAGGAGTAAATAGCTTTTGCAGAGACAGCGCTTTTGATGCTGTTTGATGCCTGTTTAACTGCCCCTGCCTAAAGAATAATTTGCTACGTGCCTATATTGTATAATTCCTATATTGTGAAATCCTTTTATTTTACTCAGCACAGACCAGCACTTAAAATTAAGATCGTTCCCAAATTTGCTAACTACAGATTTACCAGGTCCAACTCCCTCCATTCAGTAAGTCTAGCATGTGTATGTGACCGCTGAGATTTGAGGGGGCTTTCTATTAAGTACATTGTGATAAGGAAACGTCCATCTTCTATGTTGCCCTAATATTGTAGGGGATTTTCATTCCACTTGTATTAATTGCCGCAGCTAACGTAACGAAAATACCCCTCCCTATTAATTGCTTTGCCTTGTTGATTGTTGCGTTGGCAATTTATTACAGCTAAAGGGTCCCATCTAACGTATGTGAAACGTGATGGATCGCCGTTGTTGCTAGTGCAGACGTGTTGGGCGGCAGGTTTGGCTGAGCGAAGCGCCGGCTGCCAGCTCTGCTGCTGTCTGGGAGGCTCTTTGCCCCGGTAGGGCAGACCGGCTGTTAAGTTGTTTTGCAGAACCCGAGTGCAGCCCTCGTTGCAGCCTGATGGTTGTGATGCTCCTGTTGGTCTTTTGTTACAAGTTGGCTGTCATTTGACTTTTATGAGAGGAGACCTCTTTTCTGTCTGCGATAAGCTGCTTTTCCTTTGGGGAGGCACAGGCATTTTGAATGGAAAATGGGGTTTCTGTCTGCTAAGTCACATGGTTTCTCCTAAATAATCTTTCCCTCCTTTATTCTCATTCTGAAAGGTTGTAGTGCGGTGTGGCATTTATCTTACTGCATTCTCTTTGCATTAAGGGTTGGTGTAGTCCATGGTGTAGTAGTGTTCCTGTCTTGGGGCACCATTTTGGCTTCTTGGGAGACAACTTTGGGAATACATCCCACGGCTCTTGTTCTCCATATGCGTTGGGATCCCCTTGAGTACCTGAATTCTCTCTTGCAATCCTCCTTCATCTGTAGAAGAAACACACGTAATAAGCTTGTTATTGAGTGCAAGAAAATCAGGCGGGAAATGAAGTACCCTTCGTGTACTGTCRCGTATCATAAAGACAGGTGAAGGAGGAGAAATGGAGAGATCCTGTCTCTGCTGCCTGGATATTTTACTGTTTTAGCTGAGGTGTGGAGCTGGTTATTATACATATTGAAGCAGAAGAAGCTTTTTTTAAGCTTAGGAGCAAATTATTAGTCTTGACTGACTATGTAGTGTTGTCTCCAAATCCTCTCAGGCCTCAAACTTAGCAACACTGGCAGCATGAATATTTCCTAGCTTTTGTTGCTAGTAACTAACTTCTTTTTAATCCTTTCCTCCTGTTTCTTAAGTAAGAGGGCAAAAATGGGAGAGCTATAGCATGAACTTTTAAAAATACATACTTTGTGAATTATTGTGGAGGTCTCCAGGCGTGTGCTAGAGCGGTCGTTCCAAGACTTGCTCTTGTGCCTTCCTGCACTGAGACCGGCACGTTTTGGGGAGCGGTTTCCCCTGCAGTGCTGTGTGGTCCTGGTTCAGCTTGCTGAGCACAGCGATACCTCCATTCCCTGCTTGTTTCTTGCTGGAGAGGGTAAGAGGGATTCTTACTGGATTTTGTGGGTGCTCACTTTACTTGAGCAAATCCCACCACCGTGCAACTGGAAGCATCAGCTGTGCATTTCTCCTGCTCTGAGCCCGTCCCCTTTTATCCAGCCACTGTAGTGCTTTTCTGCATTTAGTGTGAACATAGCTTCTGGTACAGATCAGACTTCACAGGCTTTTCGCTGTAGCTGTTGGTGTTAAAATCCACAAGATGCTGTGACAAGCAGGCAAAGCCTAGGACTTTCTGTCCTGAAAACATTTGCAGTAACCAGTCACAACTCTGTGTGGCTTCCCAGTTAAATACAGAAGGAGCTTGTGGTTATCCTGAGAATACATCTGCTCTGGTGACCTGTAGCCTTGGAGTATTTACTGAAACCTGTGGTGCAAGGAGTGTGTTGCAATTTGTAAGCTAAAATGTGTGTCCAAACATCAAAAATAATTGTTTTCCTTTTGGTAGGATATGCCGAGTTGTGGAGTCTGGCATTTTTTTCTAGAATCTGCAAAATGCCCCCTGTAATGGAAGATGACACCCGCCTCAAGTGTGTTTTCACGGGCTGTCTGGTATCCATCATTTACTCGCTTGACAACGTCACTCCATCTCTTTAGCTTTAACCTGCAGTTGAGGGTGGTGGTGACAATTGAGCGTGTCCACAAATACACTGAAATCCGTTTGCATGTTAGGCTAAGAGTGCTGGAGATGGCCTTGCTTTTGATATGTCCTCCTTGGATTATCAGCTGACATTATCTTCTGCTTTCTTGTTGTATATTAGGTGTGTGGATTTTGCTCAGGTTGTATCATTAGCACACATCTTTTTTTTCTCTATTAAACCTGTCCTGCTTTTGACTGTGTGGATTTCTAGAATTACCTTTTGGAGTCTTCCACTTTGAACGTGTGTATAGAGAGGGGAAAGGCTTGTATACCTAGGCAGTGTTTCTTCTATAAACATCCTAACGATTTGGGAAGCATGCCCATTATGGAGTAATTATAATGAACCAAGTGACCTATGGAAAGTTCCCTCCGTAGGCTACCTTGTAATCAGATGAGTGGATTTCCAGGCAGCAGAGCTGATTTGGGTTTTTTTTTGTGTCTGATTCAGTGTGTGACCTTGTCACGAGCTCACCCTGGTCTTACATCACTGAGGCTTGACATGTTGAGTCAATCATTTGTTCATTCCCACTTGTGTCTCACTAATCACTGTGTTGTGCCGTCATTTAATTGGAGTTGTAAGCCTCTGAGATCAGTACGGAAGTCTGCAGTGGGAGGCTGCTAGTGCTGGGCAGAGGCTTGCCTGTGAATAAGCAGTCGGATCTGCCTGCGATGACCTGTGACAGGGCTGGGTGCGTGGGTGTACATGTGTATATCCTGCAGTGATGTTGTGATAAATGCACTGCCTGCTTTTCTGTTCAGAAGGACTGACTTAATCTCTGCATGCTACAGAGACCTTCCTTGTGCAGAGAAGGGTGTCTTTTGTTGTAAAATGTAACTGCCAAAAAATTCTGGTACTGAAAATACTTTTCTGGACCTTCTTATCTTCTGTCATCTCAACAGCTTCTGTCATCTCAACAGTTCAAGCCGTGTGAATCCTCTTAGTCTCTCTTCCTTTGGCAGAGGAGGTCATAAGAGATCTTCTGCCAAAGACTTCACACACTCTTCCTTTAGCCAGTGGTAGCTGCCCATCAATGTGTTTTTTCTAGCCCTACCCAGATAAAAAAACTACAACCTTCTTCTTGGCAGCTCTGTCCTGCCTTGCCTCAGGAAGCAAACCATGCTAACCAATGTATTTTAAAATAAGTGCACTTTTAACTGGAAGAGTTGTGAAGCTGCATCTTCTTGCTCTACTTGTGTGATCCCAGCTTGCTATGTCCCTCTACCTCCCTGCACTTATTCCAAAATCCTGTCCTCCTTTTTTCCTTCCTCCTTTATTCCTTCAGCCTCACCTTACCCGTGTGATGAGGATTGTATGCGTTTGCTGCTGCTGAACTGCTGCTCTGTAACAGGATTGTCCCAGAGGACAGCTTCTGGGTGGGCTGCTTGGACCATGCAGCAGATGCTTAAGCAGGACTTCCTTAGTATCTCTGGTTGCTGCTGGGGATGTATGGCCCAGCAGGGTTATCTCAGGACTCAAATACTGCTGTATCTTGCAAGAATTATCTTTTCCGTGTGCTGAAGTTCACTTGGGCTGCTGTATAAATAGGTTGTTCCACGTAAAGCAGCCCTCCCTACCCTTCTCTAAAATGAAGCTGCTCTCCCTCTGGCCCCTGGGCATTTATGTTCTGGTTATGGGTTTGTTGGGATTTTTTGCTGGTTGACATTAACAAACCTGTGTGATGATGCATCTCTGAAATATCTATTCTTTCCCGGATCTCAAATGCCTTGTTAATCAAGTTTTTCTCTGTTGGGATAGATGTTCTATTTACAATGCCAGGAGCTTGAGCTGGCAAACGTTAAGGAATAATTGTGATTTCCTGAAATTTGTTTAAATAACTTGATCCATGAGTGATTGCCAAGGTAAGTGTCCAGTCCTCTCTGGCTGATTGATGTTATGATGTGATATACCAGTACTTGCAGTGCATCGCTCACTCCTGTTGGGTACCGCACACCGCTGTGCAGCATCCAAAGGCGCATGAGGGTGGATACTCCCTACACTGGTGGCTCAAAGTGAGGAACCACTGCTGGGCAGCTGGACCTTTGGTCATGCCCAGCATGGCTGTTGTAAAAATGGGGGTACTTGAAAACTTTGCTTGTGAATATGAAGTGCAGTGTGTACCACAGTCTGCTCTCTGCCCCTTCCATAGGGCTGAAGTTGTATTATAGAGCACTCACTGGCAGAGCAACACCTGAGAAATAGCTTTGCTTCAGTCATTGTCAACATGCGAAGCGTTTTCCTGAGTGACATGACATCTGGCACACTCATCCTTTGAATTCATTTGTAGGTGAGATTTTAGGAAGGATTTGAAGGATTTGAAGTAGTCTTTGGATGCATATGCAGGATACAGATGCTGCCCTGCGTCTGTGTAGCTATCAGGTCCTCTCCTCCTAACATGTTAATGGAACAGTTGTGTGACAACGAGGAAATCTTAGTCACAGATGCTATGTATAGGTGCAGTTTCACCTTAAAACGAAGAACAATGTTTTACTGCTGGCTGCTCTTACTCACAGGTTGTATGTTTTTTATTGTGTTTACATTCATGATTGGTTGATTTTCTGTGAAGATCTGTAGAAACTCTAAATATATTCTTGTGTAACCATTTGGAAGGTGTTTATCATTGTAGCATCAAAGTGCTTCAAAGGAGTATGATAAATCAGCTGTAAGACAGATAGTGTGTTGCCACAATTGATAGATTGTGTACATGGTCAGAAGGTGATTTTGGATTAAGATGTAAAATCCCTTGATCAAGCTCCTATATGAGGAGGAGGACTCATGCCACTAATTTGCTTTGATGCTTTTGAAGTCATCCTTTAAGTAAGCTGGTGACTGACAGAACTGCAGATGCACTATCAGAAATTCCCTCTGTACTCTTGGAAGTGGATGGTGCTGATGATATGACTGAAGTTACTTAAAGGAGACACAGAGGCAGTGAGAGGGAAATGTCTGTATGGGTTCAGTTTACTTGAATAAAGGCATCTAGGTGAGCACAGCATAACTTTCATTTCCAGAGCAAGACCATTTTCTGTCACGGTTTTGCCGTAATGGTTTGCATAAGACCTGTCATTGTGAAAGAGACAGCAGTCCTTCTCAGCCCAATCCCAGCAATGTCGAGGGGAACACCAGAATGTTTTACAAGCGTATGAGCCAGATCATAGCGCTAAGACTCCACCTGGACTGTTGATAAGTGGGAGCACACCAAAATGTTGTTGCAATTTTCACTTGATGAGTCGTTTTTGTTAGCTTCAGCATTAGAACTGTTTGTTCATGCTTTTATGCTATCTCAGCGGTGGTTGCTTTTTCCATTCCTTGGTGCACTGTTGATGTTGGATTGCTGGAACAGGAAGGTAAAAGGTTGAGTCTAGAGGCTGAAAAAAAGTGTCAAACTGCACACTCCCTGGGGTTAAGGAAGGCAGAAGCACTGTTTCCTTCTCGTAGAAGAGCGATGGTCTGCCTGCTTTTCTGCAGAAACTATGTATTTTTTTTGTGTAACTATGGTTATGATAGTGAGAGAGTGCTGGAATTCCCTTCAGATGTGGATTTTAGTCTGTTTTCTTCCCAGATGAGTTTGTGTTGGACCTTTTCAATGTAAATCATGGAAGTTTGGCTACCTTGAACTGGGGTACATTCAAAAAGAGTACCTTGAATCTTGCTATCTGTTTTCTGCTCGGGTTATGAGACTTACACAAGTAAAAGATTAAATTCAAATGTTTCARGTTTGAAGATGCAAGATCAAAGCTGTGGCTGTCAGCAACTTTTATTTGTGAATTTCTGTTTCCATTTGACTGTAACTGGGCTGTTAATGTTCTTGACTAGAAATGAAACATGATTACAGTGGAAAATGGGGGCTGGCATGCCTGAGTGGACTATTGTACCATTATCCATCAATCACAGGCAACAAGGAAACAGGTATTTAACACACAAGGACACACACTTATTATCCGCCCCATTCCCCTACAAGGCACAGGGCACCTTCAAGACTCTTACTAAAGCTTTAATACCTACAGAGATCACAAGAAAGACTGTATGCTACAGGATCAGAGATCAGGAGCATTGCTGTCATTCTACATCTGTGCAGGACAAGAAAACATGTTAGGTGGAAGAGCACCGAGGGTGCTGGCAGACAACAGCCCTCTGCACTTCCGAGGAAAGGCACAAACTTCCCCCGATCCTCTCTCGTTTCAGAGGGGGAGAATTTCTTCTTGCATCATACCTGGCAACCTGTTTAACCCAACATGTGTGAATGGGACAGCAACTGAGAGGCCCTCAGTACCACTGTGTGACCAGTTTGCTGAATCTTTGGCCACGATTGCTCCCAGAAGAGGGCAATGGGGGAAAATCCTGAAGCCATTTTGTACAAGGAGAGACAGGAGGGAGGTGGAAAGTTCTTCCTGGCTTCTGCAGTGACAGAAGCTGTACAATGTGCGGTTGACTTGCTGCAGTGAAGTGTCTGATGTAAAGTAGCATTCTGCCTTAAGGTTTGTTTTGCTGTGCTGTTGCACTGTGCGTATGCGTTGACAACTACCAGATGTTGCATCCAAGCGTCCTCCTACATCTCCATCAGTTCAGGCCACCTATAAGTTCAGTTAGTTATGTCTTCCACAGGATGAACAAACAGCTCCCAGAAGTAGATTCCCCAAAGGTCAGGGGTCTAAAATCAAGTGCATCATGCAATGAATTACATTTTTAATGAGGGTCAAAGCTATAAAGCTGTATACATGAGATTTAAGTATTTAAATCTCTGAAACTGCCTTCTTTAGAACAAGAGGATGAAAGTAATTTTCTCCTGTTTTCATAGACAGCAGGGGAAATCTTAGTTTTTGTGATGTACACTCCATGTCTTAGCAGGAAATTAGCAATATTCAGATGGGCTTCATGTACCAGATTTGAGCCAGGATGGCAGTAAAAGCCCAAGCAAACATTTGATGTACTTTTCCATCAAGGATCTCAGGAGCAGAGTTAACAGAGAAGGTAATTTTAAGTCCTCAGAATCCCAAGATGTATTTTCATACACGTAAAATCAGGTTGAGAAGTCTCACTAAGAAGCTGTCCCACGGTGCGAAGCTGTACATTAATGATATGGTGACTAAGGTATTTTACTGTTTATAGTCCTAGGTTTTTGAAAGCCTGATTGATTCTTCCCAACTTCTGATATCACTGGAGAAGAGAGCTGAGGTGGTTTGTTTGTTTTTTTCCCCTGACAAGGCGTTCTTCTGTGCCTGGTCCATGCGAGATCGGTGTTTGTCCTCTACCACTGCCTGCTTCTCTTCCCATTGCACTAACTTAGCTTGTCTGTTTTTCTTCCTTCTGGTATGTACTGGGCCCATCGTTAAGATGTGAATTCCAAAATGTTTAACAGACACCTCTTAGTGACAGGCAAATGATTGATCCATCTGATTCTAAGAGGAGCAGCTGAAAGCATCACCTCTCTGGTGCTCCAGTGCTTGCTGCTGAGAGATGAGCAGCCGCACACAGGGAGCTGCAGGCAGTACCTCTGTGTCTGTCTGCCCTTGGTCTGCACGGGCCAGTCTCTGTACTGAGCCACATGTCACTGCCTGGCTTGATACATCCCCGGGCGTTAGAGTCCCACAGGAGGTTCAAGTGGCAATACCTGAGCCACCCGCTACTGTGCTCCTTATCTGACAGTTTAAGGAGATGTCTGTGCATGCTGTTTCCCCTTCCCAAGCCCTTAGGAATTCAGCCAAGCTGGGGCACTTCTGACACAACAGGGAATCACGTTCTTTTCCTTCCTTGGCATCAGGGTTATCACAGGAACTGCTCTCCTGCACACTCACCTCTCTGGCTAGACTCTCCTGAAGAGCTGAGGTCAGCTAGCACAGCCTCGGAGCCTGGATATTTGCATAGGAGAGTCACTTCTTCTGCCTCTTGCACCCTGACAAGGCACTAAGCTCCTTTCTTCAGCAGTTCTGGGAATTGGCCAGGAAGGAGGGATCTGGATGTACCCCTGGATGCTGTGCAGTGCAGTTGCCTGGATGAACCTCTTAAACTTCAGTGCCCCTGTAAAGGAGGAGCTGCTGGGTCCTAAGGTGAGCTGTGACACCCACTAGTGTTATGTTGCACCCAAGCCAGGCTGGCAGGAGAAACTCATTTCCTTCCAAGGGGCTCAGATAGCTCTGTTCTCACRCTGTGCCAGGTTTCTTGGGCAAATACTGACCAAAGAGGTTAAAGCAGCTGTTTCCCAAATCACATCCTAAGAAGAGCTCTCTTAAGAGGTAGCACCTGCTCAGATGTAGAAATCTGTACAGGCACCAGCCTGAAGATGTGCCAGCTGCCTTGTGGTTCTGTCCAGGTGTGACTGTTAAGGGTCTGGATTTAGCTTTTGGACAGGCCACCTCAAGGTCATGGTGACGTGCTGGGAATCATCATTGCGACGGCACAGGTAAGTGTTGCACTGCTGGTGCGTTTACCCTGGCAGGGTTCTTTCTCTTACCCTTTTGGAGTCAGTATGAGGCACCCACTTTTGCCGTTAACTGGGAATTTGGGGATGTTGAGAAATGAAATCTCCAAGGACAAAACCCTCTTTTCATCCAGAGCTGCTCCCTCTTCCCAGGGTTTTTGGGTTTTTTCCTTGCAGCAGAGAGGCTGTCTTGCAGGGAGCTTCCCTGAGCACTGGCTGCAGAGAAGGCATTGCCAGTGAAGGCTCCGAGTGCTTAATTCAGTGGGCGCAGAAGTGAGTTTGCAGGCATGTCTGGGGGAGCCTTTGAACTGCTCTCTTCCCCATTTACAGTTGGCGTGTTCTTAGCAAATGTTTGCTGCTGCACAGAACATCCAGCGCTCTGGTCACCATGCAGGTCAAGCTGTGTTGGAATCGGTGTGTAATCCCATGGTTACATGCTCCAGTAAAAGGACATGCTTTTGTTTGGGTGTGGGATCTTTAAATGCTTAATCAAATACGCTGAATTGTCTAGGAATAAATTTACCCCTTTAAGGCAGAGCTTTCCAGCCTTGACTTTTTTCCAGCATGATTTTGCATTGGGATCGCTCTTTAGTGTCTTGATATTGTGCTTCAAATCTATGAGTAAGGAGCTGGGCCTTTCCTCATTGTTCTCCCAGCTTCCTTATGGCCATTGCTAATTGTAAGGTACCCCTGGGGGAAATGCACAGGAAGGTCCTGGGGTGGGTTAGTGCATTGTGCTAACGTGCTTAATCTTTATATTGTTTAACAGTGTTATGGGATGAGATGACCTTTGAGGAAGAAGGTGGCCATATCACAAAGTATTGAGAAATATGTCCAGGCACTAGAGCAGCATTTTGGAGAGAGAAGGGAAATCCCTGTGTTGGGAGCAAAGGGAGTCTTTGAAGCAGCTGTTGTTTAAACACAGTGTCCATGCAGTAGACCATGATGAATCAGAAAAGGAATATAGATGAGGCAGAGCCATGTGGACCCTTCCCTAGAGCCATCTATGAATAATGATACTCGATATGCTAAATATTTAAATACTCTTAAGTTTGATAGTTTAAGTATACTTTTCAAATAGAGGATTCAACCTGATTCATACTTTCTGGGGCTAGAATCGTTTAGGTTGGAAAAGACCTTTAAGATCATCGAGTCCAACCATTAAAGAAGGTCATATGCATGACCTTCTTAGCTTACCCGATAAAAAGTCCTTAACCATCCATGCTTCTCTTTAGCTGTGAAATGGGAGTGCAGCCAGTAACACCAGAGCGCAGAACTTGTCCCCCTTTGAGCTGTTATCTCCTGATGCCCCCAGACCCTCACTGTCGGAACTCTAGAAATCCTTTTCTGACCCCTTCGTACTGTATAGGAAAGACTTTCATTTTAAAATTTCCACGTCCTTGCAGTGATCCTAWAATGCTGATCTGCAAAGGTGCCCTCTTCAGAGGGGTGAGGGAAGCTGGAGGTTAGAATTAGCTGGACAGAGAGATGTTAGGGCTTTCAGTGGCAGGTGAAAGGTCCACTGTGCTTCACTGGATCAAAGAAAACTTTCAGATGTGTTGAAATCTCCTTAAAGGGTGAAATGCAGAAGCTATTCATATCACCTACCACCCAAAGCTGGCCCTAGAGCACGTGAAGTCCTGGGCACATTGTGTGTTTTCTCAAKCTGCAACACATCGCTGTTACCCTTCCTGGAGTCGTAATTGGGAGCTTGCCTGTACCGACTGTTTTGGTGGTGTTCTCAGAGCAGGACTGAGTGTGCTGACAAGTGAAACAAATGCTGTGTTTAAAAGATAAGCACTTTGAGAGTCCTAACTTGGAAGTGAATTGGAGTTCAGAATTCAGGCAATAAAACGTAGAGAGTTGGCATAGTCTGAAAGGCGATTTCTGTATATATTTGCAAAAAGGATGTCAGTGGAGGGAGATGAGTCGTAGAAAGATACTGGGACTTGCTTAAAAAGAATATGGCTGGTATCCAGGGAATTTAGAAATTGTAGGAAGAAAACTGGAGGTGTCTCAGCAGGCTAGATTGGGTGTCTGTGGAAATAAGGTACTTAAAGGATGCAGACYGGCACCTTCTGCTCAAGGACAAATGACCTGGATAACCAGGCAGAAAGGGAGGCCTGAGGAGGGCTGTCTGGGAGCAAGTAGAAATGGAAACTTGTGTGTCATGGTGGATGGTCCCAGTGCAAGTAGGTAATGGGTTTTGTATGAAAGGAGTTTGAAAAAGAGGCACTGAGTGCTATCTGGGATAAAATAATCCTTGTATAGCATCTTAATCTGTTCTATTTAGCTACTACATCTTTAGGACTCTCTAAGTTATCCTCCTAATGCCTCAGTTCTGTGTTAGTGCCAATTTTGTTTAACATGCCCATCAGTGATGTGCCTGAAATTATGTTCCGTTAACTCAGGATTGATGATGACATCTTTGAGCTCTCAGTCTCAGGCCTCCTCTGACCTTGAAGACCATGAGCCCTGAGCATGCCATGCTGGTTGGCATCAGATCACTGTTGAAACGAATGCCTTACTGCTAAATGGTTCAAAGTGATGCCACGTGCTCTTGAGCTCCAAGCATCGCTGATGCTCAGGAGCCAAACATCCTCCTTTCCGTGTGACCACTAACACAACTATTGTGCAAGATTAATCTCAGTGTTAGTCTTGATAGAGACCTGTAATAATAATACACAGCAAGGTGGTTTGGATCCACTTGGTGATGTAACCATTCCCACTTGTCAGGCCATCCTTTTTCCTTGTGTATCTTGAATCTTCTGCCTTGGCTGTCAGCTACTCAGCAGTAGAGTACTGGACACTGATAGATCAGGCCAATAAAAAGAAGTCCCTGAGCTGCAAATGGTTAGGGAGCTGGAGAAGGGGGCTGAGAGCCTTGGGGAAAGTCCCACTACACTAGGAATTTGCTTGTAGTTACTGTTCCTGTAGGAAATGCCAGATTGCTGCAGTACCCTGCAGCAGGCTGGATTGCTCTCGTTTCTTCATCTCTCCATGTCACGCTCTGTTTTCTAAATGTTTAATTACAGATGGATTGTGGTTGGTGGGTTCACAGCTTTTCTCATCTGCTTTTTGTCAAAGGTAAGCAGATGTACTGCCTGTTGCTCTGTAAAGTTGAGTCCCTTGTACAGCAGCTGCCAAGCAGCTCAGAGATAAAAACTTCAGCATATGGAAAAAACGGGATGAGAAGCCAGTTTCTGTGGCTGAGATGATCTTGTTTTGAAACATATCCAGCTGATCTCTTATCCTCCCAGGTGTCTTGGTGTTGGCCCTCTGCTCTGTCCTGGGAAGCTGCTGCCTCCTGAATTCCACGAGCAGCTGGGGATGTGTGGGTTAGAGCGACCTTTGGTGTTTGACCCCATCTGCCTGCTTTATCTGAAGATGAATACCTTAAGGGAGAGAGCCTTGTGCTCTCCCTGCCAGCTTCCCTCCAGCCTCTGTACAGAGATGAGAACCATGCCAGTGAAATAGGAWGCGATCACATAATTTACATTGTGTTGGGGTTGTTAAATTTGCATTTATAATCCATACTTGAACAGGAGAAAAACCTGAAAGCAATCTGATTTGCGGTTAGAACTAGATAACCCAACTTCTGCTGTCAGCTGCTTGTCTCCCTGTGCTGTGCCGTCCAGTGCATTTGGAGGCCAGGACTGGAAAATACCCTGAGGATGGTGAGAGCTCGTTGTTCTAGGAAGTGCTGCTAGGACCGTGAGCTCCCTCTGCACTCCCAGGCTGCCTCCTGGGTACTATCCGAGGCTCCCCATGGCAATAAACGCTAGTCATTAATCGGTTTAAATAATTTTTAAATGATGGAAGTATAATGATTTTTGAATAACCATCCTAATTATAGTAAATAGGCATAAGAGGGCTGAATTAACATCATGTAAATGAGGTTAATTCTGGTATTTTAATGTGACTGCTTTGCTGTGCTGCCCATAAGCATTCTTTTGTCATAATCTTTGTATGCAATTTTGTATCTGTTTGCAAATGATATTTTCAGTTCATTTTTAACATGTGGAACCATGTCAACCTTCTGACTTGGTTATTACGCAGCAAGAAGGATACCAGAACCTTTCAGTTCACGGCACGGATATTTTCCATTTAATCAAACTGTGAACAATATAAGGAAATAATTAGCTGAAGTGGTGTTTGGTTTTGTGCATGACCCAGTCGCTGGAGGAGATCTGAATATGGTTCGCTTGTGGTGCAGGCACCTCCTTTGAGGASTGTGGGGACAGTGCTTCCTGCACTCCCTTGGTTGCTGCTCTGTGGTTGTAGCCAAGGAGAAAACTTCGGCTTATTAATCCTTGTGGATTTGGGGGCTCCAGAGCTGAGCCTTGGTTCTGTTCCAAAAATTATCTGTACTGCTCCAGGTGTGTGATCTGTAAAGCTGAGACTGACAAATTGCTGTTCCACTGGGTCAGGTACCCGTGGCCTTTCTTGTGACAAGGGACGGTGGCATGCGGTTACCATCCCACTGGAAGAGCTGGAGCACACTTCCTCCACAGCAATCCACAGCGGTGCTGGTTGCTACATCCACGTCTCCATGCGGTTTGGCAGCCCCCGTGGTAGCTGCTGAAGCACGACCCGTGGGGTGGAATAGTTGGAGAGCTGTCAGCTCATTGTTAAGAGGCTCCGAAGTGAGATTTTASTGAAGGTTTTAATGTTTGGCCAAATTCAGTTAAAGCAGAAGCCTGGTTTGATTTGAGGGAGTGTGCCGTGCTCCAAATGCTCTCCATGTTTCAAATTTTCCAGGCCACTTGGATGCTCTAAATTTTTTTCAGAGAAACATTTAGCAAAAACTTTGACATTGATGATTTGTATTCTTCTGTCATCTCAGTCTTGGAGAGCTTAGAGATGCTTTTTTGGCAAGTTCTCCCCCTCCTCAACCCCCAGTCATCATCATTAGGAGGCTGTCAACAAGCATGAAAAATACCAGCATGCCAACTGTAAATGTTAATTGAGAGATAAGCAGCTGAAGTGGGTAACTTGTGCCAAGCCTGACCTGCGGCAGTCGGTCTCCTGGCCCTGTCAGTAGCTGCRTTGCTTCCCTAGGAAGCGTGATCAAAGCGATCTGTGCTCACATATCGGCACTACTCRGTAGCACGCACAACTCCTGCCTATGTGAGTTAGCTGTGCTCTGTTCAGAGCAGGAGGTGAGTTCTTTCCTTGCTAAAGTAATATGATTGCAAAGAGGTTRAACTAGAGATGAGTTAAAACCAACCTCATGAGCGGGCATTACATGTGCTAGGAGTGTGGTCTGGTTTTTTTCTTACAGTTAGGGTTACCTTTACCACTTGGATCTTACTGATATTCTTTTAATGCTTCTGGTTTAACTGCCTTTGGTGACAAAGAGCGTGGAAGCTGCTCTAGTAAAACCAGAGTTTCATTGCCGAAGCCTTGTGCCCAGCTGACGTGCAGTCTCCAAAGTGCTTTTGGAAGGATTTCATCACCTGTGGATATCATGGCTAAGGGATTTTCCCTTTTTCTTTCCCTCTCTTAAAGTAACTTGTTCTTTGGTTTTTGTCCCCGCTCAGTGAAGGGCTTCGAGACATTGCTACTTACTGTCTGTGCTTTCTGCAAACAGGCTTTATGGTTTTGTGGCATCGCTCTCTAGAATCATCTCATGATGGGATTGCTCAGTTGATCAGTGTACTGACAGTAATATTTACATGCTAGGCCATCAGCTATTATTCCAGATGATGCAGATTTTTTAGTTGCTTTAGCTGAAATGGCTTGTACTGAATTGTATCACTTAGACTAGAATCCAGTATTGCATCTCCAACAGAGCTCTAAGCCAAAAACCATGTATAACTGTGAAAGATATCGAACAGTAGCATAAAACACTGCTCCCAGCAGTAAAGTCCTGATGCTCTGTTTTGATGAATTTGGCAATTCAGAAAAAACAGTAGAATCTGCTTGTGCCCTTGGAAATCTAGGCATTTCCATGGCTGAGAGCTCAGTGTTCTAGTACTGCAGAACTGTGCTGCCTTTTAAACCCTTCGCTGGTGAGTCAACTGTGTGTTTACTGCTAGTTTTGAGGGGGAGGTTCCTGACTGGGAGGACCAGAGAGACATTTGTGTAGCATACTGATTTAGAAAGAAAAGGCCAAGCTGCTCAGAAGTACAGGATGTTGAAAATCCACAAGGAGGATTAACGGGCATAGTGCAGGCGAGTCAGTGAGAGAGGGCCAGGATAAAATGCGTGAATATGGAAGAGATTGTTACAGTCTGGGTACCAGACAGTACATGTGGCATACCTTGGGCTTACCTTTTTTTTTTTTCTCCTAGCACTGTTCCCTGAAATTCTCAGAAAATCTTTGTGATTTCACAAAGATCTGCTCAATTGAAAGTGGTGAACTGAAAATTAGAGTATTATCCAAAACATTTTGCAGAGAAAAGGAAGAAGATACAGATGAAAAAGAATAAGCAGTGACAGGGACTAGAGGAAATAAAGGTTCTGAAAATATTTGGGATGGAATCTAGTAACAAAATGGGGGAAWGAGGAATTTAAAGTCACTGAATCCTGACAATGTGTGTCCTAAACGGAGGGCTCATTTTGGTGTGTTAAACGATGATTGCAACCTTGGARATGACTTTATCAAGAAGAAATCAGTAAGAGAGAGCTTGTTGAAAAAGTGAGCAGGCAATCAGCAGGGTGTTAAGGAAATTAAGGAGTAATTATGCAAGTGACACTTTCTGCAGTCTCTGAGAACTGAATTTGCAGTAGAGACCAGCACCACATGCACTTAAAAGCCATTTTCCGTAAAACCAAAAATAATCTTAAGGCTTTCTGGCAAGTTTCTCCTCAATGGCTGGTAGAAGGATGAAGCTGTATGATGGATTGCCCTACCAGAGGAAGTGTCCTCAAATCTAGTTGTCCTTGTTTCCCGAGCTCATAGGCAGGGCTGCAACTGCCTGCTGAGGAGCTGCTGTTTCCGAGGGCTTTCCTGGGCTCATGGAGTGGCTGCAGCTCTGCTTGTGAGGATGTGCACCCTGCCTTCTCTCCCTGCCTGTGCTCAGTGGGTCCTGAGGCAGGCGCGGGCGTTTCTAGCCTGCTCTCCTGGCACTGCCCGTCTCTTGAGTGTGTGATGTGATGTGATGTGATGGGTGCCCTGCCTGGGAGAGGGAGCGCGTCCATCTCAGAGGGACCAGCAGTCCCAGTGGGACAGCCTTGATTTCCACTTCCCTTTCTCACTTGTGTTTCCTCACATGCCTTAAAGAAGGTGCAAACCTTCTCCTAGACATGTGAAGTAGGCAATACTCCACGCTGTGAATAGACCCCGAGGAGATTCCTTGCGTCTGAGGTTGCAGCACTGTGCTCTGGGTACACACACCAGCCCTCAGCAAGGTCTAGGAACGGCTCAGCTTTCTGTAAGGCAATGGCAAGTCCATGCTGGAAAGCAGCGCTTGAACAGCTGGGTGGCAGAAAGGAAACCCCTGAAGTGTTCAACACATATAGGCCTGGTAGGAAAAGACGGCCTTGGTCCATAAAAGGCAGGATGCCAAGAGGGGAGGTGGTGGAACCTGGCCTTACAGGGCAGTGTCTTTGGTCTCCAACTTTCTCTGCTGCGTTTTTTCGTAGGGGTTAAAGGATTGTTGTGGTACTGTTGCTGAGTGATTCCCTCCCAGGAACTCTTCCCTCCTACTTTACATATTCCCTAGCATCTCCCTCACACTCTGCACAGCAATTTATGCATGGGTGTATCGTGACTTCTGAATAATAACTCTGGGARCTTGTTTTCTGATGTCCGTGGTTCGCTCCGGGGGCTCTTGCGTGACTAGGCTACTGGGTCAGAGTACCTGGGAAGCTTCTGACTCACCAGAGGTCCCCAAAATAGCTTGGGGCCATTTACAGCTCCCTGACATCTGTCTGTACCATCCAGCAATGGGCCAGAAGAGCGACTGCTCTCCTGGGACTTTGAGACCTGGGTCTGAGTCTCATTATTGTCACCAAGTCTCATATTGTGGTATTGGGAAATACAGACTGCCTGATCTGGCAGTGCCTCCAGTGACATGAGTTGTCTCATGGCTCCATGCATTTGTGGCTCGGCCTGCATCCTGCATGCCCAGGCATGGTCTGTTGTCCACGGCAGATGGGAGCCACCAGGAGTCCTTGCTGCTCACTGCTTTTATGGGCTGCTCCAGGCAGGAGCTGGGGGACTTGCACCTACGACTTCATTTCACCCTTAAATCATCTGCATTTCAGCAAAGCTTGTTTATTTGTTGGGCTCCTGACATCTCTCCAAAGCGTGATGTGTGGAGCTGAAAGCAGTGTGTCTTAGTAGGCGGTGCTGCTGCTGCACAGGTGCTGCAGAGCCAGCGGCCTTGCCACGTGCTGGCATACTTCAGGAGGGCCAGGGTTTCATGAGTGACATGAAGACTAACCCAAGTATGAAAATTCTCTCACCTCGGTGGCATTTTTCCTTGTATTGCTCCTCAAGTAGCTGCCTTGTGGCCAGCCTGGTGGTGGCTGGTGTGAGGGAGGCTGTCCAGCTGCCCCTTTCCAGCAATGCGGACAAAGCAAGTAAAAGCAGTTTCCCTCTTGTGCTCTGGTTACTCTGTCTCTGCTCTTCCTGGGAGGTGGCAAAGCCTCTTCTGCCTAGTTCCTCTGGAGCTAACACACAGCTTTGTAGCCCCGTGCTAGAGCAGGGCACAGGCAGTCTCCCTTCCACTTCCATGGCAAAGCTCCAGCTAACTGAACCGGGAGACTTTCTCCCCCTTTCACCCTGTTTCACTTGCGAAACCTTTAGGAACCAGAGCTTTAACCCCTTTCTTTGCCTCTGAGTAATCTCTGTGTGCTGGGCACATTCGTCATTTACCCCCTTGTTTCAACAGGGAACTCTTTCGATCGGTGGCAAAGAAGTGACCCTTGAGTACACTCCGTGCCCAGAGTTTTGGCGCTGCAAACGTGTAAGTATGTGATCAGAGCGCTGTGTTGTGCTTCCCCTGCTGGCTCTCATGGCAGTGGCAGCAGAGAGGAGCATGATATTTGCTCAGTGGCTGGAGATCCTTAAGAGTAATACCTGTCCTGAAGCTCTTGCCTCTTCTAAACTTCTGTGGTTTTCCCTACCTTGTTTTTGGTACCACCTATGAGTGCCTGTTGCTTTCGTACAGGTAGCCAGTGTTTTATGCACAGAGCAGTTTCGTCCCTATGCAGTGGTTCCCTTTTAACATGGGGAAAATAGCATGCGGATCCTTTCTCCATAAAAAACAAATGAGACAGTGATTCTGCCAACCGGAACGGAACAGGCTTTCACTCTGGTTCACCAGAGTGTGTGTAACCGCAAGCGTCTTCACTGCCCAGGTAACCAGAGCTTTCACCAGCGTAACAGTGCAAACCACCCCTCTGTCTCATGCAGGAACCTGTGATCTAGATTTGAGTGTGGTAAGTGCAGCAGGGAAGGAAGCATGGAAATGAGTCCAAGTCCAAGCAGCAGTTAGTACAGACTGGAACTGGCGCATTTCTGGGGAGGCACAGTTAGTTGCCAGAGGGTCAGCTTTGTTCCCATGCCCTTCCCACGGTTCTCCCAGAACAGATGCTTTCGGCTGCAGCAGGCGGGGGAGGAGTGCTGGAGCAAAGGGCAGGGTTGTTGCCTGCATTCCCACTGACTGCAGACCAAGAGGTTGCAGCAAGGTGGGAAGTGATCAGTTCTGGTTAGACTCCCACCTTGACCACTGGATCACACTGGGCTACAAAGACCCTCATCCAGGCTAATTGGATGCACGCCAGTTACCAGCAGAGCCGTTGCTCAGCGCTTCATCTATGCTTGCAACGCTCCAGAGATCAAGTAGAGACAGCAGTTTCAGGCAGTGGTTTCACAACAGCGCAGTGCAATGAGAAGTAGCTGGAGTGTATGTCCTTACTGTTACTGTGCACAAGCATGGCCTGAAAGAGCTTTCTCATGCCCCAGAGCATTTGCAGGGCTTTAGTTAGAGAAAAAAAATTGTATGAAAGAGAAGCAATGCATTTACAAAGAGCTTGAAGAGGAAGTTAGGAATGCTAAATGTGTTCGGAGAGCGCTGTGAAGATGGGGCACTTGGCTCTTTCCACGGCGGCTCTGGGTGGGATAACCATCCGAGCCCGTACAGCTCTACCTCTTGGTTAGCAGACACCTCTTCATTGACTCTCCCTGTGCAGCAAATTACATCAGTATCTACAGATAAGTTCAGATAAGGACTTYGTCACTGCTTTAGGAGTGAGCTGAGATTAGAGAATACAAAGGTAACTTTGGATCCTTTGAAACAACAGGGTGGCTAGTAGTATGGTGCCTAGCATGGAGCTTTTTGGTCCAGCATCACTTGAGAGGGGGAAGGGTCCTATCTCAAGGACTAGTGAAGTACATCCATGGTATGAACAAATCTGTGCTCAGAAGTTGTGTGAAAATCCTGTTCCCAAGGCAGTCCCAGTTGTGAGCCGTATGAGCATTTCCCTTCCATTCCAGCCAAGGCTCCTGCTGCCATTACCCATCCTGTCTCTCAGGCTCTCACTGTAACTTTTCCGTGGCTGTTACTTGCTTTCTGAAAGCACTGCAGAATTTGGCCTTCTGGAGTAGGTTGTACCCACTACCTTCAAAACATGACTTCCTCATGCTGTCCATCTTCCATTGCAGTGTAAGGTGTGTACTGTGGGCTACAGATCTTCCTGCTCCTATTGCAAGCTCCCAAGAGATGGTGAGTATATTGGTCCCCCTGTGTTTGGTCGGTTAGAAGTTTCATCTGCCCTGACAAGTAAGTTTCTCTTCTGGCTTCCCTGTGGTATCCCTCTTGGTGGACTAGCTGAGCACTGTGTAGGAGAATTATTAATTGTGCTTCATTTAGACCCTTTTCCCTGTCCACACTGAAGATGTTGCATGCAGATGTGTTGCTACCAGGTTCTCTGTTCTTGTGAGGCTTGGTGGAGAGGTGTCTTACTGCACAAGGCTTTCCTTTCCTGTTGCTTTGGCATTGTCCTTCATCCACGGAATTACAGGTTTTGTGTCCTCTAGGACTGTGAGCTAGTACTGCTGGCCATAGGTGAGATGGCTTCCCCTCGACCCACCTTCCTTGGGAGATGCAGCTGCATGTTTTTAGTGTTACTCTTCTGAGGCTCTCAGATTAGAGGTGAATCCAGGACTTGAATAGCTGAACTCCCCTTGCTGACTGTAAGAAGTGCATGGAGAGGAGTTCTGCTTCTCCAGGAGCTTCTCCTCACCCCAGCAACACCTTTGCTTTTTTGGCTGGGAGGGTGTGAGAGCCAAAACAGTTCCTTGAGGAACTGATTTCTTTGGGACGAGCAGGTATTCCAGGCACTCTGTAAGCTTTGACTCTGTATCTTTGAGCAGACTTCTGATGTTTTGCATTTCTTACCCGCGTACCCCAGGCAGAAGGGCATTAAAATAGCTGCTGATGCAGAACTCTCTATTTACTGAAGCACTGTCCCCATGGTTGTGCTTTCCTTGCACTGTGGCTCCTCCATCAGCGTTGTGAAGGCAAAATTCGCATAGCTGGCCCAACGCAACTGTGGATTGTAATAAAACTGCTGAGGAGCAAATTAAACAGAACCTTTAAGATGCTGTGAGGACAGATTGTGGTGCATGCTTCTTACTGACCTGGTTTTGTTGATTGTGAGAACATGTGTAATAAGGTAACCTCTCTATGACTGTCCTTTAATTGCCGGGTGAAACAAAACAACTCTCTAGGCATATACAGGTGTTACTGCAGCTTTGCATGAGTTCTTGCATGCTTTGTGACTGATGGTCTTGAAATGGATTTTAATTTGTCTCTCTTATAGGGAGCAGAGCAGGCCCAGAGTCCAGAGGTGGTTCTGAGGGAGAGGATGCATCAGCTGAGCAAGAATTCAGTAAGAGAATTGCTCTCCCCATCTCCAGGGTCGTGCTCATGTCTGTGTGATTTGCATGGGCAGTTTTCACAGCTGCGCGTGCGGACTGGTTTCATATGCAAATTTTACATGAGGTTCTGCTCATGAAGTGTAGSCAAAACTCTGCACGCTGCAAACTGTAGACAAATTAGTATGGGCCTGTACAACATGAGCTGTGCTGACAGCCAAGCAAATCAGTGCACAGCTTTCCCAACATTTGTGTGCAAAATGGCCGTGTGTTCTGCCATGCTGCCCACTGCCCAAACAGAACGAGAGCAGGGAGGTGCTCTGCGGGACATTAAAGAGTGAAGCTTCGCTGTGCCAAGTCTTGCACTCTTATTTCTTTCTCTTTGTGGGAAGAGGCTTCAGCAGCAGGTACAGGGCTGGCCATGTCTGACTTTGCAGCCCCACAGCTTTGGCTTCCCTTTCCAACAGCTTTAGAAGCTCAGGTAAAGATCTCTTTTGAAGTGAAGCCAGATGCTTCAGAGGCCTTCAAGCACAGAAACTTGATGGGATTTATCTTCTCTGTATTGCATAGCTAGGCTGGGGGGCAGGGTGTTTCCACATAATATCTGCCTCATCTGTGGTAAGTAGGCATCTGATAAAATCAGTCATTGTATTATGATGCATTTCACTTAGTGATCATAGGGGTCTGCACCCAGTTTTCCTCTAGCATAGAGATAGGGTGACAGTTACTAGTTGATATTGCTCAGCTATGGGTGTTCAAGAATACATCTGGCACAGTAAGGATATCACTGCCGTGTAGATTGTCCTGGACGTGGGTGGAACATATCCAAAACCATCCCTGATTAACGTTTGCCCAGGCAAGAGCCAATCCTAAAAGGAGGCCAGAAAGGCTCTTGTCTCTGACAGGAGAGGTCAGGTAAAGGAGCCCAACATGAAACAAGGCAGTGGAAGGATAAGCAGTATCTAGCTTGTCCTTTACACAGATTGTGTCTGCAGAGTGTTAAGACAAGGAATATGCAAAGGGCAGAACAGGCTAGCCTTTTATAAGGGGCGCTGCTGCAGTGGCCAGAAAATAGCAGAAGAAAAATACATGCTGAAACACTCTATGTGGAACCAGTCAATTTCTCCTCTCTAATAGCAGAGACAAAGCTTGAAAAACCTGAGCAAGAGTTATCAGGACAACCAGGATCTCCAAAGCAGCCTCTCCAGCCCTCGGTTCCTGCTCCACAGCAGGAGTGCCAGCCTCAGGAACAGGAGCCAAGGAAGAGAGATGAAGGCAGAGAGCGGCGGCCCTCACAGGAGAAGAGAAGGGACATGGACCGGCACCAGGAGCTGCCTTCTCAGAGAGAAGCAGAGGAAGCCACACCACAGGATGGTGGAGGAAGCAGAAGTGAGTGGCACAGGGCCCAATTTTGGATTCCTCTTGCTTGCACTCCATGCGGCCATCTGCAGAAAGGGCAGCATTTCACTAAAACCACTGGAGGCTGTTTCCATGCTGTGCATATCATGGTGTCAAGTAATGGTGGGCTATCCAGCTCCAAAGGTGCTGGCGTACTGTCTTTAGGAAAATTAATTCAGGGCAAGCTGGCTTCAGGATGTTACAGTTAACTTAGCACAGCAGCAAAAGGCTCTTTGGCCAGAATCATAGAATCATAGAATCGTTAAGGTTGGAAAAGACCTCTAAGATCTTTGAGTCTAACAGAAGTTACCCTGGGCTGAGCTCCTCTGAGGAGGGGCCTACTTTCTGCTGTGTTTTCTGGGAAGGAAAGGTTAGCAATTGGAGGCGGTACTCTGAGCATCTTGCAAAGTGGAGAGAAAAAAAGCAATGGCTTCCAGCCTCAACTGCAAGAAGCCATGCTGTTGCTTTGAGTGGGTTTAGTTTTACCTGTGCTGTCACAATAAACTTAGATCTGAATTATCTTTTTTTACTACTTTTTCTTTCCTGGCCACCTCCCTCATTGTGCTTCACAGCAATTATGCTGAAGCGTATTACACGATTCACCCCACCAGAAGTGATTGTGGGGCTTCTGGCCCCATATGTGCGTCTCTCCACATCCAGCGTGCGCATCATGAAGAACAAGGCTGGCCGGATGGGGCAGACCTATGGCTTCATTGAACTGGATTCACATGCTGTAAGTAGTTTCCTGCTTTCACGTGCTCCCCCTGTTGGCATCTATGGTCTGTAGAAGCAGGGAAACCACAGGGTATAAGAAATAGCTGTACTTGTGAGGCAGCTGTCCTGGAGTGAGTCCTCTCTTCTGCTTGTCTGGCTAGGTACAGGGAATATCTGATACAGCTGTTGCTCTCTGGCTTTAGGAGCCAAAGATTGTCTGTTGTCACAAACTGTGATGCTGAGTGAGTTTCTTGCCTCAATACATTTCTTTGTAGACCCTCCTAAACTTGAACACCTCTTGCACAGTTACTTTGTTTGCAGAGAACTTGAACTCAATGGTTTCTGTCTGCAGAAGGCAAGAATCTTAATTAACAGACAGTCCCACGTTGGAGGGTTCACATTTTCTGGTTCTGGGTGACTCCCAGACTCCATAGCTGTGCTTTGGCATTGGTCCAGAGGGTGTTCACCAAAACGCTTGGGGGCAACAGCCCCACGGTGCTGCATTGTCTAGCAGCCCTAGGAGAATATAGTCCCTAGCTTGCTGCTGAAAACAGTCATAGGACAAACAGGGAACCTAACAATGCATTTATGCTTTTTGTCGCATCCTAAATACCTTTCACTAATATTTAGACACAAGTGTTGTGTTTCCTGTCCTACTGTGGTCATCATGTAAGCACAAAGCCTTCCTTTCACGCAGACTGGATTTGGGAAACAGGCTTATGTTTCCTTCTCATGGATGTGAAAGTCTCTTTTCCTTTTTGCAGGAGGCGCTGAGGTTGCTAAAGATACTGCAGAACCTGGATCCCCCTATCTGCATTGATGGACGCACGGTGGAAGTGAATCTTGCTACAGGGAGGAGAAGGTATAGACAGATGGGGCAGTAGGGTTGTCCTTTGTGTTATGTGCTGCGAAGCTAGAGCTGTGTTGTCAGCCCAGGTGCTTAAAGGTTGGCACATGAATTAGCACAGATGTTCCTACAACCTAAATATATGTTGGAGAGCTGAAGGCATCGGAGCTAGAAGAAGCTTCAGTGATTGAGCAGTATGGGATTAATCGTCATATTGCATAGCCTCTTGTTGTTGTCCAGCCATCAAATCCCATTGTGAGGGAATTAATGGGTTCAGCTTTTTAAAAAGCAACTGGAGAGATTCATCTTTGCAGACACAGCAGAGTGTGATCATAACTCTTGTGGAGACAGTGATCTGCAAAGTCTCTCTGTCTCCTGGGATGGACACAATCCAACATGAGGCCAGCAAAGATGGTCTTTCTGCCTTTATTGGTCCTGCTGATCATTTTGAGTATACTGAARTTAATGTGAAGCCAGATTGACATTCACCTGTAACCTTTATCTCGACAGGAATGACTATGGGGAGCACGGTGACAATTCCTACTATGGCCCGGTAGGTCTGCACAGCTTCCCTGCAGGCAGCCAGAAAGGGAGGGAGCACCGGCGRTGATAGGCCTGACTTTGGCTTTTTCCCTTTGAGCTGCTGAAAGTTCAACATGTTTGAAGATGGGATGATAATGCTCAAGTGTGCTCTTCACTGCTACTGTGCCCCTAACGCTGTTTATAATG
Organism: Phoebastria nigripes; assembly: GCA_035582835.1. Taxonomy (NCBI): domain Eukaryota; kingdom Metazoa; phylum Chordata; class Aves; order Procellariiformes; family Diomedeidae; genus Phoebastria; species Phoebastria nigripes. Next base: position 399,664 of record JAYKAV010001234.1, read on the forward strand.
TGCATAGAAGTGCAAGTCAGAGTGCGGATGCTACTTGAGGGAGTTCTGGGCTGGATTACTCTATACCACGCTTTTACAGAGTGACTTAACTGATGACTGATCTCAGTTCCTGGAGTGAATGTCTCTTCCCTAGTGCTTGTTACTAGACTACAGGGATCTTCCCATACTGAATGGGCTGGAGGCTTTGATACAGATTGCCATGAGCACCTCATTTAAAGATTCGTGGAAGCTGCAGAGGTGTTGTGCTTTGCAACACTCTCCATTGCTCTGTAGATGAAAAGCTATGTCTGCTTGTGCCCTATTTAGGGTAGCTAAATGAGCTGTTTTCCTGAACTTTGGGCCTGTGAGAGGGAGGAGAAGCACTATGATGTTTGTCAAAGAGTCTCTGATCTGTTTGTGTTGTTCACTTACTCCAGGGCAGAAGGGGCATGAGAGACAGGAGGGGCGGCGAATCACAGAGACGCACCAGAGCACAGTGTAAGTTAAAGCTCTGCCTCACTCCTACTGTGGAGACTTTTCTTCCTTAAAAGGGCACTGACATGTAGAACTCAGCCCAAAAATATTTTTAAAGGCTAAGAGTAGGTTTGTTTGCTACACCCGCTTCTGAGTTCCTTTGCCAACTTTATTTAGTCACATTTTCCTATCTGATGATGTGTTTCTCTCTACTCTTACTGTGCAAAACTACATGCAGATAAAGGAAACTTACTGTGTGCTTTTCCTTGTTGTGGTAAACTGATGGGATAAAATCAGCCTGGCAATTACTAGATGAGATGGAAGAAAACACACTTTATGCAGCAGTGCCAGTAGCTGGAAGAACACTCCTGATTGTTTTACTAACTTACGTGTAGTATCGCTGAGCTCTGTCTAATAACACTTTGGAAATGAGAAGCATTCCTCACGTTATGGGCTTACCCTTAAGGCTTAACCCTACAGCTTTTCCTGTAGAAACAGTTTGTTCCCCTTTCTTGTCGGCAGCTTTCATGCACCCACGGGGCGGAAGGGATGTGGGGAGCGTCATCACTTTAAACAGGAGACTGTTTGAAAGAGCACAGATCTTCCTTGTTCACAGGGGTGGGTGGACACAGAGCCTGGTACTCATTACCCCATTCTTAGGGAAATTACTGAATTTCGTATCTTTGTCCGATCAAGTGTTGTGGTCTGGTGATCTCAGCACAGCCCCTGTAAGTGTGTTTTGATGTGGAAGTTTTGCCAGAGTCCTAAAACAGAAGAATTGTGAAAACCTATTTCCCTTCTTACTCCTTAAAGAAAAGAAGATGTAGGTCGAGTGATGTGAGGATACTCATACCTCTCTTGCCAGGAGAGAAAAATTCTTCTTTCCCACTCTTGATCCTTTTACCAGTGAAATATTTGCTCATGCTTTTGTCTTTGTAAAATGCAAGTTCTGCCTTTGGAAGATTGTGGTGTTAACTCTTGTCTCTCTGTTCAGCTCCATCAGATGTATCCACATACATCTATGATCCTGAAACTGGGAATTACTACGATCCCATAGCTGGGACATACTATGACCCCAGGACTCAGGTGAGTGCGTGGGAAGGAAGCTTTACACATAGTATGTTCTTACAAACTGCCCTTCTCTGGAGAGATTTTGCAGCTAGATCCTGAAGACAGGCTAGCATGGGACAGCATAGAGGTGGCTTTGTTTCTCTTACTCAGTCCTCTGACCTGTATAAAAGGGATGCACGTTCCAAAATATCAACTTAATAAGAGGCTAGGAACCAATTAGCTGTGTATTGAACCAGTTACTGTAGCTGCCTCTTTGGCCTCTGAAGCCCTGCCTTTGGAGGGTTTTTGGTCTCCTCTTCATTGAGTAGAATTATGGGCAGAGCATTCTTGCTAGATTTTACTGAAGACATGTGATATGTGACTCTGTATTAAAAGATGTGCAGCAGAGCTCTGTTTTCATCTGTGGTCTGTTTGCTTCCCGACCCCAGCCAGCAATAGTTACAAGGATGCCAAAAAAGAGCCATCAGCAGAGGTTCTCTGAGACTATCATCCTGTTTTCATGATGCTGGAAATGTCCGTGTTCTGGGTGAGCAGGGTAGTGCTCTGATGACCTGGCTGTAGTAGACTTATCTTCTGCCCCAGCAAAGTTCTGAAGCCTTTGCCCTCAGCTGTCTGAGGCTCTGCAGTCCCTTCTTACTGTGCTAGTCTCCCCAGCCCAATAAGGACAATAAGCCMAATAAGAAGATTGCAGGGGTTTGGCTAAGTCTGTTCCAAATGTCTCTTGCAGAGAGAAGTCACAATAGACCGAGAAGCCTGCTCATCACCTACAGAGAGCAGAAGGCGATGGCATGGAAGCCAAGAACGGACAAATGAAAGGAAGGAGCCACACAGCAGGGACAATAGGGACAAAAAGGAGAAAGGGAAAAATAATTCTGCAAAGGTAAATCCCTCCAGGTGTCAGAACGATCAGAGACCTGAGGCCAGGAGGCTGAGGTAAGAGAGGTTAGAAAATAGAGAGTAATTTATAGAGGATTCAAAAAGAGAGGGACAGTGAGAGAAACAGGTGAAATACATGGGGTAACCAGCAGGCCAGGAACCTGGTTGTTGTCTGGCCAGGTGGGAGTAAGTTCCTGAAATTTTTCTCTTGTGACATTATGTCAGGGCTTCTCATCCCTTCTTTATGGTGAAGGATTCAGAAACATCCAGGTAACTGAGTCACACATTTCACTCACACTGCTGAAAGCACCCAGCTATTGTAACAGAGCCAACAGAAAAATAGCAGAGATGTTTAAACATACCAAGTCAGATAATAACGGAGATTCAGCTAACCGCAGTTCCTGCCCCCCCAAACATCACAGACAGGCAGGAAGATGAGGCGAGCGGTGCAGATGGACTGCAAAGGTGAACYGAGATTGAATGCAGATAGGAGTCTGTGACAGACATCCTGTACAGTCCCTCCCAGAGTCCAGCCTCAATCCTGGGGCAGGGCCCTTCAGTGCTGCTCCCAGTGAGCAAACGCTGTCTCCCCAACGTGGGGAGCTGCTGGCTGGGAGTAGCTGCCCAAAGTGAYGTTTGAGCATGGGTGCTTGGAGCAGGATCTTCCACAACAGTGCTGTGATACTGACTGGGCCCAAGGAATGCCAGGAGAGTTGGTAGAAGTGATTGAGCCATGAATGCAGAAACTTTGTTTTCCTCCTTGCCTGTTGGTCTGGATACGCTCTGTGGCGTGGCCGGTCCTGGGCAGTTGGGACCTGAGGGGTGTAATTGTCCCTGATGTTGATACCAAGCCAGCCAAGGARTCTCATCTGTTATGGAGGATGCCTGCTTTCAAGGGCACTGACCTAGGAGAAACATGGTGTTGTCTGAATGGAGGGTGAAAGCATCTCCAGTAGAAATCCTGCCGTCATTTTTCCTGGCTGCCTTGTTTCCGTGGATGCTCAGAAGTGGCTTCCCGGCTGCTGTGTGCGCTCTTGGACCCCTGTGCTGCTGATAGCCTAATGCCCAATCTTGGGTTTTTCAGAATGAGCCTGGAGAGGAGAGGTTCTTTGCAGAAGATGTCTTCAAAAAGCCATTGCCTCCCTCTGTGAAAAAGGATGAGAGTGCAGGCCTGGTAAGATGTTGCATAGTACTTGGCTTTCCCCAGTCAAGCATGAGTAGCTAATGAACAGCTAAACTAGAGCATGTCTAGGGCTTCAGACCAGTTCTCTGTAAAGCATGTGATGTGAAGCTTCACCCCAGCTTACTCTTTGTGCTGCTGAGCATACCAGTGAGCATCACAGACTCATCCTGTTGCAGTGCTGGGTGACTGCAGTCTCTGGTGTTCTCTGTCCAGTATAACGAAGATCCCGGAAATACCACTGAGCTGGTTGAGCCTGGTGATGTTGTTGTCCTTTCCCCTCCCCATTTATAGTACTTGTGCTTTGTCTCAGCTCCCACAAGCAAGCAGGACTGTAACTCTTCCTGGAGTGGTGGGTTTCTCTGCTCCCATGCTGGCTGGCTATGGGGGTGGCTGCACCTGGTCTCCATGTCCTCTGTGCACGCACAGGTGTCTAAATGTGACCTGGCCCTGTCCCACTCCATCACTGGTCTGTGACATGGCTGGGGCCGCTGTCAGCGTCACAGTCCAGCAGAGAGTGAGAGTGGAGCAGGCCAGGACAGCATGGTGAGCTGCTGCAGCTGTCCCTGAAGCCAAGGGCATAGCTCCAGGAGAGCTATGAATTCCCCAGAATGGGAATGTCTCCCACCAAAAACACCACCTCATTTCTGCCAACTGCCTGGTTTCCTTGGAGGCCTGTTTAAGCGGGTGGTTAGCTGTTGCGTGCACTGAGTCCATGCTATGGCAGTCTTAACACCTGATCTCGACTGTTTCAGAATGAGACTGGGGAGGAGAAGTTCTCTGCAGAAGATGTCTTTAAAAAACCATTACCTCCCTCTGTGAAAAAGGATGAGAGCGCAGCCCCGGTAAGYGTCTCAATAGGATTGGGTTTTGCCTTGTTTGAGCCTGGGTAGAGGACTAGGGAGGCTCACCAAAACCTGGCTGTGACCTTGGATGGCAGAGGTTGGCTTGGATGGCTTCTCATGCCAGAGGAGGGAACATTGGAGATGGATTGGCGAAGGCAGTTTGTTTTATAACTCTGATTTTGTTTGCGGGCTTCTAGCATGGGGAAATTTAATACCTGCATTTAAGCAGGGTCTCCTTACTCAAGCAGTCCTCAGGCAGAAAACTCTTCCAGCTGCCTCCAGACTGAGGAAGGCCAAACCTCACTGATCTCCGTTGCTAGAGGAAGTGACAGACAGCAACTGCCTGCCAAATAGCCGCTGCTTCGGTCAGCTTCTTGTGCTTAGGTGTGTGGCAGATTGGGAAAGCCTGGCACCAAAGCACAGCCTGTCTAGAGAACAGAAGGGCTTCTACCCTGTGGCGTTCAAATGCTGGCCAGCCAGCTTCTTTCCGTTCCCTGCCCGTGCTGCTGGGATGCTGCTCTCTGGCTCTTGGGCTGGAACAGAGACAGAAGTCATGGAGACATTGGTTGGGGAAGCAGAGCCCCGCATGGCAGGGCAGGCTTGATGCTACAAATTGTCACACTTTTCTGCCACTTTCCTCAGCCCAAGGTGGTGAACCCTCTGATAGGACTTCTGGGAGAGTATGGAGGAGACAGCGACAATGAAGAGGAGGAGGAAGAAGAGGAGCAGTCACAGGCGCAGTGGCTGCCACCTCCCCACCCACCAGCACAACGCGAGGAGCAGCCAAGGAAGGCCAAGGCCAGCGACGACAAGCTGACCGACTGGAACAAGCTGGCCTGCTTGCTGTGCAGGAGGCAGTTTCCCAACAAGGAAGTGCTCATCAAGCACCAGCAGCTTTCCAACCTGCACAAGGTACAGGGGAGCTGGTGGCTGGGGGGCTGCATGTGTGCTGCAAGCTGCCTTTGGCTCAACAGCTTTGTGATCTGCAGGGAAAAATGCGATGGTTGGGTGGKAAGAGCTGTGCTGAGTTTGACACAGTAGCAGGCAAAGTTCCAGTCAAAGCTCTGTTCAAAGCATTGTGTGAGCTGCTTGCTCCTGCTGCGGGAGTGCTATAACATCAAGGTGTGACTTTTTAAGCCATAGTGAGATAGCTCAGGCTTGGGGAGAGTGGGGTGCTGGCACACGCGAGTGTGATAGCAGTAAGAACTTAGCACATGCCTCCCCACGTTCTGCGCTGCCTTTGAGCTCTTGCTTCTAGAAGGGCCAAACTGCACACAGGTTAAAATAGGACCGGTTGCCTTCCTTACTGTGGAGAGGAGGGGCTCCTGGCCTCTGTGGGCTGCAAGAGAAGCTGTTGYGTCTGGTATAGTGCAGTGCAAAAGCACTCTGCTTTACCTGTACTCCTTATGGGTGGAGCAAATGACCCTGACAGCTTGTATCCTCTGCTGACACTGGCTTCTGTTTTCTTCCTTCCAGCAAAACCTGGAGATACATATGAAGATCAAACGATCTGAACAGGAACTGGCATATTTGGAGAAGAGAGAGCGTGAGGTGGGTCTCCGGTGGTGGGCAGACTTCTGTTTGTGGTCCTGCACTAGGGGAATGTTGGTCCCAAGCAGACCCTCCACTTACGCATCTGTATCTGCAGCCTGGGCATCAAATGCCTCCCAGAGAGTCTTAGACTGAACTGTGGGCACACTTTGCATTTGGACCTGTAGATAGCGCTGTGACTTCTAAGAGCAGGTCTCCCTCCTCCCAGAGGGGTCTGAATGTGGTTTTGTTGCCCTGCAAGCCAGCATTGGGCTCTGGGCTAAGTGGGACCCAGATTTCCAGCTAAAACTGATGCTGCAGTGTAYGGGCTGTTGCTGTCTGGCCAGGAATGGGAGAGGTGTAACTGTCCRTTGTTCGGAAGGTAGCAGAGCTGCTCCTGGTGCCATAGCTGGAAGGCTGCAACCACAGGTCAGCCCAACAGATGCCATCAGGACAGAAGTGGATTGTGGGTCCTAGAAACATCCAGGGTTTGTGGGTTCCCAGGACAGATTTCTAGCCAGCTGAGGATGGGATGAGACCTGGCTGCAGAACAGTCTCCTGTGGAGTGTTGAATCCTTTGTAGCCCCCATACTTACTTWGTTTTCTGTTATGAAGGGGAGATACAAAGACAAAGGAAATGACCGGAGAGAGAAATTCCAGCCGATGGATTCACCAGAGAGGAAACGACTCAGATATGACCGGGACTCGGAGAGGTAATGGCTGCTCTTGGTTAGATCTCTTTGGGGCTGCTGATGCTGGGATGGCATGTGTGCTGCTGGCACACCAAGGCCAGGAATTGGCCGGTGGGGTAGATCTGCAAGAGTAACAGCCAGACAGGCTGTGATTCTCGTGGGTAGAGTCCCCCAAAGTGTGAGCCTGTTGTGCTGGAGGACTTCTCAAAGAGGGCAGGAGAGGGCMAGGGGTGTGTAGTGCAGGGGTGGAAACGAGGGTTTAGGGGAAAGCAGAGACAAGCTGCGTGGTGCTGGAGGGGTGAGATGTGCCTGGCCAGGCACAGGGAGCAGAATGCAACCTGTTCCCATCCACCTCATCCTTAAGGYACTTGCTGTCCTCCTGTCCTGGCATCTAGCCATTGAAAGAAAGAGCAAAGCTGTGTTTCATCTGTTCCATTGACTCAGAGGAATGCTAGGAGCTGTTTCCATCTCATTCAGAGTAGGTGGAGGAAGAAAGTGCGTRCTGTGCGGAGCTCTCGAAAGGCCTGTCTGCTGCAAGCTCGCCTGTTCCAGTGGGCTGAGGAACTGCTAGGCATGTGTTGAAGACAAAACTGGTTATGTGCCTGTTACCTCCTGGTACRGCACCTCAGGAGGAGACCTTTCCTCCATGTCTTGCAGTTTAAAAATCCGCATCTTCTCTTCCCTCTGTTTTCCTAGAATAGCTGTGGATAAACTAAAGCAGTTTGTGTGCAGTGTCATCAGCAGCCAGAAAGTAGAACTTGCCTGAAGGAAGCTATTTTTGTGCTGAGCAGTTTTCAAAACTATGGGTTTTGGTTAATGGTCTTGGATGAGTAATGACCAGGTGGGAGAAAGGGTGTCCGAATCAACACTGCATCTATTGAGCTTAATGACCACAGCACTGGGAGAAAAGAAGGATCTAACAGAGCAGCAGGGATTAGACTTCACTTTCTTGCTATTGCTAAAATTCAGATTAAGAAATGCAAGCACAGAATGCTCCTGGCTTGCTTGTACCATAAATATTTTGAAGCCTGAGCTCATTTCCTGTGCCCTGGTGTATTTTCCCCTGAGGTGGGACAAGGAGTTATGCGGTCAAAGGTGTCTGTGCCCTGCACACAGAATCCACCGTGTTGGTTTCCTTGGGCAGTGTGCTTCTTGCAAGCAACTTGGATATCCCTCAGGAGAAGTTGGAATGTCAATAAAGGTGCTACTAGCAGAGCTAAAAATCCCTGGCATGTGTTCAAAGCATTGCAAAACCAGACAATTGCTTCTGCCTCTTTTGCAGTGACTATGACCCAAGGATTGATAGTAACAACAAAGGGAACCGAATGTTGCAGTCCACGGGGTGGAAGAAGGGCTTTGGCCACAACCAGCAGGGCACAACATCACCGATGGAGGTGAGTCTTCCCTTCCTTTCCAAACACATCACTGTCCTGCAGCTGGTAATGTCTCCCAAGACAGCTGGAGGGAGTTCCCAGCTGGAACAAGAGTCAGGCTGCAAGTCTCGGCGCCCACTTGATGGAATAATGTGTGTGTGCTGATTAACTTTGCAGGCTGGGAGGGGCTGCAAGTATGTTGGCAGTAGAAGAAGGTTAGAATTTATATGGATCTGGAGGGGTTGAGAATAGAGTAACAGTGAGTAGKGAGGGTGTGAGCATCTGATTAATACCTGCCCAAAGCCAGGCTGGGGTTTGAGCAGGTCACCAGCTCAGTGCTCTGCAGCCCACATGAACTGGGAGAAAAGGTGAACCTCCTCCGGGGAGGTGCGAACATAGCCAAAGCCACAGGGCACGTGATACTATTTGTCTACTCTGCYTGTGAGGCTCTCGCTGCCGTTCTGGACTCTGGACTTAGGAAGGGAATGCCAGGGTACGTTGTCTGATGAGGAGCAGAGTCCCCATCAGCAGAGGGCTTCAGGGATAAGCAGGGCTGCGTAGATCCTGCCTTCTGGGACAGGCTGGTCTCTCAGTGGACCTTAATTTGCTGGAGAGGGTTTATCTGGCAAGCGGCCTGGGGCAGGGACTGCTCTCCCTTGCTCACGGGCGCGTGAGCAGCACCATGCCCTTGCGGCTGTAGTCGCTCATCGCGGCGGGTTTGTCACCTGGCTGCCTCACTGCCGTGGTGTCAGTGCTTCGCCGAGAGGCAGGCAACTTGCAGCGCAGCTCACGTTGTGACATTCAGCTTGCAGTCGAGTATATCATTAATGGCAAATATTTGAGGCTTCGTGACGTGTGTTTGCTTGAGCCCACACACACAAGGCAAGATTCCCTCTTCTCTTCAGACAGCAGGAACCGGCCCCAGCTGTTGCTCAGTCCTCATGGAGAGTTTCCTGTGGCCATAAAACAGGCTTTGTCGAAGAGCCAGCTCCAGCGATGCGCTCTGGGAGGTCTGACCTCCGATCAGGGCTCCCTGGACCGGATGGGGGAGCTGATTGCAAAGCACAGCCCTCCTACAATTCCTGTAAAGGCCTCCCAAAAGAGCCCTAGAGATGTACTTTCTTCCCACTTCCGAGTCACGCTGGGGCAAAGCCGTGTGCCCACTTCAGCCCCACAGGACTTTGATCTCTTGGCCCAATTGATCACATTGCTGATATTCAGATAAGTGGGACTTAAAAGCAAAGAGAAACTTTCAGCCTTGGGCCTGCTCTCCTCGGCTAACTCTAGGCAGGTATTACTGAATAATTCAGATGCTGGCTGCAAAAACCAGTTGTTAAAAAATGGTTGAAATTCAAAGTGAGCTACCAGAGCCCATGGGAACTCTATTAGAGGAGAGAAGAGCTGAGCTTGTGCAAATGCAGGCTAACTGCAAAGAGCTCCCCGGGAGCCCAGCTCTCTTGCTGCACTTTCCTTTGCTCTGTTTCAATCCTCGCTCGCACACGGCTGCCTCTCGTCTGCCGGTGCTGCCTATTTTGGCTGCCCGCTCCCACCCCGCCGTATGCTGGTGTTGGTCTCCACAGCCRATCCCTGTGGTTTGATTCTGGCTGGGCATTTGCTGGCTGTGGTTTTGTTGCCCCCAAAGGGCCAACAGTTTCTCCTGAACGGCTTTTGGAGGAACACAGTGCACTTGCTGTTCCTCCTCTCCTGGATCCACATGGGAGCAGTCCTGAAGCAGCCTGGGGAACCTTTTTCTTTATGGGCAGCCGGCAAAGAGGAGAAATCACTAACACAAGCTGTGTCTGTTTTCAGGCAGAAAATCGGAAGAAGGGCCCTGGCCTGGGGGCCCAAGGGAAGCCCAGCAAGAGGCAGTCCAACGAGACCTACCGCGACGCCGTCAGGAGAGTCATGTTTGCCCGCTATAAGGAACTTGAGTGAATGGTGGAGAAAACCCCAAGCCTGTCTCTCTCCATCTCCATCTCTTTCTCTCTGTGTCATGTTCTCTTGGGGTTTTGGTCTTTTTTTCTTTTTGGAATTGTTACAGGTTTTGCTGCTAGAATTTTTTTTAATAAAACTGAAAATTTGTCAGTGCTTGTCTCTTGCCTAAAACGGCATGTTTTAAAAGCATGTGATGCTTTGGAAGATTCCCATCGTATTTTGCTCTCTGCTGATGAGGTCCCTGGGGCTTGTGGCCATGTCAGTGGGGCTGGGACAGGTTTGGTCACTGTCCTGCTGTGCGTTCCCTGCCAGCTCAGGGACGGATGCTCCTGGTACCATGTACTTGTGGGTCAGGATGTGACGTGGCAGCAGGGGACAGCCGCAAGGCCTGGGAGGAATTCAGGAGCAGGAGCAACCTGTGTGGGATTCATCCTGGCTGTTAGCAAGGACAACTGTGTTCAATTAGTAGCAACAGCTTAATAGCTAAAGGTGGTCTAACTAATGCTGGGTGTCATCTGGGCTTCCCAGCCAGGACAGAGCCCTCCCCTTCCTCCCCACAGAGCATGGGTAGGGCTGGATCTGGTGGCAGTGATGTTGGGGACCCTCGTGGGGATGCAGCCGTGCTGGTCCAGGGTGGCAGGGGCTGTGTAGTGGCCTGCAAGGGACTGTGTTTGTCAGAGGAAAAGCCATTTTGAGCAAGTGCTGCTTGCGCAGCCCCGGGAGGCGCAGCGGCAGCTCCTGGGCAGGGACACGTAACAGGGGCAGTTTGGCCGAAGCACCGTGAAAGCGTGTGTGCRTGTGAGCACGGCAGGGACTGTGGGTGACAAGGCTGAGCGTGGCCTGTATGGATAAGGACGATGCTGATGGTGGTGGCCAGCGGGAGCTGACRACATGCCAGATGGGCAAGAGGGTGGTGCCTGAGCTGCAGTGGCTGGCACCCACACTGCTTTCCTGCTCGCCCGGTAGAGAGCAGGCCCCAACATCGCTTTCAAATATCCCAAAGGAGGGAAAACCGGAGACGTGAGGAAACTGAAGACAGCAAGATGTGGAGGTGAAGGGCCACCTGCAACAGCTGACAACTTCTACAGGGAGYAAAAGGCCTGCCCAAGCTGCATTTCCTTGTCTCCGACACAGGCAACCCCAGAGAGGTGTGGGGGACTTGCTGGCACCCCGGTCCTTGGTGCTGCACCCAGCGATGGTGGAGGTGGGGACGACCATTGTGGTGCTGGTGAGTACATGGGTGTGGGGGGGGGGAACGTGTGCGCCCAGGGCAAGTCGTATCGTTTAGAAAGGGTTTGTAACACCGCCTTCCTGCCGGAGAGCCGCTCCGTGCCAGGTCTGGGGGCTCTGTGCAAACCAGGGGTGAGGAACTGCCCCAGAAACTTGCTTTAGAGAACCGTGTGGAAGTTTAGATGGAGGAAGGGTCGTTCTAATGCTTGTGCATTAAAACAGAGACATTCGGGGACCGCATGGCACAACCAGCAGCCAGGAGCAGCTTGTCTGGGTCTATAGATTGGGATGGTCTGGGTAATGGTGATAATGGTGCTTTTAATGGGCATATGGGTGACGACCCTGAACCACAGGACCCCGATAGCTCTGTTAGAGTGGAAATAGTGAGGAATTATCACAAACTAGAGCCTGAGTGAGCAATGCAAAATCTCAAAGCGTAGCAACCCTTCACACTCCTCYTAGCGATCTCCAAACGAGGGCAAAGAATTTGACAAGATGTGCAGAAGGGGGCCCCGACTGTTACGGAGGTCTGCAGCCTGGGCCGCAAGCCGGGGCTTTGGTCCTCGTGGGAGTCCCGGGCGCGTGGGGGAAGGACGGGGAAGGTGATGGGCTCCTGGGGATGAGCTCCCTAAAAGGGAGCAGTCATGGTGGCGTGAGGTCTGGAGGAGCAAGCTGGTGCTCTCGAGTCTGGAAATTGTTCGTGCAYGAGGGGGAAAGAAGGGTGACTGCGACAGGACATCATTTTCAGCGGCACTGGAGGGAAGCAGGGAATTTGGGAGCAGATCAGTARCTGCTGTACAGGCCGCCCTGCGCCCGGGTGTACCGGGCACCTGTGAGTGCCAAAACTCAGCACCCACAGAGCATCATTCCCAAACGGAATAGGAGGGAGCCTTTATCTGATTTTATTAATTTGCTAAGTGGGTACATCCATCTTAGTGAAAACCTGTTAACAACTGATGATATGTAATTAATTGGGAGATAATAAAACAGATAAATGTAAGAGCAGCTTCCTTTGGACAGATGGACCTCACTAAATAATGTATGTTCCTTGGCTTAGCTGCCTTCGCTTGCTTGCTCGCTTGTAGTCAGCGTGACGTGCATATGTGAAAGGAGAGGCAACACAGCACTCTCCTTGTAGGCCACTTGCCAGGGCTCAAGTCAGGAACAAGAGAGGAGCAGGAACAGGCTGCAGTGAAAAGAGGAAAAAAAAATTAATAAAAAAATTATAATTGCAGGGTGCATCTGTCTCCAATCAAGAGAAATCCTTTTTCTCTCCATGGAGGTAGATCTACCTCCTGTTAGTTATATTAATCACAGAAATACTAGATTTGTTGGCTTCCGTTGTTTTGAGGATCATAGTAAATGATTATGGGAAATCAGAAATATTGCTTGTGGTTTAAGATGTTGGAACAATACTGTGTTACTCACAGAAGTGTGGGATGGCAAGGGGATGTGCTGCGTGTGGCTTGAAAACGCCACTTGCCCGGCCTGAAGAGAGTATCCCAGTACCAGCCCATGGAAAGTCAAGGTAGTCCCTGCATTTGATATCGGCTTAATTCCTCTTCCGCAAGGTAACCCAGCGAGTGCCTCTGTGTATTCCCTTGAAGTTGTGCGTGTGTATATAAGGTATGTACATATATACATAGGCATGATGTCCACCCATGTTGTGCATCAGCCAGGGGATATCCAGGATTAGGAGCCCTCCACTGGGGTTGGGATGAGGTGACTGGAACAAGGATATTAACAAACTGGAACAGATAGAGTAAGAAGCTAAAAGCATTAAAAAGAAGCACCATGCCAGAAAACGTCATATTCTCTTAGGAAAACAGCAGCATAGGTAGTGACGTAGAAATCCTGACTATTCGTCATTGGCATAGTGGTTTTGATGTCTTTAATATTTTTTTAAAGGATGGTCACCTAAAGCCACAGCTGTATTGCAACTACCTTTATATCTTATAATTTGTTTGTATTTCAGAGATTATTCACAGCTATGCTAGTGCTGTTGCCATGTACAGCACGTTGCCTTGTGTGCCATCCTGTGGTGATGGGTATGACTGAAGATTACAATTTATTTTTATTTTTTGGAAGGCCCAGAGAAGAGCATTGGAACAGATCACGAGGTAAAACTCCTGCGTTGGAGCAGTTGATTGGCCTGGAGACGTTACTCACGGGAGGAGGACTGTGGCGATCTGTAACCAGTACTAAGGCGGCTATGCATAAAAGTGGGTGTGCAAGGAAGCAGGGGAAGAAAAGGCAGAACAAGGGGTTTAATGGGATGGCCYGCGGGGGTGAGGAAGGACGCGGCTGCTGGCAGCGCTGCTGCCAGGCTGTGCTCGGCACAGGGACATTTTTAGGAGCAGGTGACAGGAGCCATGACCTTCACGTTGGCCAGGCTGGGGGGACCAAAGGGGAGGTTAAGTCCACCGTTCAGAGGGTGGGAGGTATAGGCAGGGCACTTCTACTTGGACCCTTGCCCAAGGTGCAGGCCCATCTTTGAGCTCCGTCAGCCACGAAGGTTGGTATGCAGGAGGCTGAATCGGACATCTGAGAGTCTCTGGAGCAAGAGCTGCTTTTTCCCCTCTTTCCCCATGAAAAGCAAGTAGATAGTCTTTGATTTCCAATATTTATTCATATTAATATTGATACAACAGTGATTCAGGACCTTGTAAGTGGAACATAGCGATATAAAGAGCTGGAGTTGTGCTTTCTAAAAGGAAGAAAACAACAAGGTGGGATGAGGGAAGCATTTGTAAAGGAGAAGGAGGGAAAGAAACCAGTGAATGTGCTTCCCTCCGCAGCAGTGACCTGCTTCAAGGGGAGAAGAGGTGCAGCTGGAAGGAGGATGGGGATGGGGCTGCCCCTCTCGGCTCCAGCACAGCCGGGAAAACGTGGAGCGGGGTGACAGAGGCAAGTTGTCCTTCTGCAAGGTGGGAGCAGAACTTCTCTGCTGTGGATTGAATAAAACAAGTGCTGCTTTATCTCAGTTACGGCTCTCTCCGGAGTCCATTCCGAAGAGCAGAAGTGACACAGCCTTTTGCTAACGTGTGGTTCCTGCTCAGCTCCCCTGGGGACCTCCGCAGCAGGGGGGGCACGGGCTGCAGGGAGCAGAGCAAGTCGGCAGCGACAAACGCTCTGCAGCGAATGTACACCACGGGGCTGCTTCCCTCTGCAGCATGGCACCAAGGGGGTCCACGAACGCGGGAGCTCGTGACTGCTGCTTCTGCAAAGCAAGCACACTTACTTTTTGCAGGTCTGGCTGGAGTATGTGAAGATGCCCCAAAAAGCCAGTCAGGGGGTGGGCACAGGATGAGGTACCTGTCCTCCTGCAGCACGGAGCTGGGAGAGCAAAATGTGTGTTACTGGGGTAATGCAGAGACTGAGACCAGAGCTGGCCACATGTCCCTGACCTGGCCACATGTCCCTGACCTGGCAGGTCCATTTGGGGATGCTCTCTGAAATGCTTTACACAGTTTAGCATAGAAAAATATCACATCTCTACAGCCCAGGCACACCCACTCCATCAACAGTGGCATTAAACCCCCTGTTTTTCTCAAACAGAGGCAAAACCTGATGCTCCGGAAATTGGGTTTGTACCACTCAGCTGCAAGTGAACTAAAAAAACCCAGCCCCCGGGGATTTCTTGCCTAATGCAAGTGCAGGTACTGCTGGACATGGGGGGCATTGCACGCTTGTACAGGTACGGCTGGACTTGGCACTCAGGCAAGTCCTCAACAGGCAAAACTCTGCCGGGACACCCCCAAAAGCACGGGGACACCAGCAAGCAGAAAATGAGTGGGCTACAGTTCTTCTACTGGTAAAATCTTTAGGAGTGAATGCATTGCAATTAGCCATTTTTTATATATCTTTCAAACAAATCCATAGGCCTTCTCTTTATCTGAAATGAAAAAGAAGAGTAATAAAAATCTGTACGTGCCTCTAGTTAAATATGGGAAGCTACCCGATAAGTATCACAAACAAGTTTACTCTAATGTTTTAAGACAAGAGGTACAGGAGTTTAATGTTCAGAGGAGGTTGTTGTTCAAATCATGCCCCTATTTTAATGTAGGTTATATACATACAAGAAAGACCATTCTATTCTTTGTTCCTTACACTGGGGACATTATGCTTTCAAATGTCAACAAGTATGATCTTTGTGAAACTGCACTTTCAGGGACTTCCATCCAGTAGCACAAAGATTCAAAGGAAGATGAATGACATTACAACAAGTCACATAATGACCGGAATAGCTGAGATAAGCACAGACACAAGCCCTTGTCCCAATTCTAAATTGATTTTTTTTTTTTTTTTTTGCCAGCACATTTTGAAGGGGATATGGTTTGGCCAAGTTGCTGCTGGGGCGTGTGTGGGGAAGGGCTTGAACGGGACAAGATGGCACCAGGCTGACCCACAGCAGCACTCCTCACCATCGGTAAAACAGTGCTGGCCCAGGAAACTAACACCACGAAAAAAAGCTTCCCTACAGCAACGGGCAGCCGAGAGGACACACACCTTGCACACTAACCTCCCCGTGCTGGAACCCTGCCATGTGTGCTCAGGGTCCTGCTGCTGCAGCTCATCCCTCGCCGCATGCACCAGACCACCCTGGGCATGATGTTGTCCACCAACTCGCCCTGCTCCCCTGGCCAAGTCTGCCGCAGGTGGCTCCCGGCCTGGCCCCCGCTCCCCTCCTCCCGCGGGGAGGTGCGCGTGCTGCTGGAAGGAGAATACGTTGTGCTGGTTACTCCCAGCAGAGGAAAAAGGCAAAAGCAGTTTTTGGGACAAGGGGGAATGGTTTTAAACCAAAAGAAGGTAGATTCAGGCTAGATACAAGGAAGACATTTTTTATGCTGAGGGTGGTGAAACCCTGGCGCAGGTTGCCCGGAGAGGTGGTGGATGCCCCATCCCTGGAAACATTCAAGGTCAGGTTGGACGGGGCTCTGAGCAACCTGATGTAGTTGGAGATGTCCCTGCCCATGGCAGGGGGGTTGGACTAGATGACCTTTAGAGGTCCCCTCCAATGCAAACCATTCTATGATTCTATAGCATTTCCAGTCATGGAGGGGAGATCTGTGGCTTGCTGTGATTGTGCTGGCACGTATCCAGCGTCGCCTTCTTGCGCTGGGGCACACAGGGCTGGTCCCATCCCCAGGAAGCAGAAGCGGATCAGCAGCACAAAGACCATCCCAGCTGTACACACACAGTGCTGTCGCAAGCACCTCTCAGCACCTCCAGGAGCATGGTTCTGCTCCGTGCATGTGTTGCTCAGCCCATTTGTGGCCTGGAGGAGGCCACTCCCGTCCAGCTGTTAAAGTGCACCTCACTTCTCTGCGGAGTGCTCGGGTGTGCTGCAAGGAAGCTGGGGAATGAGAGCATTACAGCCCCAGGGGCCAGAGTCCCCCATCCCACACAATGGAAGGATGGGCTGGTCCAGAATCGGCAGAGAGCTGGATAACAGCTTGAAGCTCACCCTCTGGAGCCACCTCCAGTTGTCACCTTACAAACACTGCTGTTGCAGACCACCCCGGCGAGCAGCTCCCATGCTGCAGGATGCCTGTCTGCCTACATACCCCGTGACTTCACATTGCATCATGCTGGGCTTGATCCGGAGGGAAGGAGAGGATCGGTCTGAGGAGCTGGAGTGCCTGTGTTGGGGTGGTTTGGATTCCCATCAGGCGGGATCAGCAAGAGCAGGGTCACCCCAGCGCAGGTGGTGCCCTCGCCCAGCAGGACGCAGTCCCACGGGACCCGAGCAGGACCAGCGTGGTGGTAGTGACATGTCCCACCAACAAGCTGGTGACAAAGCTGCCTGTAACATTGGTCCGAGGTCCACCCGGGAGAYGGGGCTGCCTACATCAGGCCAAAGTCCATCCAGGAGAGCAGTCTGGACCCAGCACAGACCTACCTGCAGTACAACTTGGGAGGGGGCTYATGGCCCAGGCCTGGGCTTAAACAGAGCCCCCAGCCCAACGGGCAGTGGGTGGGTGAGTGGGGGCCCAGGTGAGGCCAGTTAGTGCCCCCAGGGCCCCGACACCCTCCTGGCCCCGCTGGGACCTTGGGCAGCTCCCGTGGGCCCTTCCTATTGCTGGGGCTTAGGAGAGGGGCCGAGCAGCTCTCCAGGCATAGGGCGGTTAGGCAGCAAAGTCCCTTTTCTCCAAAGCCCTGTCTGCTCCAGCATATTAATTTGCCTCAGGGGTGCACTTCTGAAACTAATCTCCCGCCTTTCCCCACTTTACTGTGCTTTGGATTGTTTCCTGGAGCAGTTCTAGAGAGCTCTGGCTTGGGAGAGCGTCAGCTGGATTCCTTTCAGATGAAACCAAATCAAATATGCTCCAGGAATGCACCTCGCGCTCCCCAGCCACTGATGGGCGTTCAGACCAGACCAGAGCTTGTCTGGAGTGAAAAACCCCTTGTAAATGTATAGTACATACATTGGGTCCTCGGCTRTACAGGTCCGCTCCCATTGCACCACGCTGGTGCACAGCCACCCGAGCCCAAATCCTCCCAGATTTCCCTTTCCATAACATTTCATGTCTTGAGTCGCTTGTGGACCAGAGCTTTCCTTTCAAAATCCCCCTGGCCGGGCAGCAGCAGGACAGTGCCTGTGTGCCTCYGGTCCCATTCCGCCCCGCTGCATTTTGATTTCCCAATTCACAAGGAAAAAAAAAAAAAAAAAAAGGAGCCATGCATCCGATGGGCTGCTTTACTATCCCCCCCCGCTTAGGTGTACCTTGAGCTGCAGGAATGAAATATTCCGGGGAAAAGCCGAATACTTTCCTATAACTTCATGCAAACCCCGCCATCCCCGGCCAAATAAATGCATTTACCGCTAGATGGCAATTGCTGCTCGCGGATCCCGGGCTGAGCGCTCCGGGAGCAGCGGGACAGCGGGCTCGCCAGCAGCCGGGGCTGGTTTTATGAATGAAGGGCTGCCCCCCGCTGCCATCCCCCCCCCCGGCTCCTCCCTGCTGCCTGCAGCCTCCAGGTGCTTTGGGTTTGCTGGGGGCAATGCGCTGGAGGCTGCTGGGCTGGCAGCAGGGTGGGTTCATCACCGCTGAGATCCCGCAGGCTCCTTGGCTGGTGAGTAGCTGAGAGATGGTTTTAATTGTTAAGAAACTTGGCAGCCCAGGCTGGACCAGGCTGGGGTCGTGTTCCCAGTGGGAGCCGCTCAGCCCGGGTGGCTGAACCAGGTCTGACCCGCTGTAAACTTGTCTGCTTTCATAGTCTGCTTCRTTGCGTTTTATATCTATGTGCAGAGTAACTTAGGAGTGACTTGTCTTTTCCCAGGTCCTACAGAGAGAGCAGAGCTTATTCTGCTGCTCGGTTTGCCATGATACACAATGAAAAGTTTGTGTTAATAATCTTTTATGGTTATCTCTATTATTGCCTTTTAACTTGGATTCCAGGAGGGTTTATTGCTATGGTAAAGTGCTCTGTCTCCAGAGCTGGTTTTTCTGGGGCTCCTTGACTTCGGTGCTCTGCTTTGCTGCTGAGGTTTAACAGCCCGAAATCCCATATTGGACAGATTGTCACTAAACATCTAGTCCGTGCTGGGGACTTCTTCACTGCTCAAAGACAGTTTTGTCAGATTTCCCCCAACCCCCAAATAAAAATCAATCATTTGCCTCCAAGCAGTTGTCACAGCCTTGGTCCGAGGAGAAAAAACAGCTTCCCTGGTCCGTGGGGGAACTGTCCCCAGCTCAGGCTTCATGAAATCTGTTGGGACAGGGAAATTGTGCTTCTTCAACCTCCCTCCCTGCAATGCCTCAGCTCTCAGAAACCTCGGGACATACGATATCTCAGGCAGAAAAGAAACAGAGCCTGAGAAATGCCGGGTGCTCTCCAAAGGAGTCCTTTAACTAATGATCCTTCTACTTGGAAGCATTGCAGAGCCTGGGGACGGATGGCTGGGAGTCGGGAGCCTCGTGAGTCTTTAACGCGATGGGTGGATGTTTCAGTGCGCTGGGGTTGTGATGCTTGGGGTGAGGGTGGGAGGGAGAAGACTAAATGTTTGTTTATGTCTAGAAACAAAATAACAAAGCACTTGAAGAACTTAAATTAAGACAAAGAGGGTTATTTCTTCCTATCCTTGAAATAAGACCACCTCTGGTGTGAATTATGGCTCCTGAAAGTGTGTGGCAGCCCTACACGGCAGCCGGGCAGCCTGGCCGGGGGATGCCCTGTCCACTGGAAATCATCAGGAGGCACCTAACAGGCAGGGGGTAGCTGGGCTTYGGTAAGCCCCAAGCCTCAGCTTGCTCCATGGCTGTGTTTAGTTAAGCAGTTTATTGCCCATAAGGAATCACTGCATTAATCTGGCTGCTGAGCACAGGCATGAAGTTTCTGCTAAACTGGAAACCAGCATTTTTTTGATGCAGCCTCATGCCCAAGGGAAGGGGAGAAGTGCTCTAGGAGATTTGGTCGCTGAATTGCAGCTATCCCGCACACATGCTGGCCACGCGACCCGCGCGCAAGCCGCGGGGAGCTTTCTCTTTGCCAAGTGGAGCGTGTCCCAGCTTTCCGCCGGCCAGTCCTCGCACAGCCTTCAAAGGGAGGGAGGTTTGGCAGCCCCGATGGGTCACTGACTTGACAGGATGGGTTGCTGTAACGTATAGATTCCTCCTGCTGAGTTAACGGTATTGAAAACGACAGAGACACAAACACCCTTGTGATTTATGAGCCSGGGATGGGGAAGTCAGTTGGAAAGCCAGGGCAGAGATATCAGCTCTATAAGAAATATGGGAAGAATTCATCCCTAATCTAATCTCACCGAATTCCACAAGGATGCAAGACAGGGATCGTTTGCTCTGGTTCCTTAGGTTGAGATTTAAACAGGAAACCCCGAAGGATGTAAGTTGTTCTCCCAAATACCAATGCGCTTGTGCATGGAGGCCAGAGAGGGGATGCCACGGTCTGAGCCATCTCGGCTTGCTAGATACGAGGCGATGCCAGGCTGTGGGGCTGCCAAGCAGCGCCGAGCTCAAGCAGAGGGAGCGGGAGCCAAGGCCGGGGTCCTCGGCAGGACTTGCTGCTGCTGATGCTCTTTGCAAAACCAAGCCCTTGAGCCAGCAGGGCTGGCGGATGTTCTCGCCGGCAGGGATTTCTGGCTGCCTCGCTCTCTGCTGTGCTCCTGTAACACCCTCTCAGGGGCTGTTTACAGCAAGGATGAAGATTTATTGTAAACCTTGACTCCCAGACTCTTGGAGCTGCCTCTTCCTCCAAGTTTGGTCTGTCCCCACTCCAGCTGGGATTACAGGGAGGTGGCTTCGAGAGCACGGGGTAATTAGGTCTTTACAGGCACTCGCTCRTGCGGTTACAAACCTGGTGTTGAAAGCAAAGACCCAGAGGTCAGTCAGCTGAGTAACCCCCTGGCCCTGGGGGCAGCTGGGAATGGCTTTCGGCCGGGGAATGGGGGGACATACCCGGCCTCACCTGCCCTCTTGGAGGGGCCCTCCTCTGGGAGGAGGTCTGCTCAGGAGACCCCACTCCACCCTGCTCGGGGTGGCAAGGAGCTCCTGCAGAGGACAGGGAAGAGGGTGAAAACAGCGTTCCCTGTTCTGGACTGGGTCTCCAGCTTTGGTCCTCTCTGGTCCCTGTGAGCCACCCATTGCCTCCCCACCTACTTCTCACTTGGGAGAGCTCACGGGAGCTGGCTGCACCTTCTCTGACTGTTTTTGCCTGGGGAAACAGAAGCACAGAGTGGCAAAAGGACCAGTGTGAGGTTGCAGAGCTGGGCTCACAGCRCAGGGGACCGAGTCATTTTGCCTCCCTAAAGACTAGATTATCCCAAATCACAGCCATAACAATCCAGCATCTACCTGTAGCTAGATGCCAAGGAATGACAGTGGTACCCGGGAAGGAGCACTCCATATTCCCGGCAGAGATAAGCCTTTATTATTCCCTGATGTGGGCACTGTAGGACATTTGGGCTCTGCCCTCTCCATGCTCAGCGACCCCACGTACCCCCCGATCCACCCCCAGCTCCGCTGTACCCGCAGGCACGCCACGGGCACGCTCCGGGCCGGCACAACCCAGCTCCACCAGCGGGATGGCATGGCATGGAGCACAATTGTTGCGAACGTCACCCCCAGTTGACTTGGGAGCCTGCCCAGGATATGGTTTCCCTAAAACAATGCCATTCACAAGCCACGTGGGGTTATTGTTCTTGTCTTGCGCGCTGGCGAGCTGCCATTTATTGTGCGCAGGATCTACTCTGCTTCTCCCACCATCGAGTTCAGGTTTATTTCCCCTTTTTCCAGGAGGAGACCACTGATGTCAGCTAGTTTGGCCTGAGCACTTTGTAGTGTGAAGAAAAAAAAAAAAAAGGGCTTTCAGTTTCAATCTGTCCATTGTCCACTGAGAGGAGAGCTGGTCTTCCCACGGTGTGTGCTCCCACGCAGGCCGGTGGTGACAGCTCTGCCACCACGTGCTGGAGCTACCCGCTCGCTTGTGCATGGGCGGTGGTAGAGTCAGGCTTAGTGCTGAGCTGGTCTGTGGTGTAGGAGGATGATCTGCTGTTTGGAGGAAGATGGGACACTTGGGGTCAATCCCTGCCATGCTACAGTTCCCGTTTGGCCATGGGGAGGACACTTAGTCCATCTATGCCCCAGCTCCACGGTGGAATAACGACAGCCATGGTGGCCTTCCACAGCGGGATGCTGTGCAGATGAGTACCTGGAGGACTGAGAGACCTTCACATGAACTAGGGGTTGGAGAGGAAGGATGCGTCCTGGGAGCAGTGCCTTGGGCGGTGGTGGTTGCTTCTGGGCTGCACTGGCCAGCTGGGGATACTGGCACAGGGAGCCGTGCTGTGAGAAGGTACCTCCACTTGTGACCATCCGCTGGGTTGGGTTATCTCTGTTTTGGCTAGCCAGCTAAATGAGTGCAACAAGGGGAGCTGTCTGCCTCAGAGCATGCTGCTACCAGCAGTTGCCCTGGTTCCCCTCGCACAAAAGCTACGGAAGCCRACCAGCGACTGACCTGCCTCAACCCCTGACAGATGTGCCTTCATCTTCAGCTCAGCCTGGAGCTGACCTGGTGTCTCCTGGGGAAGAACGAATGAGCAGCTGGGGTGAACGGCCTGGCGTCCATCCGCAGTGTCTCTGCTGGTCACTGATCCTAGGATCACCCTGCTCCAGACAATTCCCTTTGCCGCAGCAGAGCTGCTGGGGTGGGGACTGCGAGGTCGCTGAGCCACTCGGGAGCTCACCGCCAGGCAAAGATGTGGCCCCTGGCTCCCCAAGCAGCGTGCCGGAGCAAAGGGCAGCCCATTGAGAAGGCTGCCGGAGCGTGGTGCTCTGCAGGGGTCCAAGGCTTGCAAGCCAGAGAGCTTACCCGGCAATCCAGGCTGTAATTACCGAGGAGCCCAGCCAAGAGGCTCTGAGAAGAAGCAGATAACGGTGCAGGCACCCTCCATCCTCATTAAAATACTTTCTCTGGCAAAGCCCCCCACGCCTGCCCAGCCTGTTCCAATTAGTGCAGCGGGCCAGGGAGAGCAGAGAGCAGGGCTCCCGTTGATGAAAAGAAAACACTGCAGCGCTTTCAAGTGTCGGGGGAGGCAGGTGGCCCCGGCTGGGACAGCGAGAGGCCCTGGGAGCGCGACCGGCAGCCGTGTCGCTGGCTGGCAATGGTGAAGTGGATGAGCCGGGTCACTGAGCAGCRGAGCAGGTGCTTCACAGCAAGCTCCCGCCTGGAATGGCCCTGGGATTATAGCTGGGGAAATGTGGTGAAGCCAGCAGCTCTCTGAGAGGTGCTGAGCGTCCCTGCCCAATAGGTCTGGAGGTGGGAAGCAATAATCCCACTGTGAATGAAGCAAATGCGTGTTACAAATTGGGCAGGTTTGCTGCAAAATGCCTTGGCAGCCTAAGGTAGCAATAGGCTCTGGCTTGGGGGTGCTGGAAAAGACTGCAGCCTGCCTGTCCAGGGAGCAGGGATGCTTCTGCGCTCCCCAGGGCTGGTTCTCTCATGAGACCCCCCCTGGGGATGGAGCTGTCTCCAGCCCTTGGCTCTCTGCTGGGGTACTTCAGAGAGGCCCCTGAGGATTTTGGTACATGTCCACCAGGACCCTGACCAAGCCCACCACTTCTTTGCCAGGGGCCACCGAAGGACCAGCAGCCCAGGTGATGGCTGAGCCTGCCCAGGTTTGAGCTGGTGACCCAGAGCTGGCAAGCTCTGTATGACAACCCTGGGYGTCACCCAGCCCCTCTCCACAGCAGAGACTTTTCAGCCAGCCTGGGGCAAGAAGCTTTAGCAAACCTGTCCCTGGCTAGAGTCCCTGCTGACTCCTGCCCTCGGAGCCCCTGCCAGGTTTTAGCACATGTGTGATTCACCCAGACCCAGCCTGGAAAGTCTGAAACCCAGAAAATGGCTCCTGAGCAGGGCAGAGCTCCCYGAGCCCCCCGAGGGCCGTATTGAATGTCAGGCCATGTGGCGGACAGGTGACAAGGGTGGGTTTCAGCTGGCGAGCGGCATCGTGGTATAAATGGCTCTGAGGAATGCGRCGCTGCCTCCAGGGACTCCCAAGGCTTTGGGGAGCTGGCCGGGCAGCGGAGCGGGCAGCACAGAGCTTCTTCGCTACCTTGTTTGGGTACTTTTTCTCTAACACAACATCTGAGGGTGGCAAGCCCCTTCCCAAACATGAAGGAATTTTAAGCTTCTCAATTGCATTAGGAGGCAGGTTGGGAGTTTAATATGCCAAGTCAATCCAGAGTTTAATACACCAAGTTAATCTGGAGTTTAACACGCCAAGTCAATCCTGGCAGGGCTGAGATGAGCTGTACGGCTGCTGCCCAGCGTGAGACACAATTGCTCCGCGCTTGTCCCACCTCCCTGACCCTCTGCTTTGTCTGGGGAGGAGCTCAGCCTTCTTCCTCCGAATTTGCCTCTGCGCTGCTGCCAGCTGGCATCCTGGCATGGTTTGCCCCCTCTGGGAGCCCTGGCCTGGGCAGCATCCCGCAGCCGCCTGCCCGAGCCCTGCTGGGGCCTTAGCACCGCTCTGTGCTGGGGATGCAGGCACGAAAGCCGTGAACAGAGGTGGGCAAATGTGGCGCTGGTATGGCAAGGAGAGAGCCGGAGGGTGCGCAGAGTCCCAAGAAGTCCCTGCCTGCCTAGGATTTCCCTGAGGTGTATTTGCCCAGACTCAGCAGTCCGGTGGCACTGGAAGCTGCCTGTACTCTGGCAGCGTTTTAGGTGAGAGGAGACTTGCAAGGTGCAATTGTGCTGCGTCTCCATCTGGCTTTCTCTGCACATTGGACTTGCTACCTCCCTGGTGCTGGATGCCCTTGGGGTGAATTAGAGACAGGAACGGTGGAGGTTACTCGACTGGCACTACCTGGCTCAAGCAGCATGTTCAGAAACACCAAAAAGCCCTGCAGGACCTGCTGCCTGAAAACATGGGCCAATCCAGCCCATCACCGTGCAGTGAGACAAGCCCGGCTGCTGGGCCACCTTCCCAGCCCAATGCCCAAGAGGCAAGCCAGAGCAGGCTTCACCTCTCTCTCTCAGTAGCAAGGGAAAGGTAGGGGCTGAGCCAGCGGCCTCCCGAGAAAGGGATTAGCAAGATGTTAAGTGAAGCCAGCTCCTTATCCCTTCATAAACAGTTATTAATATCCTGGCCAGCCTTTGGCTTGATAATTCCCCATTTGCTTTCAAAGGATGTGGTCCCAACTGGAGCGTGCCTTAAGCTACTGAAACTTTAGGGAGAAAAACACCGTTAGAGGAGATGCTGTATTTGCCCTTCCAAACGTAAAGGTTTATCCCCCAGCTAAAGATAAGGAGCTGAGCCTGGCTCCCATCTACCAAGGCCCCAAGCAGAGAGAAAAGTCCTGTCTGCACAGAAGGGCAGAGACAGCTGAGCTCTGCCGGGGGCCGGGGCAGCGCTGGCGGGCAGGTTCCCAGCCCGGGACGGACACCGCTTTGTCCATGCAACAGGGGAGGAGGAAAACCAGCTGCAGAGGCTAAGGTCCATGTTTGCGTGGCGGCGCAGCTGGCATGTGCCTAACGTAACATGCCAGGTCTCGGGGACCAGGAATGTTTGCACAGCAGCACACGTAGGAAGTAAAAAAGGGAACGAAGAGCTCGCTCTGAAGTGTCACCACAGGCAGTGAAGTCCCCCTGATACCACCCAGACCACAGAGCTGTCCCTGCCCCATCGCCGTTATCACCAGCTGCCCGTCAGCGAGGAGCCCTCCTGCCTGGCAGGGGTGACGTGCCGAAGGGCCGCGGTGTGCCAGCAGCAGCTGGAACTCATTCCTCCCCACTCGCGGCGGCTTGGCACACTTCGGCAGCGGTGGTTGGTGAGGAAGGGTGACCTGGGGCTAATTGCGATTGTGGGCTTTAATCTCAGGAGGCGGGAGCATGGAAGGCTGTCGGGAAACGTCCCGGCTGGAAGGGAGCCCACTGGCCAGCCTTGCCATGCGGTGGCAGAGAAACATGGGTGAAGCTTGAGCAACTTCTGCCTTGCTCTGCTATTGAACAATTCCTCCTCCCAAACCCTCCGAAATCTGCTCCCCCTTGATCCCTGGGGCTCTGCGTGGGCATGTGTGACCTGTGTGACTGAGGGGTTCATTGAAACCCTGCCATTTCGCAGGACACACTGTGACACCCCGGTGCCACTCAAGCTCTGGCACTGGCTTTTGTGGTCCCAACTTGTGTCACGCTGCAGGAGCTTCCCGTGCCCCCATCCCTGTCCCACAAGCAGCTCAGCACCACAGGCTTTCCCGGCATCAGTCCTGCCCCGGCCAGGCAGCTCCGGGGGAAGGCAGGGAGGGAGCCGAGGGCCCACCCCAGTGGCTTTGTCCTCCCGGTTGGAGAGGACGACAGCTGCCTCTCCCTGCAGCTGCTGGGGCATCCATCATCCTGCGCRGGATGGAGGGGACCGAGCAAAGCCCTGGGCTGAGCAGGGAGGGCTTCTGTGCCTGCGTGGGCAGGAAGGGGGGCAGGCAGTGCTTTAGGAAGAGGGACAGCCATGGGCAGAGGTGCATGCCAAGGCACACGACCAACAGCTCCAGCTGTGGACGCGGCGTGCGCACAACCAACGTGTGGATGTGAGTGCAGGGACGGGCACATGGACTGAGCCCGTGGGAAGGCGCGGGAGAGGGGGAGACTCCCTGATGGCAGGACATGGCTCCCTGAAGTCCTTGCTGGTTGCCTGGCTTTGCTCCTCAGTTTCTTTGCTGGGGCGAGACTCCCGGCTCCCAAAAGTGGCAGAGCAGTACCTGCCCTCCCAGGCAGAGAGGAGACCACCCGCACCCAGGGCTTCTGCGGGGGGAGGCAGGACAGTCTCAAGAGCCTGAGGCTGGGGTCTGGGAGCCAGGGCTTGGCTGCTCAGGAGCCTCGGGCAGTGCCAGGCCATGGCGGGGGATCTCAGCTCCCTGAGGCTCTCCCCTCTCACAGCGAGCTCTTAGCACAGCGTTTCCGTCCCCCCCCGCGGGGAGGGTCACGGCGGCTGAATGCTGCCACGGGGTGCAGCTCCTCTCCTCCCCCCCCGCTCCTCTCCCTTGAGGTCCCCCAGCTGCTGGGGTCCAACATTTCACCTCCCGCCCGTGGCCCGGCCAGCCCCGCAGTGTAACTGAAGAAGGCACTAGGCTGCAAATGGCGTGTGGGGATTAACTGGGACACAATCGGGGCCTGTGAAAGCGGTGGAGCACATGGCGGGCTGCGCTGGGCAGGGAGGCAGCAYGGGGTCTGCTGTTAGTGCCGCAGGATTGCTGAAGAGCTCGAGTTCAGCATGCTCTTCCCTCTCGGGAGATACTCCGTAGCCTGATAAATCCACTGCCAGGGCCCTTCCCCCTCTGAAATTTGGGCTGTTTTACACTATTCGCGGCATCGCAGCAGATAGGCGTTGTCAGGAGGAAATTGGTGCTTTCACAGATAAACAATTCCCTCCCATACCCGCATGTCTCAAACAGGAGGGATTTGTCTTTTCCCTGTGCTGCTCAGTCTCCGGCAAGACCTTCCAGGGGACTTTGTCTCCAAAGGGAAAAATTCAGCACCATGCCATGAAACGGTGCCTCTAGATGACAGCCCAGAGCCTTAAACCTGTTGGACTTTTGCAGGTCACTGGTGGAAGGGGAGGGAGGGGAGGGCACAGGGTAACTGCTGGGACCAGGGAATCTGGTGGGTGGCACTGCTGGCACAAAGTCAGCCCAGCGCCGCGGTGTCACCACCCGTGCCACCCACACCAAGGCACTCCTGGTGACTGCCAGCCCCCCGAAACAGGGCTGCCATCACCCACGTCCTCCCCCTCAGGCCCCGTGGTGCCCGGAGTACGAAATCCTAACCCCCCGACGTCCCCTCGCCCAGCAGCCTGCCCTCCTCAGCACTTCCCTCTCCAAACTGAGATAGAAATAGTTGCAGCTCCGGACAGTTGATTATTTAAAGCTGTCGGGAGTGTTTAATTTAACCCCGGATTCATCATCGGCAGCTTGTTTCCATCCACTAGACACCCGCGCTCCCCCTCTCCGTGTAAACTCTGCCTCTGCCCAGCTTTTCACCTCCAGGCAGATTTGGGCAGAGGTTTGCAGGCAGGGGACGTGACCCTGCCGCCTGTTTCCCCCAGTGTCCCCGCTCCGACTGGCACAGCGAGGGATGCCCCTGCRCCAGGGACTGCGGGCACAGCCAGGTCGGGAGCTGCTGCTGGGATTTTAGCTGTGTCTCAGTGGATGGACATGCCGAGTCCCTCACCGCTGCCTGGGCACGACGGTGGGGAGCCCCGAAGGCTTGGTGAAAGCATGATATATAGGGGAAGCCTTTCTTATTGGAAGTTATCCTCTGACAATTTTTTTCTTTCCTTGCCCACTTTGAGCCCCTCCAGCAAGATTCCCACTTTTTCTGACCCTGCACCCAGCTCTGCCAGGGCTCTGGGTTCCTCCAGTGTGTGGCTGCTGCTCCTGCCACCATCAAACCTGCCTTTGGCATCCCCAGGGCAAGGAGATGAAGCGCTGGTAGAACCAAGCCGTAGATGGGAGCGTGCGTGCCTGCCCCACCGCCCCGGCCCCTGCTGCAGGCATGCGAAGCATCCCCGCTGCTCCCTAAAGCTCGCCCCGCGGCCATGCGTGAGCGTGTCCCAGAGGCAGGAGCGGTGCCCTGCCTGCCATCCGCAGAATCCCGACCCACCCTGGCATCTCCTGGAGCTCTGGGTCATGAAAGGTTCCTCCCAGGGCCGGCTTAGCCCAAACCTAAGACTAGCACAGGCCCTGCTCCATTTATAGAAAGCTGCAATTAGAGGCCAGCGTTTTCCCAAGTCCTCCAGCAACCAAATGCACGTTGGCAAAAAAAAATATTCCCTGTCAAATCCCAGGCACGTCCTTGCGATGACCCCTGGGGTAGCAGTGCTCGCTCAGGGCCTGGCCACGAGTCAGCAGGACGGGTCTGGGAGACTCTGCTGCAGGCAGCTGAGCATGGGGAAGAGCTAAAATTGCTGGAGCATCCCCGGCACAGGAAAGCCACTCGTCACCTCTGTCTGCTGGGAAGCTGTTTGTGGGGGAAGCGAGGGCGGCACTGCCTGTTAGCAGGTCCCCAGCGTGGCTGGTGGGGTTCCTACCTGGGAACTCCCCCCCTCCACAATCAATGTGTCAAGCAACGAGCAATTTAAACCTAGCTAAACCCATCATGTTTGTGGGGTTTTTTTGCCCTAGGCAGTGGTTGGCCTGTCAAAAAGTCTGCCCAGGAAAGGGGTAGATGGGTTGAGAAAGCAGCCCGAAATCAAAGAGAGACAGAAGACGGCACAGCCTCCACCCCGAGGTCACACCCAGGTCCCAGGGTGGTGCCAGGTCTCCTGGGACGGAGGAAGGCTCCGGAGCACAGCAGGTTGTGCTGGCCAGAGGGAGAGGAAGGCAGCAGCGAGGGCAGGGAACGGGCAGGAGAGGAGCTGTGCCAAGGGGCTGCACCCCAGCCTGGCCATGGGCTGCTGCCTGGTCCCTGTCTGCCAGGAGGGAGAGAAACCCCAACCTCCRCAAGCCCCAAACCTCCTCCCGAAGCAGAGCCGAGTGCTCCTTCCTGTGGAAGGCAGAGACCAAGGCAGTTGGAAAGGCTTGGCTGCACCATCCCTCCTACACAGCCCTTCTCCAGGATGGCAGAAATCCCCTGCTCCTTGTGCCAAGAGCCTCTGGCCAGGAATGAGCCAAAAAGCTCATTTTAAATCTTTCAGCCATGGGACTGAAAGAACTTAATACACAGCAAGAGGGAGAGTTAGTCAGAGCTGCCATTTAGGGACCRGGACATTTATAAGCAGGAAAAAGCATCTAAATTGCCTGATTTAATTGCTGAGARCTGCCAGGCCAGCCCCACTCCCCACGGGAGGTGTGGGAGCTGGCGGACGAGGCTGTGAAACCCTGTACGCCTCTGAGGGGGTGTAAATGTAAAAGAGTCCTTCCAGCCTGCAGCATCCCGGAGCCAACGGATGCTGGTGGCCTTGGAGAGGTCTGCAGTGACCAGGCAATTTGCAGAGCTACCGGCCAGAGTGATGTATCATGTACACAGGCAGCCGCAGCGGATGCTGAAGGGATGACAAAAGTGGCAATTATGGACAGCACTCCAAAATATTAATTCCCCCCCTTCAGTAAGAGGGACAAGATTTAACCCCAAGCTGAGATAAGACGAATATTAGCRGTCCCTCACTGGGCTCTGGCCAAGCACTGGGGGTCTGAGCAGATATTTAACAGAGGATGCTCAAGCTCCGAGAGCCTGTAGGAGGGTGTACCACTCCCAGAGCACCACCTGYCTTTTCCCTCATGTCAGCCACCTCCGGGATACTCAAATCCAAGCGCTCCTGAGTACCACATGCCGTGGGCACGCCAGCACCGCACCGCACACCTCCCCGAGGCAGGCTGGAATAGCTGGTCTTCTGGAGTCCCTGGACGTGAAATGTGTTGGAGCTCCCGGGTGGCAGAAGGGGCAGCCGGTCAGCGGGTCTCTCAGCCACAGCCGCATTTCCCAGTWCCCAAACTGGTCCTGTGAGCACCAGCTGCTCTGCCAGCTCCCGGAGGTGGAGGGTGCAGGGTGTCCCAGCTGGGACAGGCGYGGCTCATGGCAATGGAGCCGTTCAGAAATCCTCCTCACCCTACCAGAACCATCAATGACTGCTGAGGCTGTGAGGCYAGCCCAGCCAGCGAGACGCCCACCTCCTTGGGCCCCTGCTTTCCCTCCCAGCCCGGCCAGTTTGGGCTGCGCGAGCTCTTCAAGACAAGCCTTGTCTCCCCCCGAGCCCGCACTCCCCAGGGAGGGGTGAGCCCCAGCCCCTTGGCAGCCTGCAGGTGCTCTGCTCAGATAAACRCTGACGAGGCGCTTGTGGCGGGCACTGCAGGGTCCCCAGCCTGTGCCTCGCCGCCCCGGCCCGGCGTGCCGAGCTCGCCGTGGCTGTGACCTCCCCCCGCAGCAAGCTGCACAGCAGCCCCGGCTCATTTTGCAGCGCTGTGGGTGTGCGGCGGGGGCTGGACACTTGCTCTTGGTGGCTCCTCTCCRCCAGGCAGCTGGCCTGACGTCTTCTCAGGGACGAGCTGACCTGCCGAGCCGTCGCTCGCCGTCCCTCGAGCACCCTCCCCAGCCAGGGGCCGGTGGGACGGGGGTCCCAACCAGCACACAGCCTGCTGTGGTGCAGCCTTCCCCCTTCTCCACTTGCAGCTGGCGGTGGAGGTGGCATCTCGGCGCTGGACCATGGTGTTGTGAGGGCGAGCTGCCCCCTCCCCAGCTGCAGAGCGCCAGGATGCAAGCTGCCCCCGGCCACAGCCTGCCCCTCGCCGCGCTCCTCCTCTGCCTCCTCCTGCAGCAGCCGGGCAGCAGCAAGGCATGGAAGCAGCACGCCCCACGCCTTCGCCTCGCCTACAAAGGTAAGGGGGCTGCCCAGGCGGCTTTCCCTGGGGTCTGTGCCTTGCTTGGGAGGGCTGGGAGAGCGTCCTGCAGGCAGGGAGCGAAGGGGGCGGCCAGGGCTCGGAGGAGGCAGGCAGTAGCCCCGCCATTGTGGCTGCAGCATCTCCACACGTTGGGCCCTCGGGATGTTTCATGGCTGCAGCCCCGAGCACAGCCCCTGAGGATGCTGCACCAGTGCTGCTGGCATTGGAGAAGGAGGCTGAGCAGGGAACACCCTGCCCTGGCTCAGCGCGATGCCGGGACCAGCAGGGATGTCTCCTTCTGCTCAGACTCGTTCTGGGCATCTTACAGTGTGTCCTGTGCTGAAGCTGACCTGGGCAGCCCCAGGTCTTCACGCTCACAATGCAATGGGGAACCTGAGCCCCAGGCAGTGCTGCCAGCCCCTTCCTCTGCCTCCCACCAGCACAGTTCTGCCCCAGCTCAGCCCTTCTGCCCTTACCCCTCCTTTCCTGCCGAGGAGAGGCTGATCCGCTGTACAGATCATTTCCCTGCTGCACTTTACCCTTCCCCCCTGCATCTGTCTTGTCTGTTTAGATTATGAGCTCTTCAGGGGAGGCACAGTTTGCTCTTCTTGTGCCTGATGCAAAGCGGGGCCTCTTCTCAGTCATCTGAAGGTGCAACAGGAGCAGAGTGACAGGTAGCACAGTACACACCCCAGCAGGGCAGTGCAAAAGGGGAGAGTCTCTAGGGAAAGCGTCTCTGCAGGGGAATGACCTGAGTGGTTAGAGCAGAGCCCTGCTAGCCCGGCAGCTGGTCACCCTGCCATGGACCTGTAGCATGGACTTGGCCAATTTACCTGCTTTCAGCTTCTCCTATGTGAAAAAGAGCAAGTTTCTTTGAAGGCCAGAGAGCTCAGCACACCCCCGGTGCTGCCCTGGACACGGCAGTTGGCAGGGCTCAACCAGCCCTTCTCCACACCTGTGGGGTGGCAGTGCGGCGTTCCCATGGGCATCGTGCTCAAAGGCCTGGGGCCGTCCTCTTGGCCTGCTCCATCACCCTGAGAAGCCGCTCTCTGGCCAGTGGCCACCGGCGATGCGGAAGATGCCCCCAGCTTGTGGCTGGAGAGGGCTGGACCTCCCAGGGATGCAGGATATCCCTGCGGGGAGATGGTCCCCACTGATAGCCCAGCTTGGAAACACAGTGCAGGGTCTGCCTTTCCTTGGAGCCAGAGGAGGCAGAGCGGGGCTGCTGGGGCAGCAGGAGCGCAGAGGGGCTGCTGACTTCAAAGCCCCACAGTGTGCTGGGGCCAGACATGCCAAAAGCCCTCAAGCCTTGGGCAGAGGCAGGAGAGGAAGCTCCCAGCATCAGGAGGGCTCAAGGACAACGTGAACAATGGCAGGGGATGTGACTCACGGACAGCACAGGGTAGGTTCAAGGACACAATGCCTTGAGAAGTTTAGGTTTAAAAACCCCTAGAAAAAAAAAAATAAAAGGAGGCCTTTGAGCATCCGTCTACGGGATCAGCCTTGCCCTCAGATCCCAGCATGGGGGAGGCAGGCAGAGCCCTTGGGGGGTGAGGGGAGAAGACGCAAGCAGGCTTGCGAGAAGGAAATGACAGCACCGAAGGCTGGGAGAGCAAAGGAAGGATGGGGCACGGGGCACGGGGCCAGGAACAACAGCAGCGTCTCCCACCTTGCCGAGGAGGCGAGGAGGAGGTTTATAATAGCACRCCGGCAATCACGGCTGCGCAAGAGGCAGCCTCTGGGTAAGCTGGGTCAGGCTGGGTCAGCCCTGACGCTGCCCGGAGCTGAGCCTCTCTGTTTCCTGAGGCCATACAGCAGTGCAGCTATGCAGTGAAACCACAGCACGCCTCCCAGCTCCTCTTACTGTAATAACCCAGGGCAGGCACAGCTAGGAGTTGGCAAATGGATCTTCTGCCAGCCTTTCATCTGCAGCCAGCCCAGCCGGGCAGGACCCAGAAGCCATCACCATGCAGCAAGTGCTCAGGAGCGCTGGTGGGTCTCCGGTTATCGGCACCAAAAGCTGCACTGGCACGTCTCTTATCAGCCGACGGCAGTGAGGGGCTGGAGCCCGATTTAGCGCCAAGCTTCCCCTGGGCTTCAGGGATCTCCTCTATGGTCTGCTCTGTCTGATGGCTGGGGGAAGGGGAGAGGACAGCCCTCCGGCACAGCCGGGCTGTGACCCCAGGAAGCCCAGGGTCGCCCTGCACTGAGGATGCTGTGGCTAAGGGGCAGGCGGAGATGATGGATGGGACAAGGCGGTTACAGTGGTCCCAACAATAAAGAAAAACACCGTGGCCTTGGGAGATAATGAACACAAAGGAGAGGATGTTTCTCCGGGCTCACCCATCGCTTTAGCCACCGCACAGCTGCTGCGGAGCCCGCCTGGTTCCCTGCCTCGAGGGTCGGGGCTCGGATCAAATGCCCTGTGCATACTGGACTGGGGGCAAGAAGAGGCTGGTTTGTGCACAGCAGCTTCCTGCGTGCAGGGTCTGGATCCACAGCACTCGACGTCCCCTTGGTGAGGGAGCAGAACTGCACCACAGAGTCAGGCTGAGACCCTCATGGTCATTGACGCTGCCAGAGGTCTCATGGTGCAAATGCAGGGCAATGAGTCCTTCCTGCGTCCTCCCACGTACTGTCACAGCAGCAGGGAGGGCTCCTCCATCATCCTGCCTGACCTTGTCCTCGGACGGGGCCGGGGTAGGTCAGAGAGTGACCAGCAGGTGACATTCCCTGGGACCAGCCTTGCCCCACTCTGCTGAATTACATATTGGATGATGACCTTCCCTCCCACCCCAACCTGACTCCCCAGCACCCTGCCCGACATTTCCCCCTGGATCCGGGAGCGTTGGCAGGCACAGGAGGGTGGGCCATGCACAGCAGCCCGCTGGGGACCCAGTGGTGACAGTGGCCCACAGGCAGGGACAGGAATTCAGCTGTTAATCCCATTCAGCCAGTGGGAAATGGCTTGGAAATCTGCCCCCGCTATCCATGGCACCCGGAGGACACCCCTTGGGAACTCGAGGGATAGCGGGGAGTGAAGTGGGGCTGTGCACAATTTTTGTGGGAGCAGGAGGAGGGCCAGGAGCTCCCCGACATAGCTGGGAGCGGCTCCTGGCGGAGGGGGATTTGTGTCCCACAGTAACTGGAGCTCTGACCCCGGAGGAAGGGGAGAAGGAAACGATAGCTGGGAGCGAGTCTGGCTGCGCCGGCGTGGATGCGGGCAGGGACCCATGCCTGCTGCCTGTGGCCCAGCAGGTCCTTCCCCCGCAGGGACGCGCAGACGTCAGTGGCATTTCCAGCTCGCAGGCACTGGCCCCACTTCCCCTCTGCCCTGGAAACGGGGTGGAAGGAAGAGAGACGCAACCTCCTGGGGCAGCCGGTCCCCTTTGAACGGAGCCGTGCCCGTGCCCACGTCCACCCCACCTGCGCCCGGGGCCGCACGTCCGCCCACGCTCCCATCCACGCCGGCCAGCACCAGCTCCCCTTGACAGCTTCCCTCCCTCTGTTCCTGGCACACTGCTTCAATCCACATGATTTTGGGTAATTTCTCAGCCTGGGTCTTACAGACCACCCCGGGTTTCCAGCCGCACTCCACCTCCCTCCAGTCCCCATCCAGCAGCAGCCCATCTCCATCTCCCCTTCCCATGGCCCTATTTTTGTACCTTTCCCCGCACAGCACCAAAGCCAAGAGCAGCCTTGCCAGCGTAGCCGGCCTTCACCCTATCCCTAGCCGGATCCTGCCACTTTTGAAGAGGAAAGCGATGTGTTATGATTTCTGGAAGCTCTAAGGCTCGCCTTGGTGCCGGTCTCCCCTGCCTTGATCCCTGGGAGCAGGCGCTCGCCGGGGCGGCAGCTGCTGCGATCCCATGTCCGGTGCAGCAGCCGCCCCTGCCATGCCGGGGGATGCTCACCCCAGCAGCCAGCCCCAGAACCTGGCGCTGCACATCACGGACTGATGCGGGCCCCGGGGATGTTGTTTCAGGAGTGGTTAACCAAGATACAAGAGCTTATTGTCCCTCTCGCACACCCACACGCCCGCAACTGTGCCAGAGGGGCTGTGCTAGCTGCCCCCAGGCTTCTCACAGGAGGAGCTACAGCCTGAACAGCAGAGCCTTTCCCGCTGCCCTGCCATGTCCATGGCAGGTCCATGGCACACCTTCCCCCTCGGCAAGGTGGCTCTTCCCTCCAGCAGTGCCAAAGGGGTGCTCTTAAAAGCCCTTTTTCCTGAGCCGGTCTAATGCTGGGTTTAGGCTGTGTCTCAGGATGCAGGGGGGGTGCAAAATGTGGGGTGGCAGAAGCAGGGTCAGAGCAGCACCCGGACACAGCTGGGGACTTCCCTTACAAGCTCCCTGGGCCAGGGACCGGCCATCCATCTGTCTGTCTGGCCCAGCGCACCCATCCGCCTGCCCATCCTGCTGCACCCACCCACCTGCCCGTCCCCGTGCCCGGGGTAAAGCCCAGCAGCCAACAGACACTTCACAGACTAAAAGGCTCAGGGGCGGCCGGAGGAGAGAAGTGTCCAGGCTGGGCTGTGGCGGCTGTGTTTCCATTCAGCCTTTCCTTGGAGGGATGCTTTGCCCCAGCAAATAGCCAAAATCTTTTTTATATAAACTCTCTTGCTCTGAAGCTCAGGGAAAACCTTCTGGGAGTTACAGCAAGCGAGTCTCCTGTGCTCTCAGCCCTCTCCCCATGGTTTTGGGGTGCAGAGACTTTAGGGCTCCAAGAGCTCCTCTGAAAGGCAGGCTGGAAGCTGAGCAACCTGGGCTCCTTGGGCTGGACCACTGTCCTGCCCCACACCCTGCAAACCAGCCCAGCCCAGGGCAAGCTCAGGGTAGTTTTCCTCTTTGTAGGGGTGACTCAGTGTTTCCTCCAGGTAGGCTCGTGGGAGGAGGCTGCGTGATGAGCTTTGGGGCAGCGAGGGTGGTGTTTTTCTGCTAAGGCAGTGGCAGGGAAGTTGCATTCCCTTGGGGCAGGGGTGGGTAGCCAGAGCTGTCCCGGAGAGGGGGAGCACGGGGCCTCTGGCTGCTTGTTGTGTCGCTCATGGATGGGTTTCTCTTTCTCSCACCTTCTGCTCCTCAGATCTGCTGAAATCCAACAGCTCTCGCCTGTTRCTGGCCTCAGGGGACGGGCTGGATTTCCAAGCCCTCTTGGTGGATGAAGACAGGGCCTGGCTGATGGTGGGAGCAAAAAACCACATCTTCCTGCTCCACCTGGACCATCCCAGCAGAGAGCCCGAGAAGGTCAGTGCTGGGAGGAGGGTGTGAGCGTGACCCGGGCCAGGCTGGCCCCTTCCTCCCCGGGAACCGCTCCTCAATCCCATGCCGGGGCGTGGAGGTGAACGTGCTCCCAGCTAGGCTGGTGCAATGTCACCGGGGACACATTTACACCAGGATGTCTCAATCAGTGAGGTCAACCCATCCCTTGCGGTGTTGAACCCCATGGGGACAGGTCGACGCCAGGGAGGGACAGGGCGGCTTGACCAGGAGAGGAGACCTGGGTGGACCCGGGGTGAGGTGGAAGGGCAGTGCCTGGGGCCCTGCTATCACACCTAGTCCCTGCTGCTGCTGCAAGAGCTAAAACAACTCCAGCGGCGAGCCCGCTAATGTCATCCCAAGACATCCTGCTGGCGGGGTGCGCAGCTCAAGCCCAACAAAAGGAAAGCCCATTAAGGCGCTGCAGCCTGGCGTTCCCATGGGCCAGGTTCCAGGAGAGCCTGCCCACCGACTGGGCGTGCCGTGGCCCACCCAGGCTCTGTCCCCACGCCAGATTCGCTCTGAGCCTATTTGGCAGGCTGCCTGCCGAGCTCGGCCGGGCCCTGGGGACCCAAGGGGGTGTCAGACCCGATGCAGAGCAGCCCCATGTCCTCACCATGCACCTGAGCCTGGCAGCAGCTTTTGGCTGAGCCCGTTCCCACCGGTGCCCACGGGAGCCAGCTGACCCAGGCAGGTCAAGGAACGCAGGGGCTGCATCGGTGGGGTCTCTGTGTTGCAGATTTTCTGGCCAGCCTCCAGGGAGCAGGTTGAGCATTGCCAGCTGGCGGGGAAGAACGTGGAGGTAAGCAGGGCTGGCAGCCCCTGGCTCACGGCCTTTTGGGGTTTGCCATGGATATTAAACACCCACATCATCTCGAAAGGGAGCGTGGGGTCTGCCTGAGATGAGGGCGTTGAGCCAGACAGAGTTAAGCACGGCCAGGGGAGGATCCGGCCAGGGCTCCCGCATCCCAAGTGGACACGCCACGGGGCTGGGCACRAGTGCCCAG
Source organism: Phoebastria nigripes (assembly GCA_035582835.1). Classification (NCBI taxonomy): domain Eukaryota; kingdom Metazoa; phylum Chordata; class Aves; order Procellariiformes; family Diomedeidae; genus Phoebastria; species Phoebastria nigripes. Next base: position 436,937 of record JAYKAV010001234.1, read on the forward strand.
ACCTGGGCTCAGCCCACTAACAAACATCTCCCCTTGAGCAGACGGAGTGTGCCAACTTCATCCGCCTCCTCCAGCCCTTCAACAGGAGCCACGTGTTCGCCTGCGGGACTGGCTCCTACCAGCCTGTCTGTGCCTTCATCCAGCTGGGAGCCAGGGGGAAGGTGAGGGACAGCCATGTCCCCATTGCAGAAGGTGGCAAGAGACCCCCCCAGGAAGTGAGGGGGGAGAGGGAGCCCCGGAGCCTGGGGAGGGTGGCCAGCCAGCCTGGCGCAGCCCCTGACACTTGCATGGTCTTGCTGCACGTGGCGAGAAGCAGCCCCGGCTTGGCAGTGCCAGGGTGCCCCATGGGGACGGGACTGGGTCCTGGCAGCCCCCTCGAGGGACCCACTCATTGCAGAGCCGAGCACACCGGCCTCCTTCCCACTCTTTTGCACATGCCCAGTTGTTTCCAGCCTCCCCCTGGGCTGACATCCCCCCTTTGGCTCTGGCAGGGTCCCGGGGCTCCCCCCATGCGGTTGGTGACCCACTCCTTGGAATCGGGGCGAGGACGGTGCCCGTACAGCCCCCATGAACCCTTCACAGGACTCCTCGTTGGTAAGAGGGAGCGGGAAGCAGAGGCAATGCTGGAAGGTGGGAGCGCTGGGAATGGTCTGTGCTGGGAGGCAATGGCAGTGGTGCCTGCACCCCTGCTCTGCTGCACGTGGCTGTGGTCCTGGGCTGGTGCCCGAGGGTGTGTGCGGGAGAGGACCCATCCCGCAAGAGCCCGGTCCTGCCCCGGCTCACCCCGACCTCGCAGTTCCTGCACAGAATCGCGAATGTGGGGTGCAGATCAAATGGCATGCACATGGGGGTGTGCGGCGTCACCAGCCTGCCCGCCTCGTACCAGCACTGTGGAAGGGCTAGGTGGGTGTGGGGCTAGAAGCCATGCTGGGTCATGGGTCTGGAGGAGGCTCCCAGCCAGGCTGTGCCACCTCCACCCTCCCCAAGCCTCTAAGGACACAGGGGTGTCCTGCCAGGGTATCTCCAGCAGTGGCACCCCAACGCATCCATGCCCCCCCTCTCTGACCCCGCAGATGGGGAGCTGTATTCGGGCACCTCCAGTGACTTCATGGGCAGCAGCGCTGCCTTCTTCCGGACCTGGGTTCACGGGGCCGAGCAGAGCTACATCCGGACGGAGCAGAACCAGGACCACTGGCTACACGGTAGGAGTGGGGGGACCCGTGGGGTGCGGGGGGGCTCTCCTGCCTCCTGGGGAGAGGCTGGGGCCAGCACTGGGTCCAGAGCTCAGTGGTGTGGCCCACCTCTCCTCTTTGGGGCGAAGCACTGATGAAGCCTCTGGGGGGACCCATGCTCCAGCACGCACTCTGCAGCCTGAGCACCAGGAATGGGGCTCTGCCTTCTGGGTAGCAGGGTCTCCATGGGGCACCCTGCGTACCCTCAGCATCTCACGCTGCTCCCAAGGGCTTCCAAGAGCAGTACAACAGGGTTGGATCAGGGCACAGGGCCATGTTGTGCTGCTCCTTCCCCCCGCAGAGCCGGCGTTTGTCGGTGCCTACGCCATCCCTGATACCTACAACCCGCACGACGACAAGGTCTACATCTTCTTCCGCGAGACGGCCATGGAAGCTGGGCAGTGGGAGAGGCGGCACATCCATGCCAGGGTGGCCCGGGTCTGCAAGGTCAGTCACCAAAGGCCAGCATGCTGTGGCCAGGTGTCCCACCAGGTGGGCTTCTACCTCCTCTGGGCCAAGGGGCATCCCAAGCAGGGGCCAACAGCAGGACATGAGGGTGTCACCGCACCCCTACCACAGAGCAGAGGGCTCAGGGCTGGGGGTGTCCCACTGTGGGGACCAAGGAGTGCATGGCGGTGGGGGAGGCTTGGGAGGCTGGGCTGAGCCTGGCTCTTGCTGCCCGGCAGAACGACGTCGGAGGGAAGCGCAGCCTCATCAACCGCTGGAGCACGTTCCTCAAGGCCCGCCTGGTGTGCTCCATCCCTGGGCCCCAGGGTACCGAGACCCACTTCGACCAGCTCGGTGAGTGCACAGCCCACTCGGCAGCTGGCAGCAACATGGCTCCGTCATGGCTGCTCCTTCCAGTACGCCCCAGGGAGGTGGGCATGGCATTGACGATGCCCACCTGCATCCCCTGGACCTGCGCTCCAGCTCCAGGGCGCCTCATCTCCACCCCTCTCTTTGCAGAGGACGTTTTCCTCCTGCGCACCCGGGACCCCCAGAACCCCCTCATCTTCGGCCTCTTCACGGTCTCCAGGTGAGCAGGGCTCTGGCTAGCCCCTGCGTGGGGCAGTCCAGCCCCCAGCTCCTCACCAGTGCTGCCCCTTGGGGAGCCCTGGGGGGGAAGAAGGGCAGGACCAGCACCCAGCTGGGAGAGGAAGGGCCACCAGCCATTTCACTGCTTTACCTGCCACTGGTTCACCAGCCCAACTGCCAAACCACCAGGTTTGGCATCGGCACAGCCAGCGGTCCCCCAGGCTGGACTGGCTGTGCCAAAGGGATTCCTGACACCCCCTGGGTGCCATGCACGATGGCAGGGCTGGCAGGGGACAGCGTGGGCTCAGGGACATGGGTGTGCATGTGCCCGTCCCCTGCGGAGCAGCAGGGACACTGACAGCCCCACGCTCCCCCCGCAGCGGTGTCTTCAGCGGCTCTGCTGTCTGCATCTACTCCATGGCTGCCGTGAGAGCTGCCTTCAGCGGCCCCTTTGCTCACAAGGAGGGATTTGATTACCGCTGGGTAGAATACAAGGGCCGCGTCCCCTATCCTCGTCCTGGCACGGTAAGGGGCTGGGGAGCAGGGTGGGGGGGAGCGGGATGGGCTGGCCTGGCCCTAACGTGRCCCCCCGTGTTGCCACGCAGTGCCCCAGCGAGACGTACGACCCCCTGCTGCAGTCCACCAAGGACTTCCCCGACGAGGTGATCAGCTTCATGCGCACCCACCAGCTGATGTGGGAGCCCGTGTACCCGCAGGGCCGCCAGCCCGTCCTGGTGAGGGTCAATGTACCTTACCGGCTGCGGCGGCTGCTGGTGCACAGGCTGGAGATGGAGAGCCGGCACTACGACGTGCTCTTCCTCGGCACAGGTGGGAACTCACCCCAGCTCTGGGGACGCTGTCAGCACACGGCAGCTTGCATGGCACACCGGTCCTGCCGGCTCAGGTGGCTCCTAGCCCTGACAGCTCCTTCTCCCGCTGCGTTCACAGATGAAGGTAAAGTCCTGAAGGTGGGGCTGGCCGGTGGGGTGAGCCGTGGCACCGAGGTGATCAGCCTGGAGGAGATCAGCGTCACTAAGGTATGGGAGTCCAGGCCAGGGCTGGACCATGCAGCCTCCCATCGCCCCGTGGCTCCCTCCCTGCAAGCTCCTACAGCAAGTCACTGGTCTCTACTGGGGAGGTCCCTCGCCTCACTGCTGGTGGCTCCCACCTGCCCTGACCGGCAGGCAATGCTGTTAGCACGGAGGGGAGCCAGGGGGATGGCAGCCAAGTCATCTCCCAGCTCCCCATCCAGTCCCTAGGGGGGACAGGGGAGGCACACTGGAGCCCGAAACTAAAATGGGAGGGCTGAGCCCAGGTTTGAAACCACGGCTGCCTTGGGCAGGGCCAGCCCAGGCTGCTTGCATGGAGCAGGAGGAGCTGAGACCAGGGAGCTGGGTCAGGGCCCCGGCACCCTGCCACCCCAGGGTCCCAGCCCCACTGGCAGGCTGGGGCACCCAGGAAGGACCGACACGGCTGCAGCACCCTCTCCTTCCCCTCCAGGTGCCTTCTCCCATCCTGGACATGAAGTTATCACCGAAGCGGGTGAGTCCTCCCTCCTGCTTCTTCCTAAAGCAGCCAAGCGACAGGGCACAGGGGGCAGCTGGCCCCAGCCCCTCTGCCTGGGTCCCTTGGCCTCAGGGCTTGCACGTTTAGGGAATGGGCTCCTGCCAGGGCACCCTAGGGGATGGCAGGCTCTGCCCCCCACACCCCCTGTCTCCCAGTGCCCCCACCCCAGCACGGGGCAGGGAGCTCCGTTCCCCGGCTAGCCCTGGTCTCCCGCCATGGGTACTGACTGTCACCACTCTGCTTGCCTGAGCAGCAGGAGCTGTTTGTGAGCAGCACCCACGGGCTGCTCCAACTCTCACTGTACCGCTGCGAGCTCTACGGCAAAACCTGCACCGACTGCTGCCTGGCCAGGGACCCCTACTGCACCTGGGACAGCAAGACCTGCGCCCCACACCTGCTTACCGAGAAGAGGTGAGCGTCCACCCGGGCCAGCCCTGCTGTCCCCCTGCAAAGGGATGGCGTTCGGAGCAGGGAAGGATAAGCCACCGGCCCTGGAGGCTTTACCTGTTGGCCCAGATCCCTACTGCCACCCTGCTGGCCAGTCCCCCAGCCCTCCCTGGTCCCCCTTCTCCCAGCTGCTCTGCCGTGGAGGGGTCCCACAGCCTGGGGCAGGTGCCAGCCCACAGCCCTGTCTGCTCCCCCACAGGCGTGCCCGCTGCCAGGACGTGCTAAAGTCTGACCCGCTCAGCCAGTGCCAGGACACCGCAGAGGGTGAGCGCCAGCCCCAGCCCCTCYGAGGAGCCCCAGTGCAGGCAGCCAGCTCTGCCCGGGGGCCAGCAATGCACAGGAGGGTGGGTGGCATGGCGCTGGGAAACCAGTGCCCGCCAGCTGCACCAGCACCGTCTGCCGCAGACCCCGTGCCACCCGCTGTGTGCTGGATGCTCCGTGCTGCCCTACCTCCCCACCCGTCACACAGCTCCCACGCAGGGTACTCACCCCTTCCCCTGTCCCATGCCCCGCACAGGGACCGCTGCTGTGGAGAAGCTGGTTTTTGGGGTGGAGAAGAACTCAACCTTCCTTGAGTGCCTGGCACGCTCCCCACAGACAACCGTCCGGTGGCTGGTGCAGCACGGCGAGGAGACAGGCCTGAGCGAGGTACAGGGGACAGGGCAGTGGGGACGAGGCACAGGGGTGGCTCGGTCCCCAGGGACTGACCCACGGTGCTCTGCCTTTGCCCCAGGTCAGGAACAACGGCCACTTCTCGGTGCTGGAGCAAGGGCTGCTGATCCGCCAGCTGGCGAGGGAGGATGCGGGCAGCTACGAGTGCCAGGCAGTGGAGCGCTCCTTCTCCCGGCCCCTCACCCGATACAGCCTCCGTGTCATCAGGCACGAGGCCATGGAGGTGCCGCCTTACAAACGGAGCAAGGGGGCCGAGCTGGCAGGGACCCACCAGAGCCCTCGGCCCCRGATTGACCTGCAACCGGGCTACAAGGGCTTCCCGCGGGCCCTGGGAGCACCGGGCACCAGCCTGGACGTCTACTGCAACGCCCTGCGGCACCAGGAAAGGCAGCGGCAGAAAGCCTGGCACCAGAAGTGGCAGCACCCGTCCCCAGACAGCAAGAACRGCCGGGTGCGGAGGCACCCCCAGCCCCTGTGAGCTGCCTTCCCGGTCTCTCCAGGGCCCTTCTCGCACGCGGGCACCAGCTCTGAGACACCTCTCAGCTTCCCGTGCAGAGACGCCTCGCTGTTACTACCTCAAACCCTACCAGTCCCCGCTGCCTCTCCGCACGCCCCACAGGGCACACCGAGGCGAGGGCATGCAGCCCGCACCGACTCTCCAAGACTCAAAGCTATTTACGCCCTGCAGAATATTTATTCTCCTTGTTTTTCCCTGGCCCTTAATGACGATCGTTATCAGCRGCAATAATAAGCACAGAGGACAGAGAAGGGAAACAGCCAGCTCTCACAAATGGTTCCCTAACACCCGGCAGCATCCAGCCCTGCCACGGACACCCGTGCACCCAGCCTCCCTCCCCTCCATGGCGGCAGGCTCCTCGCTGCAGCCCCGGCAGCGCGGTGCCCCGGTGGGGTGCTCACCTGGGCGGCTGCGGAGGTGCTAGCAGAGCCCAAATGCTTGGTGGGGGCAGTGGGGCACGGCTGCTTGCTGAGCCCGGGCTCCGGCAATGGGGCACCTGGGGTTTGCAGAGATGCCCATGCCCAGCCCAGCTCCAATCCACTTCAAACCACACTGCTTTTTTAAATTCTGATGTTTATTTTACCAAAAAAAGAGAGAGAAACAACAGACAGTTATACCAACTTACGATTTATTATTTTTTTTAAAAAATGACATGAAACACAAGTAAAAATAAATACATCATATAAACAACAAATTGTTCAAAGTCTCTGTTCTGGGAGATCAGGCGAGCACATCCCGTTCGACAGAGAGAAGAGGGAAGCACATGATCATGCGTGGGGCCAACCGACCGACCCACCCTGCTAGCGATACTCCTCTTTCCAACCACAAAAAAACAGGCCACAAACTAAGGCGGTAGTAAAAAAGAAAAGAAAAACAAAGAAAAGAACCCCAAAACAACAGAAAACCCAAAATGAGACTCAACGATGGATTCCTTCAGGCTCCCGTGGATCTGCCAGAGACTCCAGCTCCGCGCCGGGTGCCACCAAGGTGGGAGCCACAAAGCAGCGGCGCAGCCAGGGGCGGTGGTGGTGGTCCGGGAGGCGGCAGAGGTTGCTCTCCCTCGCTTGCACCATCATCCCTTCGAAGGGAGCGCTTGCTCTACTCGAGTTGCAAGGAGCCATCATCCCCACTGTAATCTAGCTGGACTACGTTCCCCTTTTAACCTCTGCCCCCCGCCCCAGCCCTCCCCCCTGGTCCTTCCAAGACTGGATTAACAAAATTCATCCCAGAGTGGCGAGAAACACCAGTTGTGAAGGTATTTGCTGTACTTGTCCCTTTTGGCCTGGAAGCCATCCACAAACCAACAGCAATTCTCTTGCATTCCGCCATTTGCTGACATCATTAAACCAAAATATACATCTTTTCTAGCGAAGCCCCCGTGGAAATCCCGTCCTTTGCTTGCCAGAATATTTGCTTTCTGTGAGTACCTGCATCCACCCCACCAACCTCCCAGGCGCCCCGGGGGGCCAACGTGCAGCGGATCCTGCCCAACATGGGCCAGGCTGGGCTGTGTTGCCCCCACCCCGCAGCCCCCCATGATGCCCCAAGAGCCGCACCAGCAGGGGGACAAGACGACCACCGAGACCGGGGCACACAGCAGCCACAGCCCTCGCCCCGTGCCCACGGCATCACATCCCACAGCAGTACCCAGCCTTCGCCCGACTGTCCCCAGGAGTGGAAACCTCCCACCTAAGGGAAGGGCTGAGGGCTGGGTGCCGACACGGAGGGCAGCTGGCCGCCCCCGAGGCCCCTGCAGCTCTGCCCCGGCCTCTGGGCTGTGCTCAGAAATCTTCCTTAGCGTCCAAAAACCTCAGCGGAGAGTCCTGCACTGCTGTCCTCAGTGTCACCCGCAGCCCCGCTGTGAACTGGCAGCTGCTTCCGTCCGGTCATTTGGAGACAGAAATTCAGCAGCAGAAGAAAAATTTAACCCGTGCAGGGAAAGCCCCTGTTCCAGGCTCAGGAAAACCGAGATGGGACCCTCTGCAGCAGAACCATGTGCTGAAGAGGAGAAAAGTCTGGRGAGGGCAGATGAGGGGAAGAGGGAGTCCCACAGGAGAGAAGTTTAGGGCTCTGAGAGGTCCCCCGACTCAGAAAGCCCGTGGATAACCCGCATGCCCTCGCGGCTTCTGTGGGGTGGAGGAAATCCTTCCCACAGCGCCGCGGGAGAGCAGGTGCCTCCGGTCRCCTTGGAGCAGCCCCAGTCGCTGCCAGCCCCCCTGGCCGGGGCGTCACGGCTATCTCTGCAACCATCTCTCAGCCGAGGCTCTGACAGGGCCCAGGGGACCCAACCCCTCGTTAAAGGGGGTGCTCAGGGCTGGTTCGTGGGACAGAGAGGTGCCGCACCGCCCCGCCGTGCTCAGGGAGGGCAGCTGGGGCTCCAATCGGGCACTTGCTGTGCAGGGGCACTGTGCTGCAGCTGCCTGGGGCCACGGATGTTTGCCAGCGAGAGGAATCCCCTCGCAGCGGGTCGCATCCGGGGGCAGCCGCACCATGGAAGGGCGGCGAGGGGTCTCCAAGCCACCACGGCCACGCAGGAGCCAGGAGAGCCCTCACACCTCACCCTGGCGCCAGGAGGTTAATGGCCAGCCCGTGGCATGATGTGTGTGCCCTGCGGGAGCCGAGCACCAGCTGCCGCCAGCCCCTACGGCCACAGGGCTTGGGCTATGCTGGGGACCCCGGGGAGGACATCAGACAGCAGCATGGGGCTGTGCCAGGGCCTGCTCAGGAAGCCCCAGGTGCTCTCCTGGAGAGGCAAGGAGCAGAGAAAATGGGGCACAGTGACGGGCACCACATCCAGAGCTGCAGTGCCAACTGCCCCCAGCCAAATCTTCATGCCTCGTCTTAGCACAGAGCCACAGAAAAGCCAAATTCAGAGAGGACTCAGGAGGATCCCTCGGATGAACCCCACTACCCTGACCACCACCAGCGAGGACCAGGGCTGCAGCAGGGCTCTGGTCAGGGTCTGCTCACGCTCCGGCCTCCCCCACGCACCCGCAGGTCTCAACACTTGCTACTCTCGACAAGGAAAGCCCTTGCCTAGGTCCAGTCCCCAAATCCACCGGAAAACTGACAGCCTCACAGGGATGCAACGGACATCTGGGCAAGCTCGTCATACAATCAGTGTCACAGGGTTGTGCATGAGGTGGACACACAGAGCACAGGAGGGCATGACTCACAGACGCAGCACTGTCAAGTCTTTGGAGAAACTTGCATGAACACCATCAGTTAATTTGCTTTGTTACTTTTGTGGGGGGGTTTGATTTTTATTTCCATGGTGCATCCAAAGACAAGTTGTCCAGCAGTTTGCTCAGAACCCCTCGGTTTTCAACTCCTAGGATATGTTAAAGAAGAAAGCACTATTTTAATGTTTGGTTTTTTAAAAAAATAATTAAAATAATTTGCATAGCTAAACTGTTGATCTAAGGCTTCTATGAATGGTGTGGTTATGTTTGACAGACAATGTCCATTAAACAGAGAAAGACACTAGGAAAGCCCCATAACATTTTTTATTATGTTTTTGTAACACATGCGTGCACACACACCCCTCTCTCTCTCTCAGGAAGGGAGGTCCCCATCTTCCAGCACCCCTTTGATGGAGGACGTCAGGACATCCTGCCCTTTCCTACACCCAGTTGGTCCCAGCAAACACCAGCAACTGCAGCTTCCACAGCCTGAGAGGTCCCCTACAAGCTACCACTGCTCCAAAGTCCCGGCCACGCTCCAGGGACATCCCACACAGGCGAGCATGTCTCCTGCCTGGTGACATCCAGATGTGACATGGAGGTTCCCGGATTTCAAGTCTCCAGCCTAACGCGTTCACACACACAGTCACACACACCACGTCCAGCTGTGCTTGGGTAGCCCAGCCTCTCCTTAGGAGCCCTGGCACCGAGGCGAGCAGCCAGCRTGTTCGCTGTCAGGGCTAGGGCCAGCCTCTGCATGCATGTGGCAGAGCAGGGCTGGGCTGAGCACCGCTCCCTGCGTGGGGAAAGGCGCTTCCCCGGCAGGAGCTCTCCCTTCCCAACTCCACACGCCTCACAGTCCTCCTCCTCACTGGAAATGAGCACTGAAGGCTTCCACACATGCACCTCCACCTGCCCCAACACGACAAGAGGACTCCATCCTCCCTCTGGCTGCTGCAGAACACCCAGAGCAGCTCCTCCCTGCTCTGGCACGATCCCCCATGGGGCACATCCAGCCAATGCAACACAGGTCAGCTACTGGCAATCTCCGCAGCTGGCCCTGCTTCTAGGCTATGCTTTGGTCAACCGGCTGCTTCTCCCCACACAGACAACCCAACAAGCAACCACTGCATGATGGAGGCCAGCATTTTATTTTTTTTAATATGGAAATTAATTTAAAAGTAGAAAGAAAGAGTCCCCCAAACAATAAATATTAAGCCTTCATGAAATAAATTAATGTAGAGATTCTGTGCAGGGGGAAGTCACTCCAATCACAGATTCAACGGCAACCGGCACTGGGTCCAGTGTCCCCTCCCAACCTTCTCCACTGCCTGGTGCAGTGGAGAAGCAGTAGTGAGCCCACCTACCCCTGGATCTGGTGGGCCACGGCAGGGCGAGATGTGGCCTTCACACAGCCTGGCAGGGCCGCGGAGCTGGGGAAGTCACCAGGATTCCCCTCCGACGGCCACCAAGATGTCTGGGATTGCTCCACTCATCTGGCACACAGAGCTGGCATCAGAACCACAGGACCAACCTACCTTGGATGGGACCCTCCAGAAGGGCCCAGGGGAGGACAGGACCCTCCAGAAGGGCCCGGGGGAGCCCCCCACCAGAGCCCTGCCCTCCTCGCTGCAGCAGGAGCCGGCCTGGAGCCCTCACACTAGTTTCACATGAATTTGAAGAGGATGACAGATCATTTGTGGGGTGTTTTGTTTCTTTTTTTTTT
>JAYKAV010001234.1:457845-521442 GCA_035582835.1 Phoebastria nigripes
GCGGAGGGGGGGCTTTTTTCGTCATGGGATGGGCTCTCACGTATTGGGCTACATGTTGGTTCGGTGGGTGGTGAGCAGTTGCATTGTGCATCGCCTGCTTTGTATATTCTATTGTTGTTGTTATCACTGTTATTATTACTGTTTTACTTTGTTTTATTTCAATTATTAAACTGTTTTTATCTCAACCTGTGAGTTTTCCTACTCGTGCCCTCCCAATTCTCTCCCCCATCCTACCGGAGTCAGGGGGTGAGCAAGCGGCTGCGTGGTGTTTAGGTGCTGGCCAGGGTTAAACCACAACACAAACTGACACTGTCTTCCCAAGCAACTAAAGTAAGAACAATCTGAAAGAGACTTCATCAGAAGAATGCTTCAGAAGAGCATTTTCACACCCAGGGACAAGTACAAGAAGATGGCAGGTGACTTTCAGGAATTAGTCCATCACAGGGGATCAAACAGTGTCACACCAAAAGAGAGGAGGATTGGCTGCACTCACTGTAATAGTTGATGTTTCGGACCCAGTTGTGAACTCCTCCATCTGAGCCTGGAGGACTCGGCATTGGTCTCTTTGCCAAAAACTCTTCAATGACAGATAACGTGGACAAGCTCTGGCTGCAAAACCAAGATCTCTGTTCAGGAGAAAGCCCCCACAGCAGCAAAAGTGGAGTATCAGAACTCTTCCCCAACCATGACAGCATTGACGGTTGTCAAACCCTGTTTGTGGCAGCACACCTCTCACTAGTAAACTTGATAGTGGCAGAAGTATAAAATCCATGGAGGAAAAAAGGGATCTAATACAACAAAGGAGAAAAGGGGAACTGCTACACCATTCACCCCATGTAACAACCTCCTARTACCAGAGCCGTTCAACTACTCGAGCATTTAGTGACTGTAGAATCAGCTGTTGATACTTTGCTTACCTGAAGACCAAGATCTTGTCTCCAAGCTTCACACTCTCCTCAATTAGGTGGAACAGTAACACCATCTTGGGTGAGTTCTCCAAGACTCCCGTCTGGTAATCACACAAGATGTCTTTGGCCTACCGAGAAATGGGAGACTATTACAGGTGGAGTTGCTCATTCCGTTTAGTTCAACAATCCTGTCTCAAGGTGAGAGAAATAAGTCATTGCAGAGAGGTTATATACATCCAGCCAGGTCCAGGTGACAATGTTACTCCCCCAACTACTGCTGCTACCTCCCATTCCAGAAGCTCCAAATGACAAACTTCTTGGAGTATGGATGAATGAACATCCTCTTAACCTCTCATGACTCTCTGCTCTATCTCAAGACCTCTCCTCCAGCCCACTAGATTTACCACCATCTTATCAAGATTAAACTTCACCCTAACACCTTTTTTAGAATAACAAAGTCCACAGCCTTTTTGGTCAGATGAAAACAATGGTATAAAAGAGTGTTGCCTGCACTCCAGCCTCACGAGAGTCCCAAAATCCCTACCCAGTGACATGCAGACATGCTTATCAAGATGCTCTGTGGCAGAGAAAATGGATGAGAAATCCCCAACTCTTAAACAGAAGAGTCTTTTCTTTGCTCTAGTTCAGAAAACTGCCCTAACAAAAAGAGGTACAGTCTTTCAGAGTAAGTATCTAGTCTATGTTTATCATAACTCTCCAAATGAAGAGTTTTCCAGCAGTAGTACTCACCCACTCATAAGTAACGACCTGATTTGCTCTCTCCTGAAAGGGGTTGAAGCCAACGCTCTGGAGGAACTTGCTATTGGTAGCTTCTCCAACTGGTGATGCCAAAGCATTACTCTCTGTTTTGACTTTAATTCCCTGAGGCTGGCAGCGGGAATTAGTACTTGCTGTGCCAAGGTCATCCACATCCAAATCCTGCTCGTTTGCCAGATTCTCCTTTTGCAGAGCTTCATACAACACATCTGGATGGTTCCAGATCTGAAGAAGTAGGAAAAGAAAGTGGTTAGGCCTGCGCTGGCCTGCTTCCTGCCAATGATTGTGGACTGAAAGCCCCCACAGATATTCAAAGGAAAGAACTAATACTTCGATCACCTCATCACCATCCCCACATGGAACTGTAAGGCACTGCAGAGAAAGCCAGTCTGACTGCATTAAGGTAGCGAAAACAGAAAACATGACTCTGCCATGACACAAGGTATAAACGATCTTAACCAAGGCTCTCCTGACTTTAAAACCACCGAATTCTTTCCTTGAGAACAAAACAGAAGGCCACTATGCACCCCACACAGCACAAATGCAGAGGAAGCTGCTTGTTTGCATTGCAGCAAGTAAATGGTTAAGGTATCAGCCCAGTACTGGTTTAGCTGATGGCTGCAGATTTCTTGTAAAAATTTGAACAAGACATTTAACATCCCTGCACCCCAGTTCTGGGAGTGGGGATAACAATTCTGCTGCCCATTGTAGGGCACTCTGGGGACAGAAAATGTGCCTGGCCAACCACACTTCTATCTCCTGTTTTCACTCATATTCCTGCCTTTCCCTTACATACTAGAGTATTTCTTTGCAGCTCCTGCCAAAACCTACCTTACAACAGACACAGAAAGCTTTGAGTGGGTTCAGTCCCAGCCAGCCACTGTTGCCTGCATCTCGGAACCGGTTCATGAACTCCGTATAAAGGGCCCGCTGGATCTTTGAAAGACGTACCAAAATGACGTGTTCTTCCTTAGATGGGAGCTGAACCTTCAGCACATTGTGGCCTCGCCTGTGGAGGAAAGAAAGAAAGAGAGATAAACAGAGGGAAGGGAATTTCCCAGTCTGATCTCTCTGTGGCTGCCTGTAGGGTAAGATTTTGACTTCTTGCCCACCTGGCTGCAGGGAGAAAGACCTCTAGTTGCATGCTTCTCTAATGCACAACACTTCCGAGATACATTCCCTGCAGCCAAATACCAACTGTAAGCACAATTACAGAGATATCAAATGTTACAATCTGCTAGCACAGGTCACAGTGTTAAAAGAGTGATGAAAGCCCTGTTTTCCACGGCAGTTGAAAAACAGAAATAAGACCTAAGGTCTCTTTTTAGCTCTGCCAATGACTAAGACACTCCATCCAAATCACTGGTCCAGCATCTTAGAACCCTCATCTGAGAAACAAAGCTGATTTGTTTCCAGAGTGGTAGAAACGCTGTCACTTTTCGTAACTGAGGGTTCATGAAACACTTTCAAATCCTTGGGTAGAGGACGTCAGAAATTGCACATCCAAATTAACTATTAAGACACTAAAATAAACCTGAGGTCACTCAGGTTAGAGTGTGTTGTTGTCCATTATCAGCCTCTGGTACCAAAGCAAACCAACTTTACTTCTACCCCCAAGGCAAAACAGAGCCATAAGGACCACTTTGCAGTTGACAGATGGAACAAGAGAGAGATTCTGGGAGAAATATGGAGCTGCTAACCTAAGAATCTCCTCTGTGGTTTTCTCTGTATGCTTAAGATCCTCCCACAAAGACAGATAAGGTACCCATTTAAAACTCAAGCCTAAGAAGCTGGATCGATGGGCTAAGACCAATTGTATGAGGTTCAACAAGGCTCAGTGCTGGGTCCTGCACTTGGGTCATAACAACCCCATGCAACACTACAGGCTTGGGGAAGAGTGGCTGGAAAGCTGCCCGGCGGAACAGGACCTGGGGGTATTGGTCGACAGCCAGCTGAATATGAGCTGGCAGTATGCCCAGGTGGCCAAGAAGGCCAACGGCATCCTGGCTTGTATCAGAAATAGTGTGGCCAGCGGAACTAGGCAAGTAATTGTCCCCCTGTACTCAGCACTGGTAAGGCCGCACCTCGAACACAGTGTTCAGTTTTGGGCCCCTCACTACAAGAAAGACATTGAGGTGCTGGAGTGTGTCCAAAGAAGGGCAACGAAGCTGGTGAAGGRTCTAGAGCACAAGTCCTGTGAGGAGCAGCTGAGGGAACTGGGGCTGTTTAGTCTGGAGAAAAGGAGGCTCAGGAGAGACCTTATCACTCTCGACAACTACCTGAAAGGAGGTTGTAGCAAGGTGGGTGTCAGTCTCTTTTCCCAAGTAACAAGTGATAGGACAAGAGGAAATGGCCTCAAGTTGTGCCAGGGGAGGTTTAGATTGGATATTAGGAAAAATTTCTTCACCGAAAGGGTTATCAAGCATTGGAACAGGCTGCCCAGGGAAGTGGTTGAGTCACCATCCCTGGAGGTATTTAAAAGACGTGTAGATGTGGCACTTAGGGACATGGTTTAGTGGTGGACTCAGTAGTGTTAGGTTAATGGTTGGACTCGACGATCTTAAGGGTCTTTTCCAACCTAAATGATTCTATAAGGCAGCATGATTAGCTGTACTGCATAAACTCAGCAAACAAGCAGGCTAATTTCGGATGAAGGAGCTGTTTTCATGGACTACACCATTAAGAACTCCTTGTGGACTCACCGCTGCACAAAGCCTTCCAGCAGGCTATGCAGGACATGACTGCGATACCTCATGAGACGGACATCTTGAGGGGTGCTGTCAATACACTGCCCATTCAGGATAGGGCGTTCAAACATGTTGCTGAATTCCTGCCGTGAGCCTAGAAAGTCAGGTCGGACAAAGTCTACCATGCACCAATACTCAATGAGGTTGTTCTGGAGCGGGTAGCCAGTCAGCACCACCCGCCGGCGGGAGCGGATGTTCTTCAGGGCCTGTGAAGTGCTGGCATGGCAGTTCTTTATCCGGTGTCCCTCATCACAAATAACCACATCTGGGCCAGGGCGAGACAAAGCTTTCTCAATCCCTGAGGACAAGGAACATTAAGTGTTAGTTAGAGATGAATATTACAAAGTTCTGGTTTTATATGGTCACCAACTTCACAAAAAGAAAAAGAGGGGTAGTTCTGAAAGACAAAAAAAGCAGTATTCATGGGTGGCAGAGAGCAAGGCTGATTCAGGAAATAAAATGTGGCTAGACACTAGCTCCAATTTAGCATAATGTGGTAATGACCAGACATGACTGTCCCTTGATTTCTGCTCAATAACCTGCATTGCATCAAGTTCGGTGTCTTGCATCAGATTAGACTGGTAAATCTCACACAGACAAATCCGTAAGTTCGGTGTACTGACTTCCATCCTTACTTGCAGCTATTGCAAGAAATGAAAGACTCAACCAAAGCTCAACAACCTTCTGTCTCCAAAGACACAATCCTGCCCAGCAAAGTTTGATCATGTCAGGGATGCTAAAAGCAAGTTATAGGTTGTTTCCCTGTGCTGCCAGAGTTGATAGCCAGCTGGACAACAGGATCACACTCTCTCGAGGACTGGCCTCCCACCTTTCAGAAGCTCTTGCTGCCGGTCTTCCTCATCCAAGTCAATAATGACAGGGCCAGCTTGTTTCTTTGTCTTCTTCTTCCTGCCAGTGGCAAAGGACTTCTTCAGTGAGAGGAGACGGTACATCTCATATCCCATCAGCAGCACACCACCCTCTATCACCCAGTCATTCACCACCTTTGCACGTGCAGCTGTTGTCCTGCAAAACAAACAAACAAACAAACCAAATAAACTGTAAGCTTTCTCTCCAGTTTCAGTTTGAACCACTGGATTGGAGTCTGCTGAGAAAAAAGACCTGTTCAATTAATTAAAGCACATTCTCGCATCAAACCAGACAGAGGAATACAATGAAGTTTCTTTAGGAGACAATCTGGTACAGAGGAAAAGAAAAAAGCCTTTTATGTGCCACGGGTAGCAGGGTTGAGAATGACAAATCCTTACAGGAACTGAGCTGTAGAAGTTGTTGTGTATAAAAGCATATCAAACTTGAGAACATCCTTTTTAAAGAGCTGTTGAGGAGACTGCCTCTGCAAAAACCATTTTCAGAACAAGCTGCTAATGTACATGGTTGTAATCTTCTAGTTGTTTATGCTTTCTTGYTGTCTCTTCCAATGCTAGTGTCCCTCAATTATTCCTTCTCTGCTAGCCTGCTCAGAATTGGTTCAGATCAAGACACTGCCCTCACTCAATCCTCCCAGAGCACACCAGATCCCATCCAATAGTAAACACATGGCTGGAATAGCATCAGCAAATTCAAAGTACATTCCACCCAGGAGGTGAAGACCTCAACATACAAGTGTACGAACATCGCCAATGAACTGTGAGTTCCCTAGGATTATTACACTGTCCTGACCCATGCAAGACAAATGACCCAGAAAGAAGCAGAGATCCATGAGCCAAGAATACACTCCACACCAGGCTGTAACTGCAATCACTGATCTCTCCCTTCTGGACAACGAGGCTTTGTATAACTTGCCAGAATCCCTCAAGGACAACACAATTCACAGAAAGTCACAGTGTGAGGTAGAGGAATCCCTAAGTGTGTGAAAAATCTCAGGAAAAAAACCTGACATTTAAAATACAAGAGACGTGGTATAGAGGGCACATGCCTTACGAGTCCCAGGACTCTGACAGGACTAGCAGTGTACCACCAGAAACAAACCATAGCACTTCTGCTCCTCTCTGCAGAAGTAGCTCTGTCTCCGAACTGGGTTCCTGATCTCAGCATATATGGAAGAACAGAAAGGTGTATCAGCAGTGTGAGAAGGAAGTACAAGATATAAATATTGAATGAAAGAGACAGTAAATCTCTCCCAGTTACCAAAATCCTCCTCTCAAGACAGCATCCACAACAAATGCAGAGTGGGAAAGATCTGGGAGTCGAGGGCTCAGAATTAGCCCAAACTAAACAGTCTGCAACAGCAAGTCTGATAACAGTTCCATATGACACAGTCCAAGAGCTCAAAAGGGCTTTTACTGGCACCTACTTGTGTTCATCATTCAAGATGTGGACTTTGAAGGTGCGGGGCTGGACCTCTTTGGAGTTATAATCAGCAGGAAGGTTTTCAGGTGCTGGGAGCCACATGTTGAATTCTGCTAGCCAGTTTTGGAGCGTATTCACCTGAAAAAGTTAACCATAGAAGGATTAAAAACCCAACTGAGTCACTTGGGATTTTAAGAGCAGAAATGAGAATAGGGAATGACACCCAGCTGGGCCCAGACAGAAGGAGCAGACCACAGCATGCAAACTCAGGGACACAGGGAATGAAAGAGGGAGAAGAAGAGCAAGGGTACGATAGAGCTTGATGTGAGATGGGACACTAATCAATCTCCTCTATGCAAAGAAAGAAGTAGTGCAAGGAAGTCCCTCAGCCAGCCCTTCACATGAGCTACTTACAGGTACAATGGCAAGAACAGTCTTTGCCTCCGTGTGCCGAAAAAGTACATCCAAGAAAGAGATGACCTGTATGGTCTTGCCCAGGCCCATGCTATGTGCTAAAATACACCCAAACCCACTGCTGGTTTTAAATCTCTCCAAGGACTCAACCAAGTTGTCATACAGGAATCGGATCCCACCAATCTAGACAGAAGAGTAGAAAAGGTATTAGAATGGTGGGAGAAAACAACGAGATGGGTATGTATTTACAGAGTGGCACATTAGGATTGCATAAACCATGGAAAATGTAAAGGGGATGTTTCAAGTTCACTACAGCATTCTAATCTAGGGAAGACTCAGAAAGTCAGTATTTTTAGATACTCGTAAAACTTTCTGAGAATATAACTATAAATCAAAATTCATTTGTAGCCAGAGAATCTGAATTGGGGTTGATTAGTTTGTTTATAAATATAATTTTATTTTAAAAATGTTCATCTAAATATACAAAGGAAAACATTCCTGTCTGTGCCAGATATCACCACACCATCCATCACCAGGACACCCAGGTAAAAAACTTCTTGGGCATCACARTGAACTCTAACTGTTACAAAATATTTTGCCTTTGAGAGCTGAAGGAATTTTGTTACAAGTACAGCCAGAAACAAGCAGTACATTCTCATGTCTTTTATCTTGTCATTGAAGATGAGTATGGGCTCTTGAAATAAGAGCTAAATACTCTGGCTATCATATGATAACAATAACCAAAGTTATACAAAGCCCTAGCCTTCCTTTAATTTGTCCTTATCATTTGACTGTCTACAACAGCCACCACCACAACCAGACTGGTCACAGATCTCACCAAAGAAGTTCTGCTGAGATTACAAGGCAGGCTTGCCTGAATTCATTGCATTTTCAAGGCTAAGAATAAAGCTTACCTGATGGGGTTTTACTGCATGTGCAAGCTGGGGAGCCAGGAAAATGTCCTCCTCATTTGGTGGATGATTGATGTTGACAATGACTTGCCCCAGAGCATCTGACTGATTTAAGGCATCATTCACATGAGAGCCACTGCTCTCTTCACTGCCATCATCCTCCCCTTCATTGCCAGAGTCACTGCTGTCCACAATTTGGAGGGCATCATCCTCTCCTGAACTCAGCTCAATCACTTCTGTAAAGTAACCAAAACAGGAGAGAATAAGGGCAAAGGTTAACTTGACGTCAGGGTTTATCATGAATGGAAAAAAACTCGTATCTGGAAAATAAGGTTACCACCTTTTGCAATTCCACACTGGCCTAATGACCTATTCTGAACAAGCAGGCACACATCAGGCCCCTCAGGCCAGCAYATAAAAGCATGAATTTCCCCATGTTTCAGAGAACATTAATTTGGGCTGATCCAAACAGAACATGAGACAATTTCCCTAAGTGTTTTACATTCTCCTCCATGTGTCCTCTTAACTCCCAAACTCAGACATGCATTTTATCTGTTGATACAACGTCTAAGGACCACCAAGGAAATCAGGCAGAAGTACTCTACCGGAGTGGTATAAAGGAGTCAGGTTGGATCCATTTGGGACAAGGGACACAAACYCCACTTTCAGTTGCAGATCCGAATACTTAGATGCTCCTTTTACACACAGCAGATGATGCCACTCTCATGTAAGCATTCTTCAGCAGAGCACTGGGCAAAATTAAGTGCATTTATAAAGCAGAAATAAACACAAGTTCGCAAAAGTGCCTGATAGGCCAGGTTATAAATGTCAGTTTAGGACTCAAAGGTCAGAACTGGCCATATATTTGGAAACCAATAGGCCTACAAAAATCTGAAGTGATTCACTACTGGAGCATCTGACTAGATGAAAACAGGAGACTTGTGGCTAAATAAACAGCATATTGCGAGAAAACCAGGGTGAGGCAATTGGTCACTTACCATCCTTAATGCTATTTTTTCCTTTAGCATCATCTTCACTGCCACTGCTGGTACTATCTAGGCAGATCACTTCCTCAGCCAGGACCTGAGGGGGGAGCTGGGTAGCCTCTGCTGTTCTGAAAACGATGTCCTCTACAAACATAAATTACAAACAATAAGTAATTCATAATAATGGCAAAGGAGACAAAACTGTTCAGAAACCAGACAGTATTTCCTTCCACTTTTGCTCCAGTAACTTAGCCCTGGAATTTTCCATAACAGACTCTCACTGTCTACAATACTGCTATGACTCAGCTTCCTGGGTCACAATCTCCTTTCTCAATATGCCGGAACAATAGCCCATTGCTGATGGCACCCTCTCTATTGCATGCCCTGGCTGGGGCACACTGACCATGCAACATTCTAAAGTCCCTTTTTTTTTTTTTTAATTCTTTTTTTTGGGGGGTCTCAGAAGTAAAAGCTGTTTTTCACCCAGCAGAGAAAGTACCAACTGCTGAAGGGATAACTGTCCTTTGTTAGTAGGGACACTGTAATAATTATATCCCACGTATCATAAACAACTTTTGCTGATCAAGACCATTTGTTTGTATGTTTAAGTATTGCCATGTGGGGAGAGAGGCTAGCTAAGAGGGCCAAATAAGCACGGCTGCAGTGACTCAGCAAGCAACGACATTCTTCTGGGGCTGCAACCTACCCCGCAACAGTTAAAGTGTTTTAAATAGCTCTTATTCCTTCCCTCCCATGCAAAAATGTTTTGAACACTTGCACTTAAGGGAGAATATACATTTTCTCAGGAGGCAAAGGCAACTCAAGAACTCCTTACCCCTGACAACTTCCAACTGCACTTCTCTGCCCTTTACACCAGTCTGAGAGGCTGTGCTATAAACTAGATCACTGAAATGATCCAGGTTAGAAGACAATGCAAGATGACATATTCACCGGAAGCAAGGGTGATGCTTAACCATTTATATTGCCCGCTATTTCACTGCTTGCTGAAACATGCAAGAAAGTACAAGGTTACATCATGAACATATGTGCACCCAGTCTAACATCATGAACGTATGTACACCCAGTCTATTGTTCCACTATCCCTAGTACCAGACTCGTGCACTACCAGACCATTCACAGTACAAATATGATCTAGACCAAGGACATGGCATTTCTGTCAAGTCTGTTGGTTTAAGCTTCCATACCAGTTGGAAAGACAAGAGACACCTGTTTCAGCATCCCGCTTACTCACAATTAACTTGTCAAAATACCTTCAACAAAAGTTACCTGGCACCTTTCACCACGCAGCCACAGCATCTTGATTCAGAATTAGCTCAAAGTGGAACTGACTATACTGAACCAACAAGTGGTTTGGAAATGCTGTTTCAAGAGTTTATACTTGAAAGTCCAAGTGCGGCATAGAATTATAAAATGGTTTGGGTTGGAAGGGACCTTTAAAGGTCATCTAGTCCAACCCCCCTGCCATGGGCAGGGACATCTTCAACTACATCAGGTTGCTCAGAGCCCCGACCAACCTGACCTTGAATGTTTCCAGGGATGGGGCATCTACAACCTCACTGGGCAACCTGTTCCAGTGTTTCACCACCCTCATTGTAAAAAAATTCTTCCTTATATCTAGTCTGAATCTACCTTCTTTTAGTTTAAAACCATTACCCCTTGTCCTATCACGGACAAGCATGGCACTACCTTCTTCTTCATTCGGCTTCTATCCTTAAAAATCTTGCTTCGCGTGGCATCTCCCACTGCTTACCAGGAAGAAACTCTAGGGGTACGGTTGGGATAGTGGCTGGATAATCCTTCCGCTGCTGCTCTAGCCGTTTCCTTCTCTCCAACTCTTCCTGCTGGGCTGCTTTTGTCACGGCTTCTAGTTGGTCCTCACGCAACAGCTTTCTGAACACAGGAGCAAACAGAGAAACGTGATTTGGTTACACTCAAACAAGTTCTTCCAAAAACCTGAATCGCTGTACAGCTGGCTCAAAAGAGGACTGACAAGCTCCAGGTAGTCTGTCAGCTACGCAGACTAGGAACATCATCGCCAAAAGCTAGAGACAAATTCTACAGCTATTTCAAGACTGTGCTTCCCAACTACASGTAACACTACTATTACTTAAGGAAAAGACAAAAGTTTGACAGAAGCAAAACAATGAAAGGAAGAAAAATGTGAGTGGGTTTAAGTATATACTTAAGCTAGGTTATCATAGACTAGTTCTTCTATCTGAAAGGATGTTATTTATTGCTATGCAGTTTATAAACAGAAAATGCACGAAGTCATGCAAAGAAGATATATGGGAAGAAAAGGCATAAATTCCCCCAGAAAAAGTCATCACCCTGACTCTCCTCTGACATAGTATTTTCAGGAACTAGGACCTCTAATGGCTTTAACAATTGTTTCAAAAGATGCTCTCAAAGCATCTTACTTTTACAGGTAATTTTCTTTACTTCCAAAAGTTGCTTTTCCCCTGCTTCAGTTTCACATGTACAGCCTTGGAAATGAAGGCTCTTTTGCCAGAAGAGAGGTGCAGTACAAGCAGTGGTAAAATCCAGCTCCCTCAAACTAGCCTTTAAATTCACCCGACCCCACACTGCAGGGACATCTCCTCCATCCTAATGAAATCTCAGTTTCCAAGGTCTACTCAACACTCATTCCTTTGGCTTTAAGAAAATTCAGTCTGTGCAAGCTTAAATATGAACCAAAGACCACCAGCACGTTACACACAGGGCAAAAGAGCTGCTTGCTGCCACAGGAGTTCCTGCTCCATTATGACTCGTCTGAGCATTTTAGATCCCCTTGAACAAAATCTCATAGTGAATTACCACCTCACAATCTGTCCCAGAATATATGTGGTGACTTACACAATCAAACAATTACTGCTTTATAAAATTCAGGTGAAATTGATTTCCAACATTTCAGTCACCAGTCACAGCATCAGCATTCCTGCCAACAAGTACCCAGGATAGTAGAGGAAAGGACTATACTTTAGGCTGTTTGCAATAGGATCCTCATCAGCAGATATCTGAAACTGGATATTTACTTAATGGTGGTGCTGTTTTTYAATTACATGTCTTAAAAGTCAGTAGCAAGTACACAATTTTTGCAATATATTCCATAACCAAATATTCACTCTTCTGAAATACCAAACAAGTCTGCACCCACATGCAGCAATCCAGTCTGAGATCATACTACTCCCACTGGTGAAATCCTAAGGTTTTGGAAAAGAAAAGCCATCTGGTTTGCCAGCAGTGGCAAAATGTAGCTCAGAAGCACAGTCCAGAGATTCTGTTTTTACCCAAAAGACTATATAGGACCCTRGCTCTTTCTGTCCTGCTGCTGCTTACCTTATGTTCCTCCGCATGTGAGACGGTTTCTGAGCCCTCTTCTTTTTGGTGTCCTCAGAGGCCAGGCTCTTGTGCTGGTTCTGCAAGAGTCGCTCTGCCCGCTCACTCTGAGATGAGGTAGTTGAAGTAGAGCGCTGCCATTCTCCATCCTCCGCGTGTTCAACATGGTCACCACTGAACACGGCTTCCTGGGGTTGGTCTGAAAAGACAAGGAGGTAATGACATGAGAACAATTGTGCCAGACTGGCAGCTGGCTTTTACACAAGCGTTCATCAGCCAACAATCCCTATTCTCACTCGTTTGCAAGCGTGTTTCTCTAAGGGTCAAAACTGGGGTCCTTTCYGACAGTGCCACTCAAAGAGTGTTAAAAAGTTTTACGGTGAAGCATCTGTTCCCAGTGAAAGCCAAGACTAACACCATTCAACACAACCCAAAAGTGCCCTGACAAGAAAACAAGGCAAAATTATTTCAGTCCACGTAGAGCACTTGCTGCCCCTAAGGGCCTGTTTTCCTACAGGGGCCCAATGAGCTCCAATTAAAAYAAGGAACTAAAATCTCTTTTTCTTTGTTTCACAACTTTCAAGCGGGCAGAAATTTCCATTTATATGACACCTGTGTAACCATCTTCCAAGTTAACAGAACATACCATGCAAAAGGTTATCTGGTTCAAACACTGGGCCATGGCTTAGCAGGCAGCTCAGTGGTTTCATCACCAGGCTCCACTCTCATGATTTAAACGGTAACTTCTGGCAAGCTTTTTTAAAAACAAAAAGTAAGTGGCAATACCCTTTCCACATTATAAACCACATGCACTCCTTTTTCTCTACATTCTCCTATTTTCAGACTTGCATTAATGGCTGATTTCAGTCTTAAAGCACTATGTGAAATGACACCTTGTTCTATGTGACATTTTGCTCTTCAACAGGCTGCCAGTGACCAAGCTAATCCTTGCAGAGCACAGAAAGGAAATGTTTCTGTYCAAAAGCTTCCCTTGAAGTAAACTGTTTCTGACAAGACTTGTAATAGCTTCTTTGAAGCATCTTGTCCCCTTGTGTCAGGCAAAGAGATACCCTGAACCTCATCTCATAATCAGCTTTCTTGTTTATACTGTGTATCTGAGCTAATGACTGAACTGAAATGACACTTAAACAGAACTTTGAAGGAAAGAAGGAAAGAAGACATCAGCGCCGAAGAATGTGGCAGATGAAGTAATACAGAACCAACAAGCATCACATTGTGACTCCATGGGATCTGGAGACAAAGAGCACCCCTTCTGAAAAAGCTGGGAGCTTAAATGAAGGATGCTTCAGTACAGCACATTGCATGTACAGGCACCTCTACAGCTGCCACATTAATATGCCTATTAAATTAACCTTACCACCAATATCACCTCCCAAAATTGAGATGACGAGAACTAGATTCACACCTTGGTCAAAAGCACCAACTTTGCAAGCTTCCTCTCCAGACATCCCACCAGACCTGCCCCAGCATTTGCTCGAAGCCTATGTAAGAATCCATTTAGGACTTCAGGGCTCACCCCACCATGGGCCAATACCAGCAGAGCAGCTCAAACATTTCTGTGAACGTCAGTCCCAGCAAGTCTTACACATACTAGAAAAACAGGTATCCACAACTTATGCGATGAAACARATCTCACAATGAATGCAGGAAAGAGTTATATTGCACGTGAAGATAAAGGCAAAGGAGTTTGCTGCTACAGTCACAGTAGTTCTCCTATCACAGCCAAGGTCTTGGAGCCCTGTCCTCCCAACATGCCTCCTTAAACTTACAAGCTCAGACATCACACATCACATTCACTTGCAGACAGAGAACTGTGCTGGGAATAAACCCAGTTTCCCAGGCTTCCCAGACAACAGCTCTGCTATTTGAGCTACAGACACATTTTGGTCACATTACCTGCAATTCTTCAGCACTGTTTCCTTCCCCCCACCTCTCTTGACTCCTGGTTATATAACTAGATCAAAAGATTGGATGAAATAGGGCAAAGGGAAGAGGGAGGCTGCACACGTGATCACATTCTCCGGGATGAGTCATTAAACCAGTGACTATCCCGGAGACAAACACAGCCATAGTTACACTGCTGCCATCTCACCCTTGGCCCAGGGGACATTGACAAGGCATTAGAGAGCACAAAGTCATGCTTGTTTGGAAGAGGAAGCACTTCTCTCCCCACACCCCAGCAATTACCCACRTCACCTTCGGCAGCGACTGCCACCTGCACCGTGCCGGGAAAGGGTGCCTTCAGGACGAGGGTGATGCTAACAAAATCCAAAGGCTCAGCAGCCCAAAGGTGAGGCTGTGACGTGTCTCCTCTGTATGTTTTCATATTTGTTGTGCAATCCCTACGTATACTCATTCCACCTTTGCATTTTACTTTTCTTTCCTCTTAATCATGTATAATACAAGCTCTCGTGAAACATACACACAGCTGGATAAGACAGGTTTTTTTAAAAGATAATTCTCATCTGAGCAGGAGCCTGAAGTCTAAAATCTCATGATAAATTTGGCCCTGCACTGAGTACAGGTCCTCATCCACCACAGCCATGTCTGCTCAGGCTGGTGTTTGTCCTGMCAATACAAGTTCTGAGGTGAGGAACACAATCTGTGCCTCAGCCCACATTCCTGACACATACGTATCTAGATACGAGATCTCTTCCACACTGGTGACATTACCAAACATCACACTGATTCAGCCACAGTGGGATTCAGAGGACAGCCGGCTTCCCGAGGCTGGTCCCATCCTTGCCACTACAATGAATAAAGCTGCTTTTCACAAAGCTTAACTAACACAATGATAAAATCACAAGTCACTTCCATCTAACCGTGCAACAGCTCCCACCACAACTGTGACATGAGCTGGCAGCTACTAGCAGGAATTGTTTTGTTGCTGTTTTGTATTAAACTCCTGATTGTGTACACAGCCTAAATCTTACCGCATATGAAAAGCCACATGGCTACGCTCCAGCACGGTGAGCTCCAAGCTGTGTAACTGGGACCCACACTGGGACAGAAACGCATTAAGAAACAATAAGTACACACACAAAAACCTATTTTGTACAAGAACAGGTTTGGTCTTTGGGTTGGAGGGAGTGTGGGAACAGCCTTGCTGAACAGGTCCCATCAGGTAATCAATGGAATAAACCCTGCCCCAATTCTGCCAAGCCTACATCTACAACAGAAATGCAATTATGGTTTTGTAACAGGAGCTCAACACGCTACTCTGACATGGCTATACAAGTAGCTTTTTACACAACACAAAAATTCGCCAGCCATGTTTGCATGTTGACAATTGCTTGATCATGCTTACGCTGTTAGCGCACTCTAGGAAGACCTGGGCAGTTATCCACATTGCCTCAATGAGAAAAGCATTGCCACCAGCCCATGGGTAACAACCTAGCACAGCCTTGCACAGGGAGATCAGCCACATACGCCCAAGCGCAGCTGGGTGAAAGAGCAGGCCCAAGTCCACTCAGCAGAAGACAGCCACGGGTCAGTTGTGGTCRCCAACAAGGACGCAAACCCATCCCATGCTTACACACTGCGGGCATTGAGAATCAGCTGGAACACCAACTGCTGGGTTCACACCATCTCTGCTGCATGTTTTGCATAGTGCTGACCAGAATAGGCACCAGATCTACAAAGACGGTCTCCTGAGGGTAGTGGTGATAGCATCAATGCAGACAGTGAGCTTGTCAAGCAGCTGCTCCTTCAGGTGGGTTACAGTTCTCTGTCTGAGAGGTCCCCAAGCAGTTACCACTGGTCCTCGGTTATGGACACCTGCACACACCCAGGCACTCTGTCCTGCAAGGTACCCTGAACGCCAAGAGGGGCACAACTATCCTTTCTCATGCACTTCATAGAGGTTTAAAATGTGCCTGCACTATCAAAACCCAGTAGACCTGATTACARCATGGCTCTGGTTCATGCTGCAGACCAGGGGTTGCCAGTTTTCTTTGCCCACTAAGCAGCAGCAACCACCGCCTCCAGCTGTACATACAAGCAGGGGGAGGTGTTTGGCTTCTCGACCAACACTTGTGTATTACAGTTAAGAAGTCTCTGTAAGGAAAAGAGTCGTGACTGCTCTGTAGAACTCTGCTTCAGATGCTCCCTGTGGTATGACTGCCAGAGCTGCCCCTAAATACTGCACACAGGTGTGACTCATGATGCATAACATAGCAAAATATCTGTCCCACAACGGGGCACTTCCTATTGCACCCAAGCTTATAAAACTCACCTCATCACCTCCTTCTTGCAAAATACTCTCAAACTTCTCATAAAACAGCACAGGATGCAGCCTGGAGAATATTCTCTAGCATCTTTGATTCAGCAGTGAATTGCTCTCGACACATACAGCCTGCTCTACAAGGGGGCTCAGGTTGCTGTGAAGTGTCATGAAGCAGCAGGTACATTTTTGGGGGTGTGAGATTTCTGTTAACTAACACAGTCTTCTCCTGACACCCAGGTGTGTGAGAAACAGTGTTACAGCTGCATCCAATCTCCACGCTCCAAGGCAAATGTCAGTAAGTCCAAGTGTCTGTGCACACACAAGTAAACATCCACGGCTCTAGCAACAGTCCAACACTCCTAGGAGTATAGAAATTGCCATTCAGGATAAGACCTGAGGGTCCCCTACCTGAAGCTGTTTCACAAGAAGATGCAAGTAGACAAAACATTGTGTAAGATGATGAATTCCTTGCCCCCTCAGTTACTAGCTAGCTAAGGCAGCTAGCTAGAGGTTCACCCTCCTCCTGGGAGGCCAACTTCTCTGCCAGAATAACTCCAATGACTCCAGGGAAGGCATACCACTGAAAACCAGACACTTGTTTATTTCTAAAATCATTTCACTATGGAAACTCAGGATGCCAAATAGCCCTATTTTGCTGAGTCTTTGGGCATTATTTCCTACCCTAAGGACAGGGATGTGCATGCGTGGTGAGGAAGGCAGCTGCATGCAGAGCAGCGAGGAGTCAATTCTTGCTGTGGGAGCTCTCTTTTGTCTTGCACAAAGAGCAAGGAGCAGTTAAATATTATTGCAGGCATTCTGGGAACTTCCATGCAGTTTGTGGGCAATAGCTTGTCAGAGACTAGCTAGTACTAGCTAGTACTACTACAGCCGGTACTGAGCTGTCAAAGCAAGAATGGGAGGAGCACTGAGGGATGGCAGAAGAAAGACTAATTGCACAGCTCCAGCTGCAACACTCGCAGTCACTGACACACTGAACTACAACTGTGCCAAAGGCTAGAGAAGTGACTCTGCAGAGCAAGCCTGACTGCAAAGGCACTGACAGGCTGGAAGATGTTCTCTGGGGTTATGTGATGTTTTCCCAGTGCACTGGGGACTGGAGAGGTGTGTAGGTGATGCCAGAGTTCAGCTGTACTTGGCACCTGAAAAACAGCAGTTCTCTAACTGCGGCACAGCAATCATCTCAGAGGCTGGCAACAGCCAGAGTGCTCTGGCTCATCCTGTATTCAGCTGTGGAATATAAATTAAATATTTTCAGAATATTCTTTCTCTGTATGCAACTGGTACAGCTGTTGCATGGATGCCATGCAGGAAGGGAGGAGAGGTGTCTGCACAGAGCACCCTCTCATAGAGGCAGCATTACAAAAACACTTGAGCACCCCACGGCTGGAGGCAGGAAATTCCTTGTGAAACCCCTCAAGGACAGTGTAGGCGAAAGCAAGGGGGAAGCTCAGACTCCCTTCCTCCAGGCCCTACCTGCTGCAACATCCAGGAGAGCCACAAAGCCCCCTCCTGCGGCTTGACACACATCAATGCCCGGTTCCTTCCTCCCGAAGCGCCAGGAAAGCCACCCCACAGGCAGGACAGAGAGGAACGCAGCCCCTCCGGGACTCAAGGCTGTGGCTACCCTCTGCAGCCGCTATCAGGGCAGCTAATTAGCAACAAGACTTTGTTCTCCTCAGAAAATAATCGGGCTCAGTCTTCGGCAGCAAGATGCCCCTCCCAGCCACAACTGCTTAACAAAGCCCTAATTATGTAAGCATTATATAACCCGACACACCTACCCCCCCGCGCCGGCCGCGCCGCAGCACCCGCTTGGCCACGCTCCCCGCCAGCACGCCGGGCGCCTCTCGGCCGTCTCCAGCCGCAAGCAGCTGCCCGCTTGCTGACAACACGAGAGACAGCGCCGAGCTGGGATCAGCCTTTTGTCTACACCGGTGGTTTCTTGCGTGCACGAGGTACTCCTGTGCTTGTCTGGGTGCCCCTCGTGGATGTCCTCTCCTTGCCAGGGCCACGGCTGTGGGGAGCTCCCAGGCCAGGCGTGCTGCACCCYGGCCAAGAGGGCAGCCACCCCGTGCGCCTCGGGCAGCGGGACCTGCAGCTCCCAGCCCCTCTCTGCATGCTGGCCCCGCTCGACTCCGGCGAAACGCAGCACACTGATCAGAGGAATGACCAATTTCCACCACTGCCCTCATCCCAGTTCTGCTGCTGGCTGTGACGGTTGATGTCCTGCTGAGTCACAGCCACGGTACTGCGAGACACAAAGGCATCTTTCAGGCTAAGCCTGCCCAGCCCCAGAGCTTGCCTGCTCCCAGGGGAAGCTTCCCTCACCTGTCAAACAGCACGTACATCAGCTCTAACACCTTCATTCCCGTTGCTGATTTATCTAGGAGTTAACCACCTCAGGTCTGTTGTTCGTACTTGTCACTGTAACCAGACACAGAGACTGTCATATTGGTATAACAAATAGTGCTGCTTGAAGTCTGAGTAACACATTTTTCATTTCTCTAGGTATCTGTAAAGCGATCAGTCACTGCAGGTTCAAGGCACCTACGTGAAATCTGCAGATTGCCCGTGAGAGATGGCAGGCTGCCTCCATCCCCAGCCCAGGACCAGAGGACAGAGGGGAGAGACATGAAATGAGCTCTGAAGAAACCACCACCAGCGCAGGGTCTGTGGGCCAGAGCACAGGGACGGGGCCAGACCAGGAACACACAAAAGCCAAACCCATCTCCAGACTCCTTCTTGGGCAGGAAGTAAGCCCCAATCGATGGAAAACTTTAAAAGATAAATTATAAGGCAGCACTGACCTTCTTTTTTTTCCTTCAGAGGTCTTTCAGCATATCAGTTACTGAKGAGGTTATGTTGCAGAATAAAACTCCTTTCCTGGCCTGAAGGAATCCTTCAGGAGCAAAAGGCAGCAGAATTGAAGGGCAGGAGCAAGGAAGATACCACCCAAAAACCAAAGGGAAAGAAAGCAGCCAATAAGTGCCGAGAGGCAAACTGGAACATCAAACAGCCAACTTTGGTGACAGACAATATATCTTCTAACCCTGGGATTATGCAAGCAGAACCAGGCCCCAAATACCCAAGAGCTCTTGTTCTGGCCGGGCCTCAACGCTGTGGACGCTGAGACCCGGGTTACATAAACACCAAAGAGCACTTATATAACCATTGTATGGCATGGGCTTGCAGCCACCGGCACCCCGCACCGCTGGAGCGTGGCAGGTAGCTGCTCYGGCCAGCCCTGCACCGGGGCAGCTGCGCCCAGCCCCTCCGGGACCTCGCACAAGCCCCCGAAACGCAGCCCAGGTGGGGTGCCCCTCAGGTGGTCCTCCCTCTCGCAGCCACCACGGAGGAGAGGTTGATGGTTACTCCGGAGCACTGGGCAATCTCGTGTCCGTTTCCAGCTCTGATATGCTCTAAGGAGGGTTGTGAAATTTCAAATCAAATATTTTCATAGTGCTTTGAGATGGCAAGAACTGGAGAAATGCAGAACACTGCTACCTGGCATTCCTCTTCCAGATATATAATCAAAATTACTTTTGCCAGTAGAAGTCCTCAAACCCAAAATGCAAACTGCCTCCTCCTCACGAGCCCCCCCCTTCTCGCGCAGACACTGCGGGCATTAGTCAAGACCAGGAAACAAAGCCAGGAAACGCACCCGTTAAGGTAGCGAGTGAAGCAGGGATGGGTTACATTTGTCCTTTAGCCGGGGGTGTGTRAGAACAACCGAGTTACATAAAACTACTGCACCGGAGTCAGGAAGTGTTTCAGGCTTGAGTGCTGGGAAGTTTTCAACAAGCTGTGCGCAGGAGGGAACTGAACCTCCCCTTTCTGGTTATCCCAGTTAACTAGTAACCCAGAATACAGTTTTGCCAGCCAGATTACAAAAATTACCATAGGGATCTAAGCCACAAGTAACTGGATTTAACCCTCAGACTTTACTTATTTTCATAATAGTTCAAAACCTCAAAAAAAAAAAAACCAACAACTGGTCTTTTCTATTAAGGTGGATAAATATTGATTTAGGTAACAAAGATAAGTTTCCTCTCCCAACTTCAGAAAACAGATGCATATGGGGGCTTGACATGTTCCCAGCACAGTGAATCCAGCTGGCTGCTACCATGACTCTTCTAGGGATAAATTTCAGGGACTAAGAGGACAAGTAGGGGAGCAAGCATTCTGCATTATGCAATGATTACATAAGCATTAGTTTACACTAGGTAGCTGGGAGTTGTAGTATTAGCTTTATACCAGGATACCCTCAGAGCAATGAGAAATAATAAAGAAGGGATTATTGCTGCCGCACGCTCCCAAGGCCACCAAAATGGCAAACAAACAACAAGCACAAGCCGAACTTTAATCTCTGCCTCACGCCCTCATCATAGCTTCGTTCAGGACCTGTTAACAGGGAGGGGGCAGAAGACATCTGATACTCACTTGTAATTTAAAAAAGAGGCATAGGAAATAATCCCAGAGTAAAGCATCCTTCAGCATCTGAGTGTTCCTTTGTTGTTGCTCATGATGGCAACGGTATAAGACAGGAGAGATTTCAAAATTATTAATACCTGGCATTTGCACTCTACTTCAGTGTTAGTTGAGTTCACAAGCATGACACGGTCCTCACAATAACCTGTGAAACACCCTCACGTCCATCTTGCAGAGGAGGAAACTAAAGCAAAGAAATTAGGTAGGCATCAGTGATGAGTAACTCCAAAGTTGTTGGCTCCCTGTCCTATGCTCCGACCAACAGGCTCTCTTTTCCTTTCTTTAAATATAATTTCCTACTTGGAAAAACAAAATATAGTTGTGGATTTTTTTAGAACTGTAACAAAGCACTGAACTTCAGCTGCATTCCCTTCTTCTGCTTCAGTCTCTAAAGTAATTTCAGAGGAATTTTTAAGGGCTCTGTTTAATGAGGGAGGCATCACTTGGGAGAAAAATGCAAATTGTTGAGTTTGAGCCTGTGTGCCACCACATTCCACTGGCACTTCTTCCATCAAGTGCAGCCAGAAAAGTGACCGAGAGCACTGGAGAAAGCTAATAAGACCAGGATGCAACACCATTACTCAAAGAACAATCTGTTTCTAGTTTTCCTTTTCAAAATATTGGTGCTGCTTTGTGTGCTGCTAAAGGAGTTTGACAAAGGGCTGCAAAGTTGTTCATGGCAATCAGACTCACACAAATTGAAGCCACAATGTCACAAGGACATCCCCATCCAAAATACATAACACCCCAAAAGCTAAGCTCATTACTGGAAAAAAGACAAGCATTGGTTCCTTCATAAGGCTGCTRAAATTACAACTATCTCTATGGTCAAAAAAGAAGCATACGTGTATATGGGGAGGAGACAGGGCTCTTTTTAAATAAGAGACATTTTTCTTGCAGGGCAACAGCCTCTTTTCAAATGGAGGACAGCTAGTGTACTGCAACAAACCTTGATTTACTAGCTGGTGGGTGCTACCATAAAAATAATTAAAATGCTCTCTAACTTTCCAGAAACATTTATAAAATACTAAACAGATAGCACAGCACTGCATATACAAAAGTGCTTGCTACTTTGAAGACCCCAAAGAAGTTTTCAGGCACCTGGAGTGAGAAAAAGCCATGTAAACCAGAGAGGAAAAGAAATACTGACCAGTGGTTGAAGCACAAAGGAAGGGAAGAACATGATGCCTCAGTTCCGCCCCAGACTCACTCTGTGACCTTGTGCAGTTTTATCATCCTCTCTGACAACATGGCTATGGAAGTGGGATGGAGACCCTCCTGGATCCACCAGCCAGAGCACAACCATGTTAGGTCGGTTACAAATGCTTCCTCAGAGATAATTTTCCCACTGGAAGAGCAGACTGTGATAAACCTTGCCCCAGACTTTATAACTTGATGAGTACGATGCTGTACAGGGATGAGTTCATTTGCACTCTCGCCCTCTTATGTTTGTACAAATGACCCAAAAATACCTTTCCATCCCAAATTTTTGGAAGGCCTCTAACCTTGCATTCTCCCTCCATCTATGTGACCTACAGTCTCATTTCCAAAGGCATCTTCCCCTCCCCTGTCTTCTCTTTTTATACCTATTATCTAGACTGAGTTACATAAGCCACTTGTATCACCCAGATTCCTCATTTATCCAAACTCATTTTGTATCCTAATTCCTTTCTCTTCTCAGTTCACACTCTCCCAGAATTAGCTTCTTTGTCCTGCCACCACAACCAGAGAACTAAGAAAGCAAGAAAAGATGGATTTTTTGCTAGAATCYACCCCTCCCACTAATGGACAACAAACACTGCATGGCTTATTTCTATGAAGACCACACTGCACTGGAGTCCTAGAATAAAGCAGGAACCCAGAGCTGGAACTCCTGGGGACCGTTTTTGACCAGCCTATTACCCGCATAGCATGAACTCTGGAGGTATTTGCCACGTGAACAAGGTGGAAGAAGCTTGGCTTCCCCGAGTACCTGACCTCAAAGTAACAAGTTAAATTACAAATTTAGAAAGTTCTTCAAATCTGAACAAAGTTTTTTCTCCAACACACAACGTCCTCCCACCAGCAACCAAACTAAGCGRTAACCATCCCAAAACTGTAAACTGGTGTTAGGGTTTCACCAGCATCTTCCATTTGACAGGGGGTAAAAGGAGTCAAGCAGCTCTTAGTCTATAAGGCACTATTTAGGGGATCTGCAGTAAGCACCAACAGCTCTGCCTCATGCTCAGACTGCTGCCCAGTCAGCAAGTCACCAAATATTTCACTGACAAAAGAAACTTTCAAAACTCTTATCGAGTAGGATGTTGGAAGAAAGTATACACAAAAAGTTGAAGAGGGTGGGGGAGAGGACGCTGGATATAAAATCATACTGATAGTAACAACTGCCTCCTCTCTTGCTAAAAATTACTTTTGCAGCATTACAATATGACGGCAGCAGAAACAGTAACAGACCCAGAATGTCACGTCACCGAAGTCTTCAGAATTAAAAGCACAAAGAAAGAAAGAGCTTCCTTCTTGCATCCCCTCCATCAAGCCAACAAGCACTGCAAGACTCTGAAAATTCAACCATTTCCATCCCTGCCCGGTAGGTATCAAATTAAAACCTCAGCCCTACAGAAGAGTCTCTGTTCTGATGCACTTTGCTAGCCACTGAGCAGGGTGCTCCAGCACAGGAGTGGGAGAATGAACGGTCTGTAACAAGAAAGCAAGAGGGAAAAGAAAACCAGGGGGGAAAAAAACACCCCAAAAACAAAACCACAAAAAAAAAAAAACTGTGTCCTACCTGGAAACTGCTGAGACTCATCCAAGAGTAACATGCTGCTCAGTGCACTGAGGCAAGCCCTCTGCCCGTGACTCTGMCCCAACACTTGTTCAATGCGGCCGCACGCTCTCAGCCCTTCTGCTATTCTTGTCTCAGGGTCTTCAGGACAAAAGTTTCCAGTCACTCCCAACAACTCGTTATCTCTGCCTGCAGCCCAGCGAGCACTAAATCCACTCTCACTGGCTGTTCAGTTCGCAAACGGGAAATGCCTCCTGATAAAACAGTCCAGGGTACAGGCAGGGAAACCTGCACTTCAAGGTTTCTGAAAATAACTTTGGTAAATAGCTCCTAGTGCTTGAATCCACCCAGCCAGTGTGACGGTAATCAGTACGCATATATCCTCCCTGCACCCAGCCGAGACGGACCAGGGTCACTGTTATATAACTAGTTAAATATGCCTCGTGTTCAGCCTAAATAGAAATTGTCACTATCTCCTCCCCTGCTTGGAGAGTCAAACAACACAGCCCTGCCTGAGGTAGCTGCTGCTCCACGGGGGACCAATGCCTGGAGCTGCACCGCCCGGCCGGTTTGGCTTCAGTAAGTGTTCCCGATCAGCGGGAGCAACCTCAGTTACGCCTGGGAAAAGAGTTTTAAAAGAGAGAAGAGCCRGGAGGCTGAGTGGGTGTGTACGGGGGAGGTCTCTCTCCTCTCCTCTCTCTCATCTCCAGCGAGCGGCAGAGCTGCACGCTGTTCGGATCGGATCCCATTCACTCAGCCTGTGATCCAGTTCAACTAGTGGCAGAGACCAAGACTGAGAATAAAATAAAAATCCTTACATAACCATTCAGGCTCCAGCGGGGCCCCGCGCAGGGGGAATCCCAACAGACAACAGGACGTTCAGAGCAGGGGACACGTGGGACCATAATCGCGGATCCAAGTTTCACAGCACAAAAGGAAAAGCAGGGGGGAATGAGTTGCAAAAAGAAGTACAGCCTTTTTGGCTTTGAAAACAGTCTTGGTATCTGTGATTTTATGAAGTACTTGCATGATTCCTGCTAACTTCCAAGAAAGCTGGACAACTGAGACTGAAACCTGAGCGATTCCTTGGGAGCTGGTAACCTGTTTGCACAATAATAGGCGAAAGAGCATCCCATTCACTTTGTTAAATCAGCAGCTCGTACAGCACTGCTACTCTGCAGAAGGCTCTCAGTGCAGCAAATGGACTACGAAACGAGATTTCCCAGTTTTTAGGAAACAACCTTTCAGAATTTGTGGAGTGCAAGCTTATTCTAAGCGAGCCTTCCTCCCCATCATCCATCTGCTCCAGAAGGACAGGTACAGGAGAGAGTAAGTACAGGAGAGAATAAATACTTTAAAGCTGTGGTTGAACCCCTAAAGGCTAACCATCATGCCTGGCCTTCTTCAGTGCCACAGAAACTGTTTCCATGCCTGATTCCCTTCACAGGCATAACCAATGCCAGTAACAAACAGCAAACCGGGGCTGATAGACACATAATGAAATCAGCTCGCTCCCAGCAAGCATTTGTCCATGTAATGAAGTCAGCTCTTTGCTTGAAACAACTGGCAAGTGAGAGTCAGGAAAACCAGGACGGGCACAAGAAGCCCGAAGCAGGCTGTGTCTGAACAGCTCTGGCACAGATCTGCAGGGCTCCAGGATAATGTGCTGCACTCATAACAGTAAACATTGATCTAGAGGTCTGCAAACACAGCCAGGGCAGAGCCCGGTTACCCTTTGTGTGACTCCAGACATTTTTATTAGACCTTTCATTCGAGAAGGTGACAGAGCGCAGTGAATGCTTGCTACCATCAAAATACCCTCGCTGCTTCA
Organism: Phoebastria nigripes; assembly: GCA_035582835.1. Classification (NCBI taxonomy): domain Eukaryota; kingdom Metazoa; phylum Chordata; class Aves; order Procellariiformes; family Diomedeidae; genus Phoebastria; species Phoebastria nigripes. The sequence continues at coordinate 483,621 of JAYKAV010001234.1, forward strand.
GGGTACATCACAACTTTGAAACAAACCCAAGGTGCTATTTTCATAATTAGAGCCATATAAATTTTACCAAAGAAAAGATGAACTGTATTACAATTAAGAGGCTCGGTAACAAGACAGCCTTCCACCTATGTCACAGATTCAAACAGCCTGGCTGGTACACAAGAACATACAGTGTTTATCAAGGGGGAAAAGAGGGACAAATATATTAAGAAAAGTACATAGCTGAGGATCTTGCAGCAGGCCTTATAAGGACTTTGTAGGGTTGGAATAAATAACCAAACATGACCTCAGCATCTGACCTAACAGATTTATGAAACTGGGAAGCAAGATTTAAAGACAAGTATTTGTGTAAATACAGCTGGGTACTTTCCAAGGCATGCTTATTACAGCAATCAAACATGAGGAAAATGGAAGTTGAATACAGTTGGGGAAACAGGCGACCTATACCTGTCCTTCTGCACAGAGCAATAAAAAGGGAATTTCCTTCTTCACCTTAGTGTGCAAAATGGAAAGGAATTTTTCTAGCTTTTCTACTCACAACAGCCTACTGGTGAGGCCATCACTGTTAGCCATGATAAATACGTATTCACACAGCCAAGAATTAGATCTGCCAGAAACAGTCAGTTTATAAAATGATCTCCTCATGGAAGGTAATCTTGTTATAGATAAGCCCATTTACTGAATAGCTTTTCTGTGAGGCCAGCCTTGACAGTAAGCAAGAATGTTCTCCCTCCCCTACAGGGTCTGAAATCTTACCTAGCTGTCATACCTCACCTACCTCATGCTCAAACCACAAGCTCTTTGCAATTGTACGACTGTGCTATACATCAGAAGAGGCTTCTCAAGAAACCGTTGTCACTTGAGAGGTTCCCTTGCAAACCACACAGGAGATTCACCTGTTAAAAAAAAAATCACTATAAAATTTGTATTTTCATAGAATAWCAAGATAAAGGCCCTTCAGAACATGTTTTTTATTCAACTGACAACTCTTTTCAGCAGCAATGTCAGCATCCCTGAGCACTGCAAATTCATAAGGGTTAAAACTCACACCTAAATCTGCCTAAACACACAAAAAGCTCGATCGTAAAGTTTTTCAGGACACTAGCTCCTCTGTATAGCAGAGAACATTGGAGATGGCAGGGGGGAAATCAAACTAAACTCAGTTAAACTAAAAAGTTTCAACAAAATATCCTGAAACATATCACAAGTGACTCTCCTTCCCCATCCTTTCAAGCTGGAGTAGCTCCTTCCTCATCCTTTCAAGCTGGAGTAGCTCATTCCCCATCCCCATGCCTGTTCTCCACATTAAACCTGGTTCTCCTAAGCCACTACTCCCCTTGCTGAGCTCTGCAGGCCAAGCAGCTCCGGGACTGCTCAACATTGACCTGATCCAAGCACACCAAGTGCAGTGCGGGTGAGAAGCATTGGATCCACAATGTGACACCATGCTCTTGGTGCTGCTGGGGTGGTTCCCTTCTCTCCAATGACCGCCCCGTGTACTGTTCACCCTCATCGCTGCCCTGCAGAACAGAAGAGACCTTCCTTGCCCATCCTCGACTGCTCCACACTGGCTGTGCAGTCCCTTCCCCATCCCACAGCTTTCTCACAGGCGTGCTCCACATCCAGCAGCTGCTTCTGCACGCCCCACTGTTCACCAACAAGTAGAGAAGCTACCTACAAATCTGAACTGTTTGTAAGTTAATAAACACAAACTATGTTTGACAGCCAAATTTCACTCTTGATTATCAGCTGCTAGCAGCACATACAAGTATCATTAAGACTACTTTCCCTGTCCTGTTTTCCATGTTATTGCAAAAAAACTTTCCAAGTTTTAGCAACACGGAAAACACACAAGAGTGTCGGATTTTAGTTGGTTATGGTATAGGTGGTGTTTATCAACCTTAAACAGTTCAGACAGAATCAAACTCCACAACACTATTTGTTGGCAACTGAGTATTGCTGGGCTTTGAGAATCATTTGCTTTTTAAACAAACATTGCACTGTAAATAAAAAATCCTTTTGAGTAAGACCTAAACCAACCATGGAGAACCAGAGGACTCTTTCCATTGATTTTAGCGAGGTTTGGACTGAACCGTAAGGCGTAAAATTTGATCAATCTATTTTTTCTCATTTTATTTGTATTCATATAAACTTGGGTTTATTTTCTTTCCCACACTCATCTAAATCACAACTAGGGGGGAAGTTGTACACAATATAACAAAAATGTAATCACACAAAACACAGGTAGTGACGAAACGCAGTGCCTTCTTGCAAACGCTTTTCAGCCTATCACTGTGGCAAAACATACATAGCTTCACACTTCAGTCCCAGGCTTTCAAAGATTGTTGAAATGTATTGAAGAAAACAAGCTGTTATTAGACAAGATGTAACGATTTTAAGTCGAAGGATTTATACCATAGATATTTATCATCATCTTAATCAAAGCTAAATCCATTGAGTTACAATCCCAGTTATATTCAAGAAACTGGTTCTCATCTCGTCCTACAACTTGGTACATTTCTCCTGCTGAAGATGACACAATGTATTTGTGCACCATAGAAGAGTGACTTTTTACAACTTCCAATTTCATTCTGGTTTTCATCTAAGTGCAAATTTGACATAAATCACAAGCTAAGAGTACACAAAAGTGCCAGTTTAAAATTGCTTCTAACAGTTCAAGTATTTAAATATTTTACATGGAAGAAGATTACCTACAGATGTTTTAATTGCAAAATTTGTTTTGACAGAGATTTAAACTAGAAGTTTCTGTTCACCTAGCCCAAAAAGATTTTATCTTGTAGCATTCTCCTGTCTCATTCCTATTTGCATATTTGCAAGTGAAAATAATGTCTTCTGACTCCTACTTAGAATTTTTTTGAGACTGAGTCAGTGAACTGCATGTTCAAGAAAATGTGAACAAGACATTTTCAACATCTGTAGTACAAACTACTGTTATTAAAATAAAAAATGGGTATTGCATCAAAAAACTTTGATCCAAACGATGAACCAGACACTTCTGAAAGTTCAGTGTTGCAGTTTTCTATAAAGCCTAAGCAGAAAATGAAAACGACAAATAGAGCAAATAACTGTGATGTGATATTGTGTTTTAAAATCTGAAGAATACTTCTAATTTAATTAAAACAGTTCCCCCTCGTTCCAAACTTGGCTAAAAATATTACACTGGTACAACATATAGCTACGTGCACATTTTATTTAACCAGTCATTAAAAACAGCACAATACCACATAAATTAAGAAAAAATGAAAATAAGGACCCCTTGCGTAGTTTGAACTCAAATGCAAAAGAGAGAAGTGTTTCACCCAGGACATTTGAAAATAAAAGGGGCGCTGCCTAAAATGTAAAGCAGAGGATTTTGACTTTGGCTTCATCACACTCATCAGGCGACCTTGGCAAAGTCACTTTGCCACTCCTTACCTGTTCAAGAGGGAAAATACCACATTACAAATTTGCTAATTAGTTTCCTTGTGATTTCGTCACGGTTTCAGAAGTTGCAGATGATGGAGTATGGTATCTATTAGCAATGACTAGGTGCAGTACAAAGCTGACTATTGAAAACACACATGGGGAAAAAGGTACCAAATGCGACAGAGAAGTAAGCATGACTCTCCTTCGTTAGAGATTCTCTGGCTGCTTTGTGAAAAGAGAAGAGCAAGTTTTTGGCCAATAAAGCACAACCCCCATATCCTGCAAAGCCTATCAGAAAAGCAGGAAGAAACAAGATACTTCTCCTCTCCATGGAAGACTTGGAGCAATTCTTTGTTCAGCTAATAACCGCTCGCTCACTGATCCTGCTCCCTGTGCATTCATGCTACTCTCACATTTGTGGCAGCTTTAAGAAAAGAAAGCATGTAGCTACAGGTAAAAAAAGTTTGAAAAAATCCATATACATATATACAGAAAATGCAGAGCCATGGACGTGGGCTGTTCTTGAACCACATAGAAGGATTTCTATTTTGTAGTCCATCATACGCAATACATCAAAGGGAAGGAGGAAGAAAAGAGGAAAAAAAAGCATAGCTAGTTATAATACCACATCATTTCACGAGATCAGCCAGTCCCTGTGCCCAATCGGCGGGTCTGAAGGAAGCAGAGCTCTGGCGTCATCACCTCCTTTTAAAGAAGTAAAGCAAGTCATTACTCCAGGTTACATAACACTTAGACTATGCCAGACTCTGTGCCACCCTCTCAAAAAGGAAGCTGCTGTCAGAGAGCCTGGGAGGGGGGCAGAGGAGTCACGAACATTTTCATTCGGAGCTCCCCCCCTTCTTAGGATAAGCAGAGGAGACCAGGAAAGAGTCTGCACTTTCGGACAGAGCAGGCAGATGGCAAAAGGCTCAGCGACTGACCTGCAACATCGTCAGTCTGTAATTCCCTGCGAAGGGGGCTGGGGGGACAGCACTAGTCAGGATCTCATCCTTCCTTCCCACAGCAGCCGTCGAGCCACACCTCACCCCACTGAGAATAACCTAGTTCACAGGGTTAGTTAAAATGCTGGAATCAGTAAATAAAACCCCCACAAACCCCAGGCGCCACTCCTCCCACGCTCCTCTCCATTCCTGTTACCTTCCCCTAATCCTCCCAGATTTATGGGCAAAGAGCCTGTAGACAAGGGACTTCCACCTGCCTCTATCACCCTCCGACAACTGAAACTGCCCTAACACAAACAAAATGCCCGGCAAGGCAATCTGCAGCTTTGGGTTCGGCAGAAAGGGAGCTAACAAAGCGTACAGTATTGGCTGTTCCCAGCAAAGCACCCAAGAGAAATTTTTTTTTTAATGTCACCATTTAGTGAGTCCAGTAAAGCCACTTCAAGGGAGCTGGGTGCCTGCCACGGGGTCTGCACGGGCATTAGCAGCTCCCATACAATGTGCTGGGTACGCAGACACTTGCTAGCTGGGCAGGTCCAAACCCCTCAGACTGCACACAGAAACACCATTTGTTCTGAAAGACAGACTGTACTACAGGGAAACTGCCAGAGTAAAAATAATGGGTAAAATATGCAGCCTTCTGTAACAAAGCAAAGTTCCCAGAGAAATCAGTGGGGCTTTTGCCTAAATATGAGAGGCAAACTTTCTTCCCTGCACTTTCAATGTAACCTTTCTGCACTACTCAGTAACCAGGAYTGCTAAATATGCGAACGCTAGTATCCAGTCTCTTTTCACCTTTGATACTAACTATATGTTTTGTATTTTATTCAGCTGGATTGTGGAAACACAGAAGACGGCCAGCTCCTAACTTTCCTAAGTTGGGTCCTAGGAAACCAACACAAGTCTTGAATGTAAGATTTGCGGAGGCGGAGAGCGTATGCTTAACAGACACAAAGCAACTTTGGAGATGCTCTTATCCCTTTCAGGAACTGAGAAAACAATAAAAACCCCTCAACTTCTTAGTTATAGCAAGTCACTTGAGAAATGCATCCAGTATCTGCAGTTAGATGCAGGTTTGCCGAGTTATCCACGACCAGCTGACTTGAGGTTGAGCCCCACAGTCTGCACCCACGTGATAAAGCATATTTAAACACTCTGATCCATAAGGATCATTTTCTAAGATAAGGCAGTTTCCCATAACCATTTGATAAGGTTTAAACACATGCCAATATGCAGGACATTAATTCACAAGTAAATTCTTTCACATGTAGCAATTACTTTTGTATCTCTATGATACCACACGTGCCATCCTCTTTGCATACAACTATTGGCTTGGAAGACAGCCTACGAAAAGTCACYGTAAGCATTAAAATCTACCTGGTTGTTTAAGAACAGCAAAGTGAACAGTGGTACACAGAAGTTCAGGTTTGGTTTCCCAGGCTTACAAAGATCAGGGCCATGGTGGAGGCAACAAACTTACTGTTGAGAAGAGGTTTGCCTCCCCCACGATATGCCCTTCTAGCTTCTTTAGAAATAGTACTGGTGGACTCTAGAGGGAGCTGCATCCAGCCACAAGTAACCAAAATAAAAGAATCAAGATAGAGAAGTCCATCAAGAAGGAAAAAATGGCAAGATGTCAATCACCACTCTTCTCTTCCCCCCAAGAAATCCACCTTGTGCTCTGTGAACAGTAACTTGCAGATTAAATTATAGGATTATTACTCACTGGCACCCACCACTCTGGCATACGTACACACAGAATACAGCAGAGCTTAAAATTAAAGGAAGTCTCCTGATCGTCTTCAGTGCTTTTCTAGATTTAGGGAAGTCCTGACTTTTGTTTCTTTCCACACCTTTTTCTCCGACTCACCCACTTATCACAGCACATGTATCACCAGTCTGAGGCAGAAAGCAAGAAGCAATCAAGTCCACTGTGCCCATGTACTGCAGCAGATGGAAGCATCTCATTAAATGGTTCCTCAAAGAGCAGCTATAGTCTCTGAGGCTGCCTCGACCTTGGGATGCCCATCCACCCTTGATACCACCCGAAGACACAGCTGTGAAAAGCTGCTTTCTAAAAGGAGTTGAGAGATTAAAGAAGTAAGTATGTATTTGCTCCTCCTCTTCTTAAGGAATGCATTTCATTTTCTAGTAGATAGGGAAGACAACTTAAAACCAGTGTTTCCTAAGAGAAAATGGTGTGCAGTCTGGTCAAAAGTAGAAGGTAAAAAGATTTCAGGTTGCTGGGACTAATCTCCATTTACCAATACAAGCAGGACCATGCAAACCAAGTAAAAAGTGCAGGTAAATTACTTTCTAACAGCGGCTCCCCCCTTTTTTTTTTCTTTTTCCTCCAGCAGCATGGGCCTTTCTAAATCTGGACATAAAATGATAAAGAATAGGATATCATTTAGCAGGGTATTATTCAGGAGACTGCCTCCACACTCTGCCTCTCAGTTTCATACAGGTGAGTATAACATGACCTAATTTATAAGAATAACTTCAGATGAAAAGCAAAACTCGTGTACGTGAGCAGGAGGAGCCTGCTAAATGAACAGATTTATACCAAAGACTTTCCTCTCTTCCCCTGTAAGGACAGAAATTTGCTCTATTCCCAACCCCACACATCCAGCTGGGAACTCCCACACACACCACAGTTCTGTTTTGTTCCAGCACTTTGTTGGGGAGAAGAAAAGATGGAATGACTTTGGGGTGGGAAGCACATGAATAACACCATCTCCCAAGATGAACAGCAGCTCCCTGCACCTCAAGGATGCATTCATGTATCATTCAAAAAAATATTAACCCACACTTCCACATGAATTTAAAAACAGATTTCCAAAATAATTTCAGCTTTAATAACTCCAGGAGGTAATGAACTTATCTGGTAAGTATGGTGTTAACTACTGATTTTTGCCCTCAGGTTAGACAAGGAAATTATCCAGGCAGCTACAAATCGATTTCACTTTCAATGTAATTGCACCCCTTGCTACATGCACCATGATGATGAGCCACAAAGAGCCCCAAAGGAACATCACATTAAACAAAATCCATTCTTGCTATAATTTCATGCCAACATTTTTTTCCCCAACCGCCAAGTGAAAATTGTACGCAAAGTTGATCTAGCAGTACCCCTTTAAATAAACAGGCTTTCCTCTAGCAAGAGTTCAAAGAAGGCAAAGATCTTTTCAAACCTGAATCGACAGTGGCTGTCATCTGAAGTCAAGTACTCCTGCCTTGGTATCCTGGGAAAGTCAAAACTGTGAGTACCAAGCGGCACACTCAAGTTCAAACAAAAAGCAGCCATTGAAATACATTCTGGATTATGCTCCAGAAACAAGAGGTAACTGTTTGAATCTGTCATGATGCTATCAAATGTCATAGACAGGGATGAGCACAGTTTTAAGAGGCTAGGGTGAGGAAAAGGGTCTCTCTTTCCCCTCACTCACCTCCTGTGCCAATCTTTCAGAGGTTCTGAGACTTGGCCCTGATGCCTTCACCCTACTAAGAAGCTTCAGTGCAAAAGAGCACAGGCACCTGCATGTCCTCCACTCTCCTGGGACTTGCAATTCTGTAGCACCAACACAACTGTGCTCCTCATTCAGTCCTGTCTTAGGGTCCATATGTCCACAGAAACCCCACACAGAGCAGTTTTGTTTCGCTCCAGCACTTTGTCAAGGAGGAGCAGGAACAGTATGAGTTTGAGGTGGGAACAGGGAGCACAGACTGCCTCCATCTTCTCCTGTTCTCCACTAGTCAAACAGAGATGCCACAGGGCTGGCACGCCCCCAGCCCTGGGGAAAGAAAGAGGGGATGGGACAGGAGAAAACAGGCAAAGTGGACAACACAGTGCTGAAGACAAGGCTAACTGTGTGGAGATTGTCATATCACAATAGTAGCATCTAATACGCTATTATTTGGTGTTGCCTGGTACATCTGTACATTAAGAATTGCAGTACTACTGTGGTATTGGAAAATTGTCCACTGCTATACCCCAGAAGTACTGATTCCAGTCCCTGACTGCTGTACACACCCTGTAATGCAAACACAACTAGTAGCCTTTGAGAACAGTGTCTGAATGCCTGTGCTCATTAAGGTATGTTTCAGAGAACTGAAACAACTAGCTCTTTACACTTTTACCCCTGAGTTACACTTTTAAAAAGTGTTTAACCCATACACTCATAGGTAAGAAAACAAGCAACTTGCCATCACCATTAATAGCAGAATTACAGCAATAYGTATGAGTAAGACACAATGAATTCCAGAGACTTCAATCAGAATAATCCAAAGACATTCAGAAAGTAAAAAAACAGAGCACTACAGTGGGATTCGTTCAAACACTCAACAGCTTTCCTCGGGAAAGCTCTGAGGTATGAACAGTCCCTGCGTTTGAAATGATCTGTAAAATCCATATTGGAGGTTTGTTTCCTCTTTGCTCAAATTAGCTTTTATTCCTATGGAGCTCTACACAGCCCTGAGCAACTACTGGGATCAGAGAAAAAGTGCAGGACTTGAAACAGCCCTTTATCTCTACAGTCATCAGTACATCACATTTCTAGTGAAAAGGATTTAGGGAGTTAACGAAAAAAGTTCTTAGCAGTCACGCACTGATACCACAAAATCAAACATGATAAAACAAGTGCTGCTACCCACAAGTGATGAGAAAACAGATGCAGCGGGCAGGGATGACAAGGCTGGAAAAGCAGGGGAAGCCTATGGCTAGGATTAAAGTGTGCGGCTAGGATGGCTGTGCAGTCTGGCAGCCACTGGGAAGGGGTTATAAGTGTCAGGGTAGGTATGTCCCGGAAGAAGTGTTCCAGAAAAAAAGACTAAAGCTATAAGAGCTCCTACACATGATGCTAAGGTTCATTACCTGACCACCACTGAAGAAATGTACAAAGGATGTAAGCTATGTGGTTATTAACTCTCACTTATTCAGAAATATTCAGAAAACTAGCCTTCTGAGCAATTTTTCTTCCTCGAGGGCAGGGGGAGAAGGTTTAAGAACTGCTTTCATCAAGACTGAAAGTTTGTACCATAAAAGTCCAAACTAAAGTAAACTCTAGACCATCTATGGGACAGCCTATACTAAATGCAAACAAAACTTCAGGTTCTCAGAGCAGAAATGAGAAAAACTGCACCAAAACTGAAGATAGCACTTTTAATTACCAGAATGTGAAAGAACACAAAGAAAATTCTGAAACTGAAACCACCACAAGTATTAATTCCACACACAACATATATCAAAAAGACGAAAACAGGTTAAACGTGCAAAACATAAGTCACTGCTAAGTCTGAGACCAGACTATCCACCATCAACAGGTGTGGATAATACTACATTAACCCTGGAAGGTTCATAAGTAATCTGAGTCACCATCAAAACATGGAGAACCTATATGCCCAAAACAAAGCCACTATTTTGCAAGCAAGCAGTAAAAATGTTAGTTTTATAATTGTTACAATCACTATTATTTAAAACAAATAATCAGTTTCAGTTTGGAGAAAACGTATATGCAGCCTGTCACCCTTCCAAGGAAATAACTGTGAAAGATTAATAATCTTCTAAATCTTGTAGTGTGAGAAATGTGCAAGAGCCCGTGCACAAGGGAAGGATCCTCCCAGGATCCCCAGTGGAACATCTACAGAACAACCACAATACCAGGAGGGGATGAGAACAGCACAGCTGGGAACAGGGAGAACAAACTGTTAACAGAAATTATTAAAATTAAGCTTTTAAAAAGCTTCGTAGTATAAACATTAGAGCCCTTCCTTCCTTCTTGTGAATAAAAGTAACTGTCTGTTCCTAAGAGGATTTTTATGAACAAGGGTCGTCTACAAAGAGACGGGACTATAAACATCAGATGGGCAAAATAAAATGATCCTCTTAATTCTGAAGTTAGCTATATTTCATAGGCCAAAAAGCAGAAGACTGGTTTTATATTAGATTTAAGGTAATACAGATGTCAAATGACATTTCTGAGGCAGTACGTAGCTGTGAAGAGATATCGGGAAAAGCAGAGTGGACATCTCCACAGAAAACAATAATTATACAGCTAAGCACACAGAAAGCATCCTGATATTCTGGCAGACAGAATTAAAGCTGAAACAATCTGAAACCTCAGAGGTGATCTAGCTTTGCTCAGATTGTGTAAGACAGTTTTTCCTGTACCTAATGAACAACTATAAAAACATTTTATGTTAGTTATATGTAAATTGTCTTTTTACTCTTCCTCATTATTTCCTTCATTTGTTAAAATTTATTTTTAATTGGTCACTAAAGAAATGTAAAGCATAAACATGTTTCTAGTGTTTTAAGATGAAAATAAACAGCTATCATTAATGGTTAGCGATGTTCTGATATACCTACATTAATTTTGTTTGCTTTGGAAAGAATAATCCTGATAAACAATTATGAGTATTCAGCCACAATAATATAGATGTAGATGATAAAATACATAGGTCGATGATAAAATAACCATGGGAATGACGCACTTGGACATGACATACAGCTACTCCTCTCAGTTAATAAAAGTTTTGTCTATGACGTCATGCTTCCTATTGCCCCGCTGGGTGCAGGTTCCCGTGAACAAAGCGACAAGGTCACCGCCAGTCTCTTTGAGAGAAAGGAATCTGTGGCCCTATAACTCTATCTCCTGGGAAATCCCTTGTTTCTTACCTGAATTAACACTTCCACTTCTGCTACTTTCTCATTAGAAAAAGCCATCACGTGAATAAAACCAGAGGAATAAAATTCATTTGTGTAAACATTTTATAAGCATTTTAAATCAAAACAGCACCTTCGAGTAGCACGTGACTGAAAGAATATTAAAAAAACAACAAAACCAACACTTGAGGACAACAATGTACTTTGAAACCAAAAATACTTCAGTAACTAGAAGACGACAGAAGTATCTGTCCTTAACACATTCTACACTAAGAAAAGGAAGACTAGTCTCAGTAGGTTGAAGTAGGTGCATTCAAAAATCTGCACACTCTTTGAAATTATTGAAAAATCACAATTTTAAAGGAAGCAAATACAGCATCCCTTTAGGCTCGGGCTGCAGTTTTATGATAAAAGGAGTCTGGTGGCAAATACAGCATGGGAAATTCCCACCCGAGCCATGCACTCCTGTCTACATGCCCTAGAACATCACCCCTTCTGCTGGACCAAAAAACATATTTCTAGGATCATGCCAAGAACCAGAACAGTTACCTAATCGTGCTTAAACGTAACCTGCACAGCACAGGTCCACAAACAGCTATATTGGTCCCAACTGAAGAGGAGAGCGGGGCAGTTATAACTAGGTGAGGATAGAGGGTGACAACTTACTTAGTCAGCACTGTCACCTTTCATATTGTAAAACAAACAAGAAAACAAACAAACCCCAACCTGCATGCTGTCAGAAAAGAACATTTTCCAGTTGTTAAAGATGATTATTGTAAGTGAGCAATAATTGCCCATAGCATCCTTTAAATTGTTTACCTATGGGCAAGCCAGTGATGTGAATATATTTAATTTCACCAGATCCTTTTAATAATACAATTGTAAATTCATTTATTTACTTCTTTATATAATTGTTTCCCCAGAATCTGTAGCTATTTTAAAAATTCTATCCTCCTTACAATTTATGCTTGTGGCTTGTTTTCATGATGAAAATATTTTCTAGCCAGGAGTCCAAGTTTAACCTACATTAAATCCCTATTTAAACTAAACATCCACATAAGCATTTCTCCCTACCAAGCGCTGGACAAATCCTAACCCTTATGCTATCTACCAAGGCGTCACTCACCCAAATTAGTAACGCCAGTTTTGTATAACAAATGCGTGCAGATATTCACAACACCATTCACTTACCACTCTCATCAAGTAAGTCCTCCTCGTCATCCCCATCATTGTCCTCTTCCATCGCCTCCTCCTCATCTTCCTCCTCCTCCTCTTCCATATCCTCCTGCTCCAAGTCCGGGTCCAGGTCCGGATCACTCCCTGAGATTGACTCGTCTGACATGATTCCCAGTGGTGCTCCTTGTGCATTACCTGCTCATGTTCTACCGTGAGGCAGCCCTGCAAGAAAAGAAGAGAGGTACATAATGAGCCCAGTAAATCCCAACCTTTGAGCCTCAAGGCTCAAAATCATAGCAGGATTACTGCATATAAAAACACAAATCTGCCATCAGTCTTTTAAATAACAGTTATATCAGACTGTGCACAAAATCCTGTGTAGAAAATGGATGCCATAAGCAATGTATCATAATGATATAGGCCCAGCACTGTAGAATCAATATCAGAACCAATATATTAACTAATCACTCAAAAAACCACCTCTTTCTTGGTATCCTTAACATGTACACAGCAGAAGGATTCCTAGTATCAATGTCTGATTATACAAAGATGCAAAAATAAATAAATTATGTGAATAATTTCAGAACACTACCGTCCAAACACGAAGCATAGAAAAAAGGATCAGACTCAGAATCCCATATGGATACCTGTTATGCTGATGCCCGAGGCCTGCAAACATCATTGCAGTATGCAGACCGTGGGTCACAGACAGAAACCACCCTCCTGACTTAGCCGTACCCGCTGCGAAGGTCACCCAGCTACTCATCACAGACTGTCTGAAGTCTCCGTTCCAACCAATGGAACAGAGACAGCATTACCTTAATAACGGTACAGACAGAAGACAACAAAGATCCAGTTTTTAAAGGTTGTACGTCCCTTTGTAAAGCAGGGTAAGAAGAAAAGTAAACACAAAGGAAGGACGGATCAGAGAGAATTTGCATTTCCTTCCTCTAAAGGACAAGACCAGAGCTGGCTGTGCATAACCCCTCTGTTAGGCTACTCTAGTGCATCACAGCAGAAATCCTGGTACAAAACAACAATAAAGCCTAAAGAGAGGGCCAGGGCAATCACGAAGTCACAAGTTTATCTGTTCAGATCATGCACTGTCACTTCTGGACAGTGATGGGTACTCCTCTTCCATACACAAAGAATTATCATAAAGGAGCTGTGTAAGATGGACGAAAAGAAAGAAACACAACCAAGAAAGGAAAATAAAGAAGGCATCTTGATCTCAAGGAACATAAAGCAAAGGATGTGTTCAAAAATCAAGCCTCGGAAGAATTACTACCCACACATTCCCCAGAAAGCTTTAAAGAAGAGGGAAACATTTCTTCATCACTCATTTTCCACTGTCCCCTGCTTACACCACATTTCCAGTGTAAACTATAAAAAATTCGAGAAAAAATCATTCACTACAAAAAAAAAAAAAAAAAAAAAAAAAAAAGAAACTTCTAAGCAGATAAGGCAGCATACACATCTACAAAAACTTCAAGAAACAGAAAAATTTCATTTTCAGCTGTGTTTCAGCAGTAACTAGATGAGCTTGGAAACTTGAAGGTTAAAGACACAACTCAACACCCCTGTATAGCAGGGCTGAAAATCGAACCGTCAAGTATGCTGAGTTATTCCAGCTGAAGTCATCAGTTCCTGCTTTGCCTCTCAGCTCCTCAGTAACATTGAAGAGTGTTTGAAAGAAAATAAACACAAGGGAAGAACAGGCTTTGCAGAGATTGGTATTGGAATAGGAAGCCTTTCACCACTAGGTCCCAGGAGCACTTTACCACCAGGCAGAGACAACTGAAGTCCCTACACTATTACACATGTCACACAAAATAAGTTGGCTTAGTCAAGCAGATGGTAGAAAAGGCCAAAATCTAAATTAGCTCAAGCAGAACTGTGCCAGTTTACACAAGCCAAATAGATTTATTCAGCTTCTGTGGTCTGCTGGTAGGCAGGTACCGAGCCCTGTTGCTGTCAGCCTGCTGCAACACGGTGACCCCCGGGCACTGCAAGGTCCGGCACTGTTTACTTTCTGATGTCTGACTGTGACTTCAGTCAAGGACTGCAGATGCAAAGCAATCTATTATCAGAATTTTTTCCTGACAAATGCGCATTCTAAAGTCTATGTGTATTTCAAAACAGCAGCTTATTTTTACTTTTAAATAGTAACAATGTTCCCTTCCAGCTGATATTCAGCCCTAAGGAAAACAAACATTGTTTTACTCTTTACAGGTTGTACTCAGGCCTGTAACTGTAAAGCTGCATGTGTTTCCTCACATTTCAGAAGGAATTTCAGTAGCGTTACCTTTGTAGGTCTCTGCTGGTCACATGGGATTTCAAGGGGATTTATTTATTCCCATGTTGTCCATACTGTGCTATAAAGCACCATGCATGCTATCTGCTGGAAACCATATCAACAGAAGCATATTAAAAAAATTCCATGTTTTACTATCCCAGCAAACTAAGCACCAACCAAAACAAAACAAAACAACCAACAAAAACAAAACAAAAAAAAAGAAGAAATACTAACACTACTAAAACAGCAGGAATGAATTCTCATCTACAAATGGGAAAAGCAGAAGTGCTGTAATGCCACTAAACGCTCCAGGTCAAAGAATGACACGATACAGTTTCTCCCATCAGTATCCTCCTGTGTATCATCTGTCATGTTTCATTGTTTGTCGCAGAACCTTAAAAAAAAAAAAAAAAAAAAAAAACCACCACAAAACACTTTCTGAACATAGAATCATTAAGGTTGGAAAAGACCTCTAAGATCATCAAGTCCAACCATCAACCCAACACCACCATGCCCACTAAACCATGTCCCTAAGCACCTCATCTACACGTCTTTTAAATACTTCCAGGGATGGTGACTCCGCCACTTCCCTGGGCAGCCTGGTCCAATGCTTAACCACTCTTTCAGGAAAGAAATTTTTCCTAATGTCCAATCTAAACCTCCCCTGGCGCAACTTGAGGCCATTTCCTCTCGTCCTATCGCTAGTTGCTTGGCAGAAGAGACCAACACCCACCTCGCTGCAACCTCCTTTCAGGTAGTTGTAGAGCACGATAAGGTCTCCCCTCAGCCTCCTCTTCTCCAGGCTAAACAGTCCCAGTTCCCTCAGCCGTTCCTCGTAAGACTTGCTCTCCAGACCCTTCACCAGCTTCGTTGCCCTCCTCTGGACACGCTCCAGCACCTCAATGTCCTTCTTGTAGCGAGGGGCCCAAAACTGAACACAGTATTCGAGGTGGGGCCTCACCAGTGCCGAGTACAGGGGCACGATCACTTCCCTACTCCTGCTGGCCACACTATTTCTGATACAAGCCAGGATGCCGTTGGCCTTCTTGGCCACCTGGGCACACTGCCGGCTCATATTCAGCCGGCTGTCAACCAGCACCCCCAGGTCCTTTTCCGACAGGCAGCTTTCCAGCCACTCTTCCCCCAGCCTGTAGCGTTGCATGGGGTTGCTGTGGCCAAAGCGCAGGACCCGGCACTTGGCCTTGTTGAACCTCATGCAGTTGGCCTCGGCCCATCGATCCAGCCTGTCCAGGTCCCTCTGCAGAGCCTTCCTACCCTCGAGCAGATYGACACTGCCRGCCAGCTTGGTGTCATCTGCAAACTTACTGAGGGAGCACTCAATCCCCTCGTCCAGATCGTTGATAAAGATATTGAACAAGACCGGCCCCAAAACGGAGCCCTGGGGGACACCGCTCGTGACCGGCCGCCAAGTGGACTTCGCTCCATTCACCACAACTCTCTGGGCCCGGGGGCCCAGCCAGTTTTTTACCCAGCGCAGAGTACACCTGTCTAGGCCATGAGCCGCCAGCTTCTCTAGGAGGATGCTGTGGGAGACAGTGTCGAAGGCTTTACGGAAGTCCAGGTAGACCACATCCACAGCCTTTCCCTCATCCACTAGGCGGGTCACCTGGTCATAGAAGGAGATCAGGTTGGTCAAGCAGGACCTGCCTTTCATGAACCTGTGCTGGCTGGGCCTGATCCCCTGGTTGTCCCGCACATGGCTTGCGAGCGCCCCCAAGATGAACCRCTCCATAATCTTCCCCGGCACCGAGGTCAGGCTGACAGGCCTGTAGTTCCCCGGGTCCTCTTTCCGGCCCTTCTTGTAGATGGGTGTCACATTGTTTAAAGGAAATTATATGGGTCCTCRTCTTCCTATAAATAAAATCAAACCCAGTGGAGAGCAGCTATCTCTCAGACTGGAGTACAAAAGGGCTCTAATCTAAGCTTTATTTTTGTTTAGCAGTAAGTACGTGTTCTTTATAAGCTAACTCTTGACACCCATACAGCAGCCCCAGCCATATGCAGGAGAGTTAAACAGAAGCTTTTGAAAAAACTTAATTAAATCTTGCAGAAGCTGGGTGAAACAAAGATGGTTAACTCCTCTGTGCCTATTGTCATGTAGCTGTCTCTCTTCCTCCCTCCCATCCTCCTCCTCCTCGGCTCTGGCAGCTCCGCAGCCACTCTCCATTGCGTAAGCCCCAGGTCTCGGGAGGGCTCCCTCCCTGCCTGGTGGCACCGGGAGCACGCAGCTGGGACACGGCATGACAGGCAGGTAGGCATTACACAGCCGCGAGACTGCCCTCGTTTCTCACACCGATCTGACCCAGTTCGGAGCCTTCCACCAAGGGGAATTACACAACAGGGCCAGATTGTAGCTGCTGCTACTGTTTTATGGCTGAGTTATTCCAACCTGCCCCATCTCTTGCCTTTGCACACACAGGCGCACCGTGCTCAACATTTAATCCCTGTTGGAAGGGCACTTTGCGAGAGATAAACAGATTACCTTCAACTAATCAAAGTTACCGTTTGTCTGGACTTCCCGGCTGTCCCACACGAGATCAACCCGCGAGCCTCCTGCCCTGCTGCAAAAAGGGAAGCTGCACCCCAGGCGGTACGCCGTAAGGAGGGTTACCTGCACCAAGGAATACAAAGCAAACCTGCTGCACCACAGCTTACAACAGAAAGCCAGAGGTCCGTACAGCACAGTGCCCAGTTCAATACCTGGTGAGGCCGCTGAGAAAACAGAGGGGGGGTGTTAGGTGAAAATGCTTTGAAAAATTCCTCTTGCTTACTCAGGGAGGAGAAAAGAGCTGTTATGTTGATCCTACCCAGGAAGTTAAACCCTGCAATCAACTGCACATCAAATTAACATCCAAGACAGCCTCTCTCATGTATAATGTCCTGTCTTTCAACAAAGATAAAAATAGTTCAGAAGTTTTTTCGGCTTGGCTTTTTTAAGGTAGAACATTTCAGATAGTAAGTAAATGCCATGTGGTGATGACTGCCTCCTCCTCAGCCTGCAAAGCAAGGAGGCCCCGTTCTGGATGAGCAAACTTCAAGGGCTTGCAAATTTGGACACGTTTCTGTTGTCCTCATGTTTTTCTTTCACTCTGCAAAGGTTTAAAATCACCATTTCTTCTTATGTACGAAGTTAGAGAGAAATGTGAAAGCGAACTTTTTCCCTTCTAAGTGATAGTTTTTCACCACAGGGTCACGCAATGCCGTGAGCCAAACTATTAAGTGAAACAGCAAACATCATGGGATCTAGGGACTTTGCCCATTTCTGTACAACATCACCACTTTCATCAGAGGACTCATCAGCACTATAAAAACTAAACTATTATTTAATTAACTATTACAAATACAAACAAGTAAAAAGGAAGGATGCAGGACAGGGCAGACTGGAGTTGTTCCCCACCTGAGCCAGGAGGAGCAGGATTCCCTGTACCTCCAGGAAGCCACAGAAGCCAACGTGGCTTTGCAGAAGCTCCTTGCCTGCTACGACACAAGTGATTTAGGCACAGGACATGCTCATTCCTGAGTACACACCCATCCCATACAAATCCCTTCAGAAAGGGCAGGTTTAACACTAATGCTACTACGGTGCTGAATAGTAAAGAGGATTCCATCACCTCCCCAGCCTCCAGGCAAGCCCAATATCTGGGACTCATCAAGATTTGTCCCTTAAAGCCTGTTTTGTAACCAAGACTTCACATTGGTCATTGTGGTGCCTGGCCATAGAAACAGGATCAAGCATGCTGGCAAATCACAAGAGGATTTGCACAGTTAGTTTAATAAAACCAGGTATTTCAAAGTCAGTGCTGCATAAGGCTCTTCAGTTTCTGCTATACAGTCATGTTTTATGGTAATAATAATTTCCTTTACCTTTTTTTCTTTTTGTTTGGTAGCAAAACAGCAAAATGGTTGGTTGGGGCCGTAAGATTTCTCTTACACACTCAGCTCACACACAAACACTTCAAACTGGATGCATACGAAGGTAACTGCTGGCTCCTCGGGAGAAATCTCATCTTTTTGCTAGATCACATGCTAGCACAGTTTTGGTACCTTACAGGTAGCCTTCAGTAACTAATGGAAAATTATTACAAAGCATACAGAAGGATTGCTAAAGAAGTCATGAGCTTAAGCTTCTCTGTAAGATAAAAGAATCTTGTAACAGTTTGCAAGTAATAACTTGCAATGTTATTGCAAAATAACAATTAATACTTTTCTGTTCAATTTAAAAATCTAATAGGAAATAAACCTGAGATCAGTGGGTTTGGACAGTTTGATTCTAACAAACATAAGAACTTCTCTAATTTACATTATGTAACGTATTAACATCTCTATTTTACATTATCATGTAAAAAATGGCAGGGGAGGCGGGAATCACTTAAAAGGATAAATATTTTCTCAAAAAAGAGCCAAGAGTGTTACTGACCAATACTAGTCTAGCAGACCCCCTATATGTTTTTAACAAAGCAAACTTAAGTGTTTACTGAAAAATCAACAGGAACTTCTTTCCCCCAGCAATAACCCCCACAAATTGTATTTAAAGCCATCCTTAATTGATTACTTCATGATTTAAATCCCTTCTTCCTTTGCAGTCTGAGACTGTTAAGACTCGAGCACTACAGTTTTTCAGCTCTGACTCAGGGATAACTGGTGGCCGCACACTGCTAGCTGGGAAGGAAGAAAACAATTCTCCTCCTTCATTTCCTCTTGTTCAAATCGCTACGAAACTAAGTGGCATTGATCCCCTCTCTAAGTGATGTGTTTACTACAGGAATATTAAACTGAAGAAAGGAAAAAGCAGCAGCCTGTAAAATCATAAATTGGAGAGCATCTGTGCCCTGGACCACCCTTCTGAGGAAGGCAAGTGTGCTTCTCCCCACCCCACACATAGGCACAAYGCATCTAGTCTTCGCCCACATTTGATGTGAGTATTAAGGAGCCCACTGTGATTTGTGGGGAGCAGGAATCTAGAGAAAAAATAACAGAGTGCTTTAAAAAACACTTCCATATATCAGTTTTGGGAGAGTTGCAGGACCTGTTCTTCTATTCTCTCTAGGTTAACAATCTCCTTCCTAAAAGGCATCACAATACTAAAAACAGCCTGAAACTGGTTGTTCCCTGACAACAAAAACAACAAAAGCTGCTGCAAGAAGGGGTGGGAGAAAGCAAAAAAACCCCTAAAACCAACTCATAAAGGAAAAAAAAGGGAGAGCTAACCCTTCCCCTCTGCTGACATGACAGGGCTGGAACAGAGAGTGTGACAATGAACATTACATAAGGCCTGGCTCCCACTGCGATCCCGAACAAAAAAAGCTAGCGTGAGTCAATGGCAGCATCTGCAGATCATTACGCAACCCGGACTGGTGGCAGAAGCACACACCGGCGTCATCCATCAACTGCTGCGGGAACCTCCTGCCACAGGGTCCTTTCTCTCCTGCGTTTCAGAAGGGATGCGAGTACACCCTACTGCCAACAGTGTCAACGTTTTGTAACCTTTAAAGAAAAAAACCTGAATACTCTTCATAAGATGTCAGCGCTCACTTCCACACAGACTTCGTAAGGCACTGACAAGCTCTTTACCTCTGGACAGAGCCAGCAGAAATGGGCAAACTATTTTTGTGTTTGTATATATGTATGTATATAATTATTTGCCTAAACAATGTTGCATTGCTTTTAAAAGCAATTTTATTTGAGCACATTAAAGTAGAAACTGGCTTCCTATAAATCAACTCTTTCCTCCGAAATACTCGAAATGTCCTCACCAGTGAACCGCCCTATCTAGAAGAGCAGTTTGTTTTGCACTGCATAAAATTTCAGGCTATTTGAGGTAAGAAGCATGTGATCAGTTTTGCTTCCAGTAATTATTGATGCTCATCTGGATTAACACCATCACAAATGAACAGAAATTTTGTCTCTTAATTCACAGAATCCCCATTTATGTTTTTAGCTCTGGCAACCACTGTATAAATGGCACTTGCATTCCCTGCTAAAGAAAATGTTGAGAAAAGGAAACTTTCCTTCCCTGATCACTGCTTCTGCTTTCAAAGCAAACAGCATTTCAACATAAAAGCCACTTTCAAGTGTGCTTTTACAGGTTTTGCCCATGGTGCTATAGCTATAGAAAACCAACCAGAACCTGTGAGAGGAGTAAAATCCCAAGAAAAGATTTCAAATGATGGGGAAGACTCAACAGTAGGGCATGGCATGTCATGTCAGGATTCCAAATTATATTCAATACATTTTATATAGCAGATTAACTTGGGGCAAATTTGCCTACCCTGCATTAATGATAACCATTCTCAAATTCCAAAGATAGATTTTAAAAGTCAGCTCATGTGAGAGGTATGCCAAAGCCTTCTCTTTGTGAGTACCCAAACTATGGCAAGAGGTGAGCCAATTCCCACAAGCAAGGAAGATCCAGATAACCGAAAGATCTCTCTAGGAGTTTAAGCTCGTTATACATAGGTGCCAGAGAAGAAGTTATGTAATAAATCAAGAATAAATTACATAAACAGAAGCAGTGGAACAGAGAGGAGTGAAAAGGCAAAGAGCTAATCCCCTCTCAGGTAAAGATCAGTCACTGTCACTCCGTGAAGACAAGCTATGGCTTTGGTCACTGAGATATGCTAACATTATGGCTTACCTCCTTGAAGAGTATCCCACAGAAACAGATCGATATAGCTCATAAACAACATTTTCACCTTTCAGAATGAGGAAAATTGCATGTTTTCCCAATGTTGAAAGGCCTAGTTGATCTATCCTGTTTTCTCAGTATCGCCCCATCCACACACTCTTCTTTCTTTGCCTCCCAGAGAAGCACATTTCATTACAGGGGAATGATTCAATGCCTTTGACTGTGTCTCTGCTCAGGAAACAAGCTTTCCCGTCGGCAGCGGTCCAGGGCAACCCACCATCCCCTATGAGACAGATGCCAGTCACATTGCACACTGTCATCAACAGATCACAAAGTAAACACAACTTAACTCTTCCTTTGGTCATATGTCTGCATTTCACTACAAAGAGTTGCAGAGGACTGGGAGTTTGTTTTCCATGCCTCATCTTTCTTCCTCTTCAGAACTGGACTTAAAACCTGGGTTTTTGGTTTATGCAGTTTTTGGAAAAAGGAAGATTTCAACATGCTTTTGTTCCTCTTTGCTCCCTACCCCACCTCCAGCAATGGTAATTACACTAGCGACGAGAAAGCATTACTTATGCCACCTACAGTTTACCAAAGAAATCTGAACACAAGCAAAAAAAGAAAGAAGAAAACCAAAAAATCCTGATGTAGGAGGAAATGGAAAAAAAACAGTTTTGAACTCGCATGATATGAAGACGACAATTAACATATGTTAGACCCAAGTTGCTCCAGTCTGTCAAGCAATCAGACATTAAACTAATTTTTATTGGATTCCACTGTAGATTAAAAATCCATTAAAGGATTAAAAACTGTCAGAAACGTGGGTTTCTTTCAGAGTCATTCCCTCCAACAGAACATTCTACTTGCACAGTGCTGGAAAAATTTACAGTAAATGCCACTTATAAAGGTCACTTTTCTGCTGGTTTTGAGAACAAAGTCACCAAAACCTGTAGATCTTTGCCTTTCTCACTAAACGGGTCAAAATAAAACAGTCACACCGATCCTTATCTATCCTACACAAGTACATTTGTTCTGATAACACTTAGGATTGACACTATAGGCAGCTCACATGGAAAGCAACTGGATGAAATAGCCTCCCGTGGTTTTGTCCTTAGTAATGGAATCGCCACTTTGGTTGCGTTTCGCGGGCTCAAAACCTCCCAATGGTTTGGACAGGCCTGCAAGGGAAAAGAATGCAGCTTACTGCCTCTCACCATACAGTACAAACAATCCAACACACTGTTCAGGGGATCATTTGCATATACACACACAAAACACCCCAATTAGAGATAATAAGTATTATTTCACAAAAGAAACTGAGCTATGAGTCTCATGACACACATGTTGCATTTTTAGCTTATAAAATTGTGAGTATATGACTCTACACACTTGAGCTTACTTTCAAAAGAGTTTTAAAAGCAGCACAATGCAAGTTTGGCTAAGGAGATACGCAAATATTAACATAAAGATAACATACCCTGCAGGTCACCATACCCTTTTGGTAAACATACCCAACTGTCCAGTCCCAACGTATGTTAAACAGGACATTAATTACCCTTGTGAACAGGCACAAGCATATCCAATGCTAAGACAGGTAGGTGCAACTGAAAAGGGACATATTAGCAAATTATTAAAAAACACTGTGCGGTGAATAAGCACCATGACAGTCATCTACAGAAGTAGCTGCTGGCTACTAGACACAACTCTTTTAGAGTAAAAATGTCACTATCTCCCAAATGTATAAATTCACTTAACTTTCATAAATGCTAGGAATGTCTTTTGTAGTACTGGTTCTTACCGAACAGACAATACTGTATAGATATTCATACCCACGCAGAATCCAAATGTTGTGTTTCCAAGATTCAGAAGCAGAATGATAGAGAGCATTCAGCTGTGATCTTCAAAAAACCATAATCTTTTGGGTACTCTTTCTCTCAAAGTTAAGTGCAAGTTTCAGTCAACTGCTTTCCCCAAGTGACCACTTTTTCTATCAAAGCTCATTTAGCGTTTGCAAATGCTGCTTGACTGGCTGCCGTACCCAGCGAGCAAGTACAGAAGGAACTGCAGGCAAGCCAGTTCTTCTAGCGTCCTGCTGACATGTTACCATCCCAAGCGAAGGGGACCATATGTTGTAAGAAGTCAACATCCCTACACTCAGCTGCTGATATCGCCCAAAATATAACAGGAACGGAATTTCTTGTCCCATCTCTATTTTTCCTCCCCTCCTCTTGAATTATTAGTTGGATTATTGAATTATTAGTCTTGAATCAAGGTTACCAAGTCATTTTACTCAAACTACCCATTTGTCTAATGGTAGGAATTCTTGATCATTATTGATTTGGGCTGAACTCAGAAATTTGAATAGTAACTATAACTCTTCTTTTGATGGGAGTTCTTGGGTACAATTAATAGCATTCTTTAACAGACAAACCGAGTTACGTGGCACTTCCAGAGCAGATTTAGTGGCAATGCTGTAAAATCTCACTCAATTTCATTCATAGTTCTCTCTCTGTTAGGAATGAAGGAGGCAAATGATAAAAGTTAAAGACTTTCTAGAGTATGCACCTTCTCATCACAATAAAAGCATATATATATTCACAAAAAGGTTCCACACTAGCAGCAGAGGCTAACAGCTCTGTATCGCATTCTGTTAAAATAAGCATTTCACTGACCAGAAGTATTGATTTAGTTGAAATATAAGATCTCCTCTTTTGTTTTTCATGAGTGCTATGGTAAGTACTGGAGGAAGAAAAAGGCACCTCTAAACAATTTTTTTTTTTTAAGGGAGAGTCAGAAAAAAACAATTTCTTACAGAGTCTGCATGACTAAGCAGATTACCCATTTCCTCAGTGTTCTCTACTCATTATCTGGGTCTTATTTCTCTCAAATAGTTAACTATTGTCATTATAGAATAAACAAATTCAGATCACATAATAAAGGCCTTAGCTACTCACAYTCCTTGGAGAACAGGATGTGAAGTTACAGTGGACAGAAACTTAAAAATGCTGGCTAGGATAAATCTCACTATGCATTGTCCAGAGTTAAGAGCTTCCCCCTGCAAAAAAAAAAAAAACAAAACAGCTTCCCCAGGAAATTCTCCTCCAGAGATAACAGGACCACATCCCAGGATTGAGGGAAAATCAGAAAAAAAATCTCTTCTGGGATAACAGCTTTTCCCCAAATATCTCATCTCAAAAGCAGCTAACTTCTTCAACCCCAAATCTTCTCTATTCTCTGCAACAGTCATCTTGCCATCCAGTTTTCAAGGCAATTGCTTTACCGTGTTCAGAGCTTGCGGTACACTTCATACACTAAGTGTTGAAATCAGTTACACTGATTTTGTAAGGTTTATTTTTTGGTCCTGTTCCCTCAATTTGTTGACACCTATGGACAAGAAACTTAAAACCCAACTGATGACACCACTCCTACAACAACTTCTTGATTTAAGAAAATATTCTTTGCTCCTGCTATCTCCCACACCCCAACATCCCCTGCAGAAACAATCTGACTTCTCTTATTTCCTATGCCCGGAAGCTTGCGTTTGAGGTTGCTGAGGTGCACTGCACAACCCTGGCACTTTTTTAAAAGAAGGAATGTACAACTCTTGCACTACTTCTGGAAAGGAGAAGCCACAGCCAGCCACCTTTTCACACTAGTGTTAAGTAGCGATGCTGCAAGAGTAATCTAAACCTCTGAACAGTTACATTACACTACGAACGCGGTTTCTTTCGCTTTCATCAGCAAGTGATGCAAATAATAAATGCAAAGACTAAATAAAAGAGAAGAGAGTGATAAACAGAAGATGGCAACCAAAACCTGATGCTAATCCCACCAATTAGAGAGACAGTGACATGCCCTGACATTGACAGACAGTTTTCAGATTTCACAGGCACCAGAAGGGTAATAAACATTTGGCCTTGATTAAATTACCCATTTTCCCTCTCGCTGATCGCAGCTTCTCAGGCCTCAGAAAGACTCTGCAGCAGCTGCTCTTTCCCACTAGCACACCACTCCCATATTGTGCCAGCACAACTATCTGCGTGGCTGGACAGCAAACTGATTCAGCTGAAAAACAACCCGGAAGGAAAATTCAGTTCCCAAATGTAATTTACTACAAAGTTGCATGAACAGCTGTGCAGGCACAAAGGAAAAAACAGTCAGAGGGTGGGAACAAGCAGCCCTGGATATGGCCTGATCGAGCTGGCATCACTGTCCACGGGGCCATGGTCTTAGCAGCCAGAATGCTGCTCCAGTACAGGGGACAGACAGCGTTTTGATTTGAGAAACTGAAATGGTCCTTGTGAAAAAGCTTCCTTACCTTCGTTACAAACACCCATCAAAAGGATGGTGCACGTATTGGAGGTGAGACATGAACATTCGCATACTTAATCCTCTCAATTGTCTCTTTCTTTAAATAGTCATGGCATCACTATGCAGTTTGTGTGGAGAGGCATCTACTTCTGAAGTTCATTTTGTTGTTTTTTTTTAATTGAAAAATCAATGCAATTGCCACTCAAAGGGCAAAAGTACCATAAATTATATCATGCAGTTAGACACCCTTGCTGCACGCATCTCTCTCCCCATAGCAAACACTTTTAAACTGCCCAGAGCTCAAAGCAAAATACTGATAGACCTCCTCATGTAAGTCCTTAACATTTAACATATTTAACAATAGCCTCTATGAAAAGGTCCTTGCAATTTTGCAATTACATGTGGGTACTAGCATTAAAGGTGCAAAGAAAGGATAAGGCTCTGTTCTGGGGCGCAGGAAGATAAGCTGCCCTGACCTAGAGAACTGGTAACTAGCACTGACAGAAATTTCTCTAGGTCAGGCAGGTCCTCTCCTAAATGCACTCAAGCAGGACTCGTGAAAGAAACACCTCTACGTGGTGACAAAGGGAAGCGATGCAATCTGCACCATGAGAATAAATGGGTAATTTCTTTAACCTCAGGAAGAGGAATTTGCTTTGGCCATGATGACCTTGCCTGAGATCAAGGGCTAATTTTTAGTACCTGAATAATAGAAAATCACTTCCTTCAGTCTTCTACCTTTCTTTGTTTTCATGTTCTGTCTTATTATGTCTGGGATAAGTAGATATTCCTGAGCTGTCCTAGAACATAGACCTCTTCCTAAGATCTTCTTCAGGGAATCAATATTTGATTTTATTCCTCATCTCAGAAAACTTTGCTTTGCTCCCAATCTACACTATACCTTGCTGTCTGCTTAAAAAGCACGGCTCCTGGCACGCACTGCTTTCTCCACTTGAGGACTAACCTTCCCACAAGAGCAGGGCCCCCCAACCCATCCTGTGCAACCAAGGGCCACTGTGGAGTTCTGGCCATAAATAGCCAGATATACATATATCTGGTATGGTACAGAGAGGTATACATAGCCTCTCATGCATGTTCCCTGCTTGCTTTGTGCTTGTTTCACTCAACACATGAACTTCACCCAAACTGCTCAAGGGGGCATAACCATCTTTGTCATGAAGTCCTAAAAGTCTTCTCTCATCCCTTCTCCTACTAGGAATGAAGTTGCCACTCCAGAAACTGCTACTCTTGGTCTCCATTTTCTGACCCAGCCCACAGGTAACCCCTTCCACATTTTACAACCTCATACTAAATAATGTCACAGGCACATGAAGATATGGGTGAGGAGAGACGAGACAGGTGCCCTCAGCAGCCCTGAGAAAGACACCTGTCTGGTATAAGATGTAGGAGAAGTTCCAGCACAGTAGGACAAAATTAAGTAGAAAAAAATGGAATCTTTACCTCCCGAGTTCTACAATCCTTCCCCCATCCCCAAAATCTCATCCAGACTCCTGGACAATTAATTCTCTTCCCCCTCAATCTTCCCTGCCATAAATAATGAAAGAGGTGGAGTTAGCTTGTGATATTCATGGGGAGCAGCAGGATGAAACTGATGAGATTTCACAGAGGAACAGCCAAAAATTGTGTGCTTCCCCTCTGCCCCATCCTTTTTTATTGTGCTTTTTTATTTTCTAAGATATTAAACACAACTCAAAAAGCCACCCATGAAGAAAACAAAAACTAGAATCTGTTAGAGTTCAAAAAGCCCATTAAAGGGTAGGCTTGAGTTTCTTTTGGCTAGCATATAACAAATACAACCTAGCTAACCTGAAACCTAAAGGCAGTAAAAAATGAAGGCAAGATAGCAATATTATTTTTATTCAAGGAAAAGACATCAGAAATTTCAACTTTCAAATCCATTTTCTGTAAGGTAAAGGTGAGGGGTTTTTTTACTAAGTTGAAAAAAAAATACGAGTTGAAGTTTAAAAGGAAGATTCATTATTTCTGGAAATCTAGAAGAGCTTCTGTATTCAAATTTTTTTTTTTTTTTGTACCAGTTTGGGGTTTCCTTAAGGAAATCAGGAAAAAACGTTAGCTAAATTGCAGCTTCTTCATTTTCATCTCTCACTCCACTCCAGTTCTTGTGGTGCAATTTTTCCACAACAATAAGAACAGTTGTAGTTAAAGCAGCAAGACTTGAAAAACTAGAGCATTCCATTAAAAGTACATGACAGTATATTTTAAGGAAAACTATATTCCAAAATATTTCAAAACTGAAAGAGACCAGCAACAGATTTAGAAATAGAAGGATCATTACTTTCAGAACCATTCTAGTTCACAATGATTACCCTTAAGAGAAAAAAAGAGAAAGAAGCCTCGAGTTTAGGCTTTGTGTCCTCCCAAGTCCTGTCTGCTGTGGAGGCTGACAGCCCTCCAGAATGACATACAGAGCTCAAAAATGTTGTCTAGACTATGATTATAACTCATCATTGCTGCCTTGCTCTTGCCAATCACCAAAATCTCAGGGCTACACATGAGTTGTATCAACTCTCCAAAGCTTGCATTGAGGCATGAGACCCCAGGCCAGATGCAAGACTCCACCAGCCCTTCAGTGATGCAACTGCCTACAACAGCCACAGGCAAGGAGAAAAATGCACACGTGGGGAAGGACTTTCTAACTTAAAACACTCCTAGAGCAGAAGCAACTGTAAAGATGTCGTGATTTAAACCCAGCCAGCAACTAAGCCCCACACCGCTGCTCGCTTACTCCCCCTGGAGTGGGATGGGGGAGAGAATCGGAAGGGTAAAAGTGAGAAAACTCGTGGGTTGAGATAAAGACAGTATAACAGGGAAAGCAAAAGCCGTGCACGCAAGCAAAGCAAAACAAGGAATTCCTTCACTSCTTCCCACCGGCAGCCAGGTGTTCAGCCATCTCCAGGAAAGCAGGGCTCCATCACGCCTAACGGTGACTTGGGAAGACAAACGCCATCACTCCGAACGTCCCCCGCTTCCTCCTTCTTCCCCCAGCTTTATGTGCTGAGCATGATGTCATATGGTATGGAATATCCCTTTGGTCAGTTGGGGTCAGCTGTCCTGGCCGTGTCCCCTCCCAACTCCTTGTGCCCCCCCAGCCTCTGCACTGGTGGGGTGGGGTGAGGAGCAGAAAAGGCCTTGACTCTGTGTAAGCCCTGCTCAGCAGTGACAAAAACATCCCTGTGTTATCAACACTGTTGTCAGCACAAATCCAAAACATAGCCCCATACTAGCTACTCTGAAGAAAATGAACTCTACCCCAGCCAAAACCAGCACAAAAGAGAAGCCAGAAGATCAATATTTTTTTAAAAAAAAGGAGTCATTGGAAGACTGCAAGTAAAGAAACTGTTCACTTATAACAACTTCTGTCTCTCTTTCTTTACTGCCTTCTCTTTGTCAGCAAAATGGGTCAGACAAGATAACAGTAATGAGAGCGAGAGATACAAAAGGAGAGGCACACCTCCTCCAAGAGGCAAGGAAATTCAAAGATTAAAATATAAACAGCTTACCTCAACAAAAGGATTTTATCTTTAAGTCTTCCTGCACAGGACAGTCCAAGAGTGCAACGAAAAGAATACAAGACCTTGCCTGTCTTGATGAAATAATAATATAAGCAATAGAGGGGGAAAGGTAGCACTTGGCTGGAAAATGCACTGAGATGACGACTTCTTCCAGCAGGACAGTCTCTTTCAGTGACAAGAAAGTAATTTGCTATAGCACCTGCCCTTCCCCAAAACCAGCGCTACTGAACATCTTTTCTGCACAATAGCTGTTCGGTGTACGCACCCATTTCCTACAGAAGTCGAGGGAGCACCTGGGAAAAGGCCATCTAGCAGCAATCTGCCACAAGCAAAGCATCCAGCTCCTGCAGACTGTATTTCCCACGGCCCTTCCTCCGTTCACATGACTGGGCATGCACTCGTCCTGTGATGGGGGAAAAGATCAAGATGACTGGAAAGGTGCCTACCAGGAGTAAGCTGCTGTCACGACCGGACTAGTTCCCATCACACTCCCAAAAGAGTTTAGGAAAACATCCCAAACCAACTGTCCTGATGGGCCACTGAGAACCCACAGGCAATCAATCATCTCCATAATGGCCAAGGCAGGAAAGGACTCTCAGCTTTTTTCCCCCTCTCTACATCCTTCACCACTTTGGCAGATAGGACACTACAGAAACCATTTCTTTTGGTGGACAAGAAACATGCTGATTGCATACTGGCAGAGAAACACAAGACACTGCATCCTTATGCATTCACACTCAAAACTACCGCTGCCACCATGAGCATGTGCAATTTCTTCCCCCAATTAAAAAGTAATTTTTACAGAATGTAATGATTTAGCCCCCAACACTGACAATATAAAGTTTACCTCTCACTACTGGTGAGTAGACTTCTTAAGAGCATGTTATCAGACTTTTAAGGAAAAAGTCTGGGGCAGATATTCCACTTTGTTCAGGAAATGAATCAGCCATCCCTGTCCTTCCCCATACAGCCCCTTCCTTTCCCCATCCTCAAAAATGACAGTGCTTCCCAAAAAAAGAGATCACAAACATTCAATTTCATTTAAGTACGCAGTTCATACAAGCACATTTATTCCCTTGACAGAAAATATATACTTAATAGATTTAAAGGAGTGCTATAAATGAACAACTATCATAATCAGATCATTTGACTAACTCCAGTTTGGGCAAGGAGAGAGTCCTAGTCTGAACACAACTGGGCGAGATCTGTTTGGCATGTGCAAATACTCCTGTACTTGTGTGGTGGCATGTACACTCGTACATTTACAAGTACACATACAGTATACATGTGCAAATACTCCTCATGCATATCTTTCAAATGATATTTCATCCGGACTTGATGACTCCGAGAGATAGAGACATCCTAATTTCCCTTAATAGTCACAAGCATCTTCCCAATGCCTTCAGTGGTTGGTTAATCCCATTCATTGTTAACAATCTGTGCCTTTTTCCTAATTTGAAATAATCTTTTTAACTTCCAGGCACTGGCTGCTATCGTATCTTTTTCCACTAAATTAAAGAGCCCAGAGTACACAGCCTATTTTGCCCAAAGAAAATTGAGAAACTTTTAAATACCTCGCGATAAGCTAAACCAATTGAGCGCTTTAAGAAAAAGTTTTATAATGAGTGACTTAATCACCCAAGCAACACTGAACACTACATCATCTTTGTTGCTTTTGAACCTCTCGTTAAAAACACTAACATTAAACCTGGTCAAAATATTCCCAAACTGATTTCACCTCTGTCCTTATTCAGTATTTCTTGTTATTATGGATGCACATTAGTATTAAAAAAGTAATTAGCTTATTTTAGTAGCCCTCATATATACAGTGTTAGCTGAGGACTCACATATTGCCATACATCTGCTCTGCTCCTGCCACTCTTTGCAAGGTTACTGGTTTCCAGAAGCACAATCCTTTATTCTAGACCTACAGCCTCCAGTCCTTCCCACAACACGCATAACTTTGTGCTCCAGCTCTAAAAAAACATATTTGGCCATATTAGACCCAGTTACCCAAACAATTCAGAGGACACTGTACAGCTGCCATTCCTTCTTCATGCTTCACCACTCAGCACAACCTTTACATAATCCACAAATTTGATCAGCTCTGATTGCATGTTTTCTTCCAGGCCACTGATCAAAATACTACAAAGCACTAGACTACTATAAATCCCTGAAAAATCCTCCATTCATATTCTGTTTCCCACATCTACTACTTTTAATCTAGGTTTTGACTCACTGACCATACATGAAACTGTATCTGTTGAACAAGATTCACTTTTCAACAATACCCTCATTGATTAGTATTAGAGAGGAATGGGAATATAATTATCACACAAATCCCATACGTAAGTATATGTTTGATATTTGAGCTTTAATTATATTTTTTTTATCTTCCAGAGCATTGACACTCACCAGCCATGTAGTAGTTTGAGTAAATCCTGCCACTAGCCCTCCGTAATCAATTCCTTTTTGAGTAACATCCCATTTTCCAAGTTGACTCAGCAGACTGTGTGAGCACCTCCACCCCACAATCCCTTTCCAGGCTTTTTCACGTTCACAGATTTTGTTTGGTTTGGGGTTTGGTTGGTTGTTGTTGTATTAGCCTTCGAGTGCAACACATAGCTAGAGCAATTCACATGAAATCAATACACTTTAACAACCTATTTATTCTGGATTCAACAACTCCAAATATAATAACCCACACTTAATTGATGCTGATATCCTGGATAAGACTGGAGTTTCTCAGAGACTGGAGAAAATCTTTGATGAATCATCATGTCTCTAAAACATTATTTCCACGGTTCTGATGGGCTAGAAAAAGCTTTCTTCGCAAGCAAAAATTTTAGGTAAAAATTTTCATTATCAAGGGCAGAAAGTACAAGTCAAGATTATGGAACAGGTTGCCCAGAGAGGTGGTAGATGCCCCATCCCTGGAAACATTCAAGGTCAGGTTGGACAAGGCTCTGAGCAACCTGATCTAGTTGAAGATGCAGGGGTGTTGGACTAGATCATCTTTGGAGGTACCTTCCAACCCAAACTATTCTGTGATTCTATATTACCCTCCACCATGTTTCAATTATTTCCCATACTGTGCTTGCCCTACAAACTCTTCGTACCTGATCAGCCATATTGGCTAAGTAATGGAAAGGTTCATAGTTTCTGTTAATCAATTCTGCCCTTGTATAGCTCCAGTTCTTTGTTAATTAGATCAAGCTAGCTTTCCACAGAGAATGCCAGAGTAAAGTTATCTGCCTGTAATCTGCCAAATCACTACAAAACCTCTTTAATTGCTTTTGTAAGTTTAGTGCCTCTCTTAAGGCTCTCTTGTTATGTAAAGTGCATTGTTTTGCATGTTAGGCCTCAATCAAAGTCCTCCTCAGGTTCAGCATGAGTTTCGGTGTATTTGTAACACAAGAAAGCATGTGGGTATATTGAGCTTTTCCAACTTCAATTTTCTACTTAACTGCCAGCAAAAGTCCACCAGCGTAGAACCAATTACAGTGGCAGAAGAGAGCTTCTGTTAATATGCTTAATCCTTGGCTAGAAATTTCAGTTATAGCAGTAGAAAGTGTTTTGTGCCAGTGTATTGCATCTACTAAAGCTTCTACCAGTACCACTGCATGTGCACATGTAGAGGAGGAGGAGGACAGAGTCACATCAAGTCATATCAGCAAGAAGCTGGTTCATCTCATCAACTCTCCTCCCTTTCAGATAGGTGTCCAAGAAGCTAATGGTAACTGCACTTCACAGCTCAAAAACTCCTTCTAGGATTTAGGACAGTAGTAGCGGGCACTGTTTATAAGGTTTGAATGCTGTACTCCGTGTTTATACTACAAGCCACGCTGATAGCATCTAACATTTCTTCAGCCTCGTTTTGAAGCAACTGGCTAAAAGCCTTCCCCTTAAGATTTCTGCATCCTTCAATGATATCTTCAGTCATGAAGTTATTCAGCACTTTTCTCGAGCACAGAATCAATACTTCCTCCAGACAGGTGCATACCAGCCTTTACGTCTTTTCTGATGTTTGAATAATCAACTCTCACTAATACCTAAGTTGGTTCATTCTTCCTTTCTTTGTTTCTGCAAACTTGCAGATACACCTATAGAATAGCAGCTTTGGGACAAGCTGACAGGCCACCACAGAGTGCTTCAAATCACTGCTCCTACTTACATGTTTTAGAGCATGCTGAAAATGCTGTTATTAAATTTAAGTGATGCAATAGTTTCTTCCCCCCTCCTTCAAGTGAGTTCTAGTTACCTTCAAAACGCCACAAGATTTTTGGAGGTGTCAGACTGACCCCAACTCCAGCATTACCACTGAGCAAGAACAAGATTTAAATTATCACAGCTGCTTTGAGATTACAATAGCACTGAATCAGTCTCACTTGCAGCACTAAACTGACATTCTGCTATTCCACTTCAGACATAAAATTGAGTCAATGGTATGTCTGACCTTCAAGGATTTCTAAAAGCCTATTGTCTATACTTTGAGGTATTTTTCAAAGCAACAATTCTTGATAAGTTTTATATCTGCATGGCTGAAAGCAATATATACTTTTTCACTCCCCCCCCCCCTTTTTTTTCTCTCCCAAAACTTGTGTCAACTTCAGATATACTAATTCTGTAAGCAAATATGTGCAATTAGCATTTCCTGGTTACCACACACAAAACACTGATCAGTAACTTTCTTAGTATTACTTAGAATGAGAAGTCACCAGCTAGCTAGTTCAAAAGAACAATGACTTAAAAACCAAACAACAAAACACCACGAGCATATTCTCAGAAGTCCAACCAGCTTCTAAAGGTGCCTGTTCAACAATTTTTCCCCTCTCATGGCTACCTGTAATTCCACCTTCTTCCTTCTCATGGTATGTAATGACACTTGTTTTCATCAACTAATTCTGCCCCTTTCTCAAACAACAAATGGTTTTACTTTATCATTCCCCTTCATCTTTAAGATTATGTTTCTTAATAAGCATAAAACCCTAGAAACTAAACTTGAGGTTTCTAAAAGTTAACAAGAAATGGAATTTTCATTCTTTGTTTCAAATTACCTAAATATCAGATTCTACACATGCTATTCTACAAGTCTGAACCCAAATATTGATTTCTACTTCTTCTGTGTTGGTGCAAGTACTTAATAAACACCGATTTGGGGGCAGGGGGAAACCACAGCTCTCTATAAATTCTTTTATTGTTATATAGCTAAAAATATTGCTTAAACACACCAAATTCCTGTCACGCAACGAGCATTCTCTGAAACAAACCCAGCTGTAATTAACTTAACATACTTGACAATCAGGAAAATATTATGTAGAAATTATTTTGTGTAAACCGAAAACACGTCTCAAAACTATATCTGTACCAAGTATCTAGCAATATCAAATGGTACTTAACCTCTGCAGGAAGTAAGTTCTCCAGAATTAAGTTTAAAATAAGAAACTTAGTTTGCAGGGAATATTTATCCTACAGGGTATGATCTCCCAAAAACTTCTAAGCACCTGAGGGAAACAAGTTCAAAGAAATTACACAAACATAACTGCACTGCAACTAACTGCATTCTTAAAAATATTGTATCTAAATGTTTCATTTAACTCATACCCATAACCAACACTATTTGAAAACACACCTCCTACTTTATTACATTCTGGATTTGAATTTGATCAAATGGGATTCAACTCAATCCTCATGGGAAAAGCCTCACTCCACTGCCACTCCCTTCTTGGTCTAGTAACCCGATACATCTCAAGGAGGTATTTGAAACATCGGAATTTTGAGAAACAAAGTCAATTCAATGCAACAGGCAGACCTGCTGGCTGGGAGGCGCAACCAGTCAGGGTATGTGTGACAGCAGAAGAGTTAGGAAAGGCCAGGTAGTCACAGTCACCACTAGTGACAACTGGAATGTGTGGGAAAGGATGGAAAAACTACTGCTCAATGCTGCAGAAGGTGCCATTTGAGGCACGTGTGTATACATACACACATATATGTGCACACATACACATTAACAAGGCTCTTTTCAGAGATGCATGGTAGGAGGATGAGAGACAACGGTTGTGTGCATGTGTACACAAATACATACATGCACATACATGCATATGTACACACAAACACAAAATGTAACACATAGTGGACAGCAAGCTAAACATGAGTCAGCAGTGCGCCCTGGCAGTGATGCAAGCTAACAGCTCGCTGGGCTGTACCAGCAGGAGCATAGCCTGCCTGATCAAGGGAAGCGATCACTCCCTTTCACTTGGCACTTTTCAGACCCATGTGAAACATCATGTGCAGCTTTGGACACCCACAGTACAAGAAAGACACAGATAAACCAGAGTGAGTTTGGTGGAGGGCTACCAAGATGCTCAGGGGGATAGAGCACTTGCTGTGTGAAGAGAGGCTGTGAGAGCTGGGGTTGTCCAGATTAGAGAAGAAAAGGCTTTGGGGAGCTGACAGCAGATCTCCCATACCTACACAGAGGTTATCAAGACGACGGAAAGCCGTGCACAGGCTCTGCACACAGGCGTGCGGCAGGAGGACACAAGACATAAACTGCAACAGCGGAGGTTGTGACCTGACGTAAAGAAAAGGTTTTTTCCTGTAAGGACAGTCAAGCACTGGAACAGGGACGCAGAGACTGATGAATCTTTGTCTTTGGAGGGTTTAAGACCTGAATGAACAAAGCCCTGGTCTGAACTCGGTGTTGATCCCACTTTGAGCAGCAGGTTGGACTAGACACCTCCTGAGGCCCTTTCCAACCTGAATTATTCTATGACATCAACTTGGATCCTAGAGAACACTATAAAGGCCTATTACAATTTTCTACGCCAGATTATACCTTTCAAGTCTCCACTAAAATGCAACCACTATTGAGATGAGACAGAAAACATGTTGTTTGGTTCTTCTACTTAAAAGAGCACATGATGTTCCCGTCCAGGATCTGCAATACTCTCGAATATCAAAACTGGAATTTTAAGAGATTTTAGGGATGCAGCAGTTACCAGTTACCCGAGTGTAGTACAAGTGGAACACAGTGGCTAAACATTCAGCTTTTTTTTGGGAGGAGAAGGTGGTATTCAGTCTGAGGCAGTGTTAACCCAGAAAACATCACACATCCACAACAGCTCTTCCTTAAAGCAGCATCTGCATTTTTCTTGGAAATTTCACATTCAGCACCTACCGTTAATGAACAACCCCTATATTGTGATGCTGATAAGGTCACAGGATAAGAAGCTACGTTGTTCCCTCTGTGTATTCGGGATGTATAGCTTCACACCTGGGGAAAGAAGCCTCACTTAGCAAACCAAGGCCATGTCAGAGCTCCCATCAGAAGCACCTGCAGTGGTCTAGGCGGTCTGTTTTGTTTTCATCCCTCTGCTGGGTGCTACTGCCCCTAGAGCAGAACTACCAAAACAAAGGCTGTTTATTCTAAACTAATTGATTTTGCATTGAAGCAGAGAGAGTGTGCTCACAAGGTCCATTACTCTAAGTCAGGGAGGGGAGGGGAGTTACCACCTTCAACCAGGCAGCAGGAACATCCAAAACCAATACAGAAGTTTCTGCAGCGATTTCCTATGGGCTAAGTGATTATTCACTAGGCATGATGCTTGGATAACCGTACAAAGAATATCCAACAAAGAATATCCAACGTTAAGAAAGTTAAAAAGACAAGCAAATGAGATCATTAGCATCTTATTAGCATAAAAAAGGAAAAAAAAGAGCTCCATTATTTCCTTTTAAAGATTTTTTTTCTTTGCAATAAAAATTCCCCACCTGCATATAGACTAAAGTGATGTACTAAGAACTTTTTAAAGCACCAGTTTTGTACAAATCAATGAAGGGGCAGGAGGGGAAATCAATGGGGTTTACAAGTATCTTACAAATGTGAGCACTGAAACATCCAGTCACCAATG
The DNA here is from genome assembly GCA_035582835.1 of Phoebastria nigripes. Classification (NCBI taxonomy): domain Eukaryota; kingdom Metazoa; phylum Chordata; class Aves; order Procellariiformes; family Diomedeidae; genus Phoebastria; species Phoebastria nigripes. The sequence continues at coordinate 520,572 of JAYKAV010001234.1, forward strand.
TAAGCACCAGCAAAAGCAGCCCATAAACTATTCCATGGAGGGAGCAAGTTAAAAAGCAGCGAGACAGGATCAAGCGAGAAGAGCTAACAGCTCAACAAACCAAGCCTTCTCCCTCCAAAGCTCACCAACAAGTCTCACAGACACCAAATTATTACTTTGCATGTCTGTTTACCAGTCCTACAGATCACTGCTGTTCAGTCACAGCAGGAGTGTGACAACCACTGTACCCCGGCACAGCCGGACTCCGTCAGGCCCCTCTGGCTCAGTACCCTCCTTCCAGCACGGGCCGACACCCGAGGAGCCACGACACCCCACGGGAGGCAGGTGCAGCCCCCCCAGCCGGCCCGCCCACGCTCCCCAAAATCAGAAACTCGCTTAGGCCCCGAAACGCGGCGTGCACCGACCGAAACTCGGCGGGATGCTGAGGGAGGCGAGCCGCGCTGCCCTGCCGGCCCCGAAGCCCGGGCTCGGCGGTCCCCGGGCCGGCCGCCCCGCTCCCACGGTAGCCGGCGGGGCCCGGGGGTTGGGTGCAGCCTCAGCCTGACCCTCGCCCCCAGGCTCAGCCCCGGGCCCAGCCCGGCAGCCGCGCAGCCCCCGGCTCCCTCGCACCGCCGCGCCGGCAGCGGGACCCGCCCCCCCAGGCCCGGCGGCGCTGCCCCGCCGCTCCGCAAGAGCCGGGGCCGCTGCCCCGCCGCCCTCCCGCCTCCGGGCCCAGCGGCCGTCGCCCCACGCCGCTCCCCACACACCCCCGGCGGGGCGGGGCGGGCGGCCGCGGGCCTCCGCCGGCGCGCCCCTTCCCGGCCCGCTCCCATTGTGGAGGCGGCGCCCCCACCGCGCCGCGCCGCCGAGCTCTCACCTCGGCGGGGGGCGG
>JAYKAV010001234.1:521647-558156 GCA_035582835.1 Phoebastria nigripes
CTCAGCCGCCGCTCGGGGGCCGCATCACCCAGCGTCCGGCCCCCCACCCCCCGCCGGAGCAGCCGCAGGATCCCCCGGGCAGCAACAGGCGCCTCCGCCGCAAAGGTTCCGCAGGGCGCAGAAAGGTTCCCCCTCGGCCCAGAGGGCGGGAAGGCGGCGGGAGCCGCGCGGCGCGGCGGGGACGGGGCGCCCCGGCCCTGAGGGGGCCCCGCTCCCCTCGGCGGCCGTCAGGGCCCGCTCGCCGCGGGACGGGGCTGCTCCGCGCCGCCAGGGCCCGCCCGAGTCCCGCGGGCCCCATCCGCCGCCCGGGCAGGCCCGGGAGCGGGGCCGACGGTCCCGGCGTACGGGGCCGGGAGCCCACCTAGGGGCTAGAGCGGGTAACGGCGGGAGCCGCGCCCCGGCCGCCTCGCTCACCGGCGGGAGCCTCGGCTGCTTCTGCCGGTGCCGTCGGCTGCGAGGAGAGTTACTGCATGGAGTGTGGGGGTAACCCCTCCGCGAGATGCTGTTAATTAGCCACTGGGTCCCATGGTAATTGAGGTTGAGGGGCCTCAGGGGGTCTCCTCCAGCCTCCCCCTCAAGGCAGGGATAATACAGAGCTCAGCTCTGGGCCTTGTCCTGTCAGGTCTTTAAACCCTCCAGGTATGAGATTCCGTCAGCCTCTGAGCCCCGCTCCAGCGCTGGACTTCTTCACAGGAGAGAACTTTCCCTCATATCCACTCTGATGCAAGACCCATTTATGTTTACAACCACTGTTTCTCATTCTCCTGCCATGGACCTAGCTCTGCCGCCTCCATACCCTCCCCATCGGTACTGGACGACCACCACTGAGTCTGCCCAAACCCTTCTCCAGCTCAACCCACCCAGCTCCCTCAGCCTGTTGTGTCCCGACCCTTCCACAGCCTCCACAGGACTTGCTTAAATTCACCTCTTTCACATATTGGGGGCGTCCAAAATTGCACACAGCATTTCAGATGTGATCTGATGAGTGCTGAGTAAAAGGGGAGCTCATCACTCACCTCCATCGGCTGGCCGTGGTCCCATGGACACAGCCCAGCGTGCCGATAGCCTTTGTTGCTGCCAGGAGACGCTGCTGACACTGCACTGAGAGCGTGCTGCTTACCCTGTACGACAGCAGGAGCCTGGTGTTTCCTTTTGTTAAAGGGAAGAAAAAGAACAAGACCAGCAGAGAAAGTGCCTGTCTGGTTCCTCAGGCCGGTACTCAAATATCCAGAGCATGAAAAATAAAAGTGGGAGACTAGTGTCTGACTCTGGATATGTAGTGGCAGCCTGGGCATGATCAGCGTAACTTAACCCTTAGTCCTTCAGGGGTCTCCCGGATTTCAGGGAAGCCAGAGCTGATCCAGAATAAAAGGACCATAACACCACAGAGCCATCTCACAAACAGTGTGCCCCTGGGGACTTCGCAAAGGCATGAGGTATCACAGAAAGCCTTCACCCTTCTCCCCACCTAGACACATCCAAATCCTCCATAGGACCTTCTTCTGTTAAAGCTGACATGAAATTCCAGGTTTTCCATCCCTGCCCCAGCCTGTCACACAGAGGAGACATTCAGAGAGAGGGATGACGGCAGAGGCCTCAGAGGCAGAGTGGAACAAGTGCAAGTTAAAGCAAGCAGAAGAGTCCCCAGCAGAGCAGTGAGGAGTTCTTATTGGCTTTTATTCCACATTACAACATTAAAAAACTGTCATGCTTCAGGCATTTGCTCCACAGTAGCATTGACAAGCACAGTCCAGCTAAGGGTGGCTGCTTCAGGGGCCACTCCTATAAGCACTCCAGTGGCTAGCACCTTGCCCTTGTTTCTGTGAAGTTAACTAAGGCAGCTAAAACAGACCTAGAAAACTATTCTTGGCTTCTGCAGGAGTACGACCACTGTCTTTCAAAGTCAATGAATCTTTGCGATTGGACATTCGTGTTGTCCGGTGGATGTCTTGGGCTGGGTTTGACACAGGGGAGCTGCCTGCCCGGTCCCGCTGCAGTGTTTGCCCTCTTCACACAGCTCCACATCACTCATGCTTTCTCAGCAGGTAGCTTACAGTCCAGCCTCAGGCCACCCACATTCACCACACTGAAGCAGATGCCATCAGGAACTCACACCACCAACAACATTCAGTCCAAGCAGYAAGTGTGAGTTATTACTGCTGGTTTGCAACACTGAGGCTGGAGTTACACCATCCAGATAGAACTGGGGTAGAAAGCTCAGATGTTATTCCTCAAGGAAACATAAGTACCCTCAAGTCCCACCACATGTGGCAGCTCTGGCTTCTTAAACAGGTAYCAGCTGTCCTTTACCATCCCTGTGGAAGATTAGGTTGAAGGAGTGACCCCTCCCAGAGTAAGCAAATTAAGAAATGGTCTGAAATCTTCCAAGAGGGATCAGTGGTTCCCACCCAACTTGAGTGGAGCAGCCATCCACACAACCCTCCAAGACCCTTCACAGCCTTTCACACATACATCAACCATCACCAAAAGTGCTATACAGACAACAAATTGATATGGTTCCTCGGGCCAGTGGCTGATTGCTCACCACAGCAATGTGCCCTCTGTCCTTCCCTCACATCCTTTGCCTCAACTGAATACTACTGGGCACCTGCAGCAGGCTTTGCTCTGAGCTGGGCAGGCTGGGCAAATTCCCTTAGCTGGGTGGTGGGAAACACCAAAGCAAAGGGATGTGGAGCACTGCTCCTCCCTTGCCAGACTCCTGCTCTAGCCCACAGCAGTTATGCCAGTCTCAGGGCTGACACAGAATCCCTGGCTTTTGCAAACCCAGCCAGTGCACAGGCCCAAGGGGAGACCCATAAGATCTGTAGAGCAGTTGATTTTGACTTGGTTTTGGTCTTCTCATGACGCAGCTGCACACCAATATGTGGGGAACTTTGGCACATGTGAGCAGCAACAGATCATTTCCCACCAGGATCCCAGGCTTCCTCCAGCACCCCACTGCACCAGCTCTCCTTTAGAGATCCCTGCACATCCAAGGTAGAGCAGAGCCTCATCTCTAGGGATAAATAGAGCTGACTGATATCCTACAACTGGGCCCCAAAAGAGCAAGGCAGACGTTATCTTAATACAGGAAAGGCCATCAGATTTCAAAGCAACAGCTTCAACTTCTATCTCTTTAAATGCTCATATCATTTACAGTCTGAATTGGGTTCCTGGGCAGTATCAGTTACATGGATTAGGAGCTGTAGAGGACATTAGTACAATTCCTTTTCCTGAGGTTTTTACAGCTTAATGGACAGGAAGTGTTGCTGGTGAGCCTCCAGCTTCTGACGCTCTGACCAGAATCTCCCCCAAAGCTCCCCATCTTCCCTTTGTGCTTTCTTCTGTCCTAGAATCACTCTCAATTAACAGTACAAAAATAAACCCGATGTCATCCATCCCTCCTAAGCTGCACATGCATTATTCATCAACATACCTTAATTGATTCTCTCATAACCATGAGCACTTCTGCACTTGGCTATGTCGTTCTTGTCCAGCAGAGCACAATTTATGAAGTTTTATGCTACTTGGAAAAGGCACTTTCAAAGAGTTACCTTTCACAGCTTTTCTGATCAGACCTTAAAGTTAGATCTCAATACATAGAGCCAGCAGGCCTCGGTTTTGTGTCCAGACAAAAGTGTCCATCAAGTAACTCTGCTGCACTGATGCTCAGTGTCCTGACTGGGAGGTCAGCACTGCTCTATATACTCTGGGCCCTCTTCCCACACCAGGGCCTTTAAAAAGAGGTGAAAGGCAGGATTTGGGAAGGTCTCCGCACCTCTGAATAAATGCTCTGAAATGTGTAGTCCACAGAACATGTAAGGAGTTGAAATGCCCTCGCAAAAACCTTCCATGAAAGTTATAGAAGCATCTCCTAAACCTACTCACCCTGCCATAGGGGACAAGGCTCTGTGAAGGTTGTCTCTAGAGCAGGAGAAAAATACATATCCCATCAGGAGGATAACTCAGCTTTGCCTTCAGTGCCCTGACACTAGAATGCCTCTGGATTCTTCCATCCTAAGCTCTGTCCAAGAGTTCAGGAAACTGAAAGCCTGTGATGGGATGCTTGGAAACAGAGCAGATACTATCAAGGTGCAGTCCACAGACACAGTCAAAGGAACAGGTCTGAATTTCACTCTACAACCCAAGCAGCTGGGATCCAGTATATGACACCCCATTCAAAGCAATTAATAGATCACTGGCATAAATGTGTTGGGTTTGATGGGACCATAAATCACAGCGATTGTTTCTTAAGTACTTTAGTGACAGCATTACAACTGCTACAGCATAACTCCTACTGCTGGTGGACATGCCTTTTCTTAGATACTTCTCTTTCAAGTGTTGGGTCTAATCTGTGTTACTTTACCTGACATGGAGGAGGTATAATCATCAGTGTGCCATGGTGACACCACTCTTGCTTCCTGCAGACCTTCCTTGGCCAGCGGTGCTACACAGCGCTCTGCATCACACCACCATTCACCTGCTTAACCACATCTGTGTTGCCTCCCTTTCCACATGCCTTTACTTGCCTCTGATTTTCCCCATTTCTTCATTTTGGTGCTTGCTCTGGGTGCTGTTCACTGTTCCCTTTGCTTGCTGCTACACCATCCCACTGTGGGAGAAGGGAACGCACTCCAGCCAGCCCCTCACTCACAGCAGGCACATCCGAACTGCAGGATGGGAAACCTGCAGGCGCTGCCAGGCTGTTTCCATCCTGAGAGAAGGACTCAACCAGTCACGCAAAGGGAAGGAAAGTGAAAAATCAGAAACAGAAGTTCACCCTATTTTTAACATCACATTTAACGTAACATTAAGCTTTGTGCTGAAGGACTTGGTCAAGGAGTTACCAGGGAGCCTCATCTCAGAGGAGCCTGTTAAATTCACGGTGGTTCAGCTTCACGGACATTTAACCAGCATCATGATATTCACCTTGGATTTCACTTGCACCTCAACACTCAGTCTGCAGCCTTCTCCTTTCCCCGCTAGAAGGGGCTAAGAACCAGACACTGGAGAACAGAAACAAGGGAGTTTCGTTATTGACAAGTTGAAGGCAATCCTCGTTACATGAAACAACTTGAACGCTTCCTCTATATGTTAGGCTCTGCACTAGCCCAATCCAGAAGAGATTCAATGTCGTTACAGAGCAAGATCCCTCTGCTTGGAAAGCAGGCATTTATTTGCCTCTCTTAACCCTATGGTGAGCTGCTTTGGGAAGGATTACAGTATTGAAATGTTGTAATGCCATTGCATAACTCAGCACAGCTCACTTGAAGCACTCTTCAGCCTTCAACACCCCATTCTCAAACACTGGGTGATAGACTTGCATGCAGGAAGGTAAAACAAGGCATCACCTCTTCTAGAGGAAGGTGGAAGGGTTTACAATTTCAGGTCAGGAAAGGGAGTAGCAAAGATGTGATGATATACAGAGTAACAGGAGGGAGCGAGGGCAAGATAGGGTGCTTTGCTCACAGGGGAGGCGGTGATATATTTAAAGAAACAAAAGTAATGAATTTAAGAACTAATGCAAGGCAACACCTTATTAGTAAAGGTCACACAGTTGCTCCTGGCAATCCCCACAGCAGGGTACCTGGCTAAAGCAGGGCTCACCCTGCTTAGCCACCTACTACAAGGACAAGGACTGTGAGGCCAGCAGCAAAGCCTACCTGCAGAGCCTTGCAGTGCTCAGCCCTCCCCTGGAGGGGGGGCGGRGGGAAGTTAAACCTGCAGCTCCAGCACATCTAAGTGCATCATTGAATTACCTGTGAAGACCTGTTAGCAAATTCACAGCAAGGTCAAAAACATTTTGAAGTTATGCAGTTTTCTTCTTGCTCTGTTCAGCCAGCACCATATACTGCATGCAACTGAGAAGTAAGCAAGCAAAATACAGTCTTACAATAAGGCATTACCAGATTCTTGCTTGCTTCTAAGCCCAGTCTGAGAAACCAGACACCTTCACACTCCCTCCTAGGTTCAGCTCACTCCTTTTAAGACCTCCTTCCAAGTCAATTGGTTACAGCAGGTGCAGCAAGGTGAGCACAACAACATCCACCCCCACTCCACCCCCAAAATGCACTGACCCTTTCCTGGCCAGCATGAGCTTTCTGCATCCCAGGGCATTTCATTCACCTAGGACAAGAGGAGGGCACAGAGTAAAAAGTCACCTCCTCACCTTCCTTAGTGGAAAATAAACCCAGTGGCTGGTCAGGACTGCCCTGCTCCCAGCTGTGTTTTGGAAGCTACAAGGAGAAGGCACCAAGGGGTTATGTCTTTCCAGCAGACAGCTCTTGGCTTGTCCTTATTGGAGGTACAACCAACTTTTATGCCACTCCAAAAAGACAAGGCAACCTCCTTCTGCCAAGAGAGGAGCTGGGTCACAGAGCTGGGGGAGGCTGGTGTTTGCTTTGCTTTTCTTATAGCCAGCTCTACTTTTCTGTCATTAGCTGTGGGGTAGAGAAGATGACACGATCCATGACCAACATGAATAGGTTTTCACTGCCAGTCCTCTGCCAAGACCTCCTTTCCAATGCTACAGTAAGCTCTCTCCTGGGGAATTAACTTTGATAACACTCCATACAAGGGGGTTTTCCCCTGTGTGATAACACCGTCCCTGTGTTGGGCTGCAGATGTCAGGGCCCTAGTGGGCCTTAATGGCCCTGACCAGCCTCACCTGGGGCTTCCACTCACMCCCCCCCTGCCCATTGGCACAGGGGCTCTATTTAAACTCAACCCTGGGCACTTAGTCTTGGGTTGTGTCTCTTTCTGCTTGGTGTTGCTGAATGTGGTTTGTAGACTTGTTTCTTAGCTTGACTTTGGCTCTGCCTTACCACTATGAGCTTCCTTGATGATCTGGGTTCTTGGTTGATGTTGACTGCTGTCCCTCAGCCTGCCTGGCTCACCTGACTCAGGTATTGTGGTATGAGCACTGATTGGTGAGACTAGCATCCCCTTGGCTCCTAGTTTCTTGTCCCTTTAAGAGCAGCAGGTATTTGCTATTGATAGCAAAGTGAGGGACTACTCAGTCCCTGCTTTTCTCCCTGTGGTTGAAGCTGTTGGCCTCTACTCTTRGATTGCCTGTTGATGAAGACCCTGGGGCTTTACCATGACTATGGGCTGTGTATGAATGATGCTGATAGGTAGGGTAGCTCTAGACCAGCTAGAAACAGCAAAGTTTTTCTGTTTTGCTCATTTTACAACTGCACTTCAATTGCTTATCCTGAAATTTATCCTTACAGATGAGGATGGCAAAGGAAGGAGCTTGTTTTGGGAAGGGGGAATGTCATGTGCAATTAAATGACTAATAATAAAAGACTTTTTGGTTTTGAGCAGATATGCAACAGGCAGAAGGACTATGGGTGGATTATCAAGGTTTGGGAAGAGAATTTAGTGTACTTTTCATATTAATGCTGGTAAGTCCTATACTTGCTTCTTCATTCTGTAGACTCATTCAGGGTTTACTATTAATCTGTAGCCATAAAACAAGATAGCTAGCTTTTCTCTTTGCTTTTCAGTATGCTTTCCACTCTCTTCTTTGTTCTTCCTGTGGGAGCTAATCTTTTGTTCATTAGAACACCTGTAATCACTGCAAATTCTTTGATTTAAGCAGCCCATATGTAGGGATTAGTGTTGATTTCACTTTTTATTTATTAGCAGTAATGCTTCCTTTTTAGTATTGTAATCCTGAGGCAATGCACCATGTGAGACTCCTTGGTCATACATATGACTACTTGTTCAGGCAATGAAGTGTTAGTGTCACCAGGAGCTGCTCTTTTCCTGATACTCCACTGGTATCCATGGCTGCATCCCATCTGGAGCTCTGCAGCCATTGCCCACTATCCACCTTGCAGAGCCTGGTGTACTGGAGGGGTTTCSCCAACACCCTGTGTGCTGCAATTAGCATTTTAATGTTTAAAACTCCATGCAACTAAATGCAAGCCATAGCATCTCCTGACTTGTACCTACATTTTCTTTGTTGCTACTGTGATGTCCTCCCTCATTTTATTACCGGTAGATATTGGTCACATTTCTTGTGATACCAAAACATCATTCTAAAATATTGCTGGAGTTGAAGATGAATGTAATCATGCTAATGGCAGAGATTTATGTGCTTAAAATCCACAATTCATTATGCTCTACCATCCCAGCATGCCCTGTCTTTGGGAAGGGATCTTCACAGCAGTTATTCCTGCTTCCTCACTCAGTGGGAATATACTGGTGTAATTCAGTGCTCTCTGCAGTCTCTGTCCTCCTGCAGTGGGTGGTATCTGAATTTTGAAATAATCTAACATCACTGTAGTCTGCTTTTCCCCCACAATAGGTGATTTCACTCATTTGAAAAACAACCCCTAAACAACAACCATTTAAACTACATTAAACAGCATTTCTCCCTTTCATTGACTCCTCTGGCTTTACAATTGTTTCTGAAGTTCAGAAGCTTAAGGAATCATCTGTTTCAAAAGCACATTTTCATTCCTGTAAGGCTTTCAATCTCTGGGGCATGATTTAACAAAATAGTTTTGATGGTGGATGTATTTAAGTAGGGAAATTATGGAATTGTATGTATGAAGGAGGTAATCTTGGGGTGCTTGTATGCATAAAATATTCTGATGCATAAAATGAGAAGCAATGTTAATGTGTTATTCCTTCCCCTGTATGGCTGAAGCCTGGGCAGGTGAATGACATTGCCTGCTCAAATGCAACCTGACCTGCCCAGCCAGGCCATTGGCAGGAAGGAGGGGGAGGRCAATGCAATCAAGAGGTTGGGCAATTATTTTTGGAAACTTACTGTTTATACATCAGAAAAGCAGTTAAGGTGACAACATACCTGTTGGAAGAGCTTTGGAAACTGTACAGCACTCCCTTTCAGGCACTACCAAAGGGTTATGAAACAGCAAATGGTTGCCCTTTAATAGTCCAGGGACTGGGACATGTGTTCAGCATGTGAGGGAACAGGACTCAGATCCTTCCCTTTCTCCAGCTTCTGGTAGAGGAAGCAGCCTCTGGGATTCCCCTCATCACCCTATGTGATGACTCAGYACAGGACCCATGTAGATGTCCAAATGTACCCTTTCTGACTTGCAGTTGTACTGTGCCATTTCCTTGCTCCCCTCTACCTTCCCCATCTACTGGTGAGAACAAAAGTGGAGACTAAATTAAGCCATACAGTTTACATTACTGTCTGCACCCTGGTCTAGACCACACAAAGGATGATGTTGAAAAAGATTAACTTGCTGAAGTTAATTGGCACTAGGAGGGGGAAGGTATTAGTAACAGTTTTATTTTCAGTTTATTTCCAGGCATCCAAAATAACTATGCAAAAAAGGCAAATTAATCAGCAAAGCGCCCATGCTGCAGCCAAGCTGCACTCGCCTGTGGTGGGGGATTGTTACAGATGGCTGAGCCTGGAAACACTGCATAGCAACCAGAATTATGTGAATTATTAGGGGAAAATTAAAGAAAAACCACAAAAGAAGAGACAGAAGAAGTCAGAGAATGACTGGAACTGTAGCTGCAGAGGGTTAGAAATCAGCCAAGTGATAGGAGTAAAGTTTACCCACACAAGTTTGCATATACCTGCCAACAGCTTCTGTGGACACAGTGACCCTGGTGTGCTTTGACATGGAGTCACAAATGGACAGGACATGGGGCAGAGGGCTGCAGCAGGAGGTGACGGCCCTGGTCACTCCTTTGYGCAGCCGCTTGCTCCACAGGAATGAAAAGCAGTGGGCAGAGAAGGTTTTTCCACTGATACAGACTCCTGGAAGGCCACCAGGCAGAGGATGTGTTTCTGAATGTGGGTGCCATGCTCTCGGCTCTGCTGGGAGATGAGCTGGAGGCAGGGACTCTCGCTCTTAGGGTGCTTTGATGTTACCAGGAGATCTGTGCACCTCTCAGGGCTTTGCAGGAGAATAGCAGAGCTCTTCAGGTGTTTCAGGCTGGAGATATATTCCACAGCAYACAAACTTGTTTTTCTTAGTCATCTTTCATTTTCTTAGTCATATTCAACTAGTCCACACCCTGGGTTTAAAATTGCTTGCATGCAGTCTGGGTGCAGAGCTGAGCAGGAATGAATTGCTCCCAGCTGGTGCCTGCATGGGAAGGAGACTGCTGAATTCCCAGGAGAGGTTTGGGACACAAGTGCTCCCAGCAGTTCCCCACCATCAAGCCATCTGAGATGGGATGAGAGGCCCTGAGCATAACTTGCAGACCTGGATGCTGTAACTGTGGCAGAAGCACAGGGTGAAGTCAAAGAGTCCTTCCAGAAAACACACTCAGGGATGAGGATGCTGCATCTGACACTTATATGGGGAATAGGGTAGCCATAGCCCACCCTCCTCTACCAAACCCCGTCTCAGCCAGCTGGAAATCCCTTCTGGGGTTTATTCCTAACTGAGCAAATTCCCACCATCAGGTACTGTTTCCTGAGGAAGGGACATATAAGCTGTGGAGTATGATAGCAGGGTGACACGTTCTCCTACACGTACAGGGTACGGGGTACAACTCCACTGACTACAAAATCCAAGTGTTACCAGAGTCTCAGTAAAGGTTCAGCCAGGGAGGACCAAGAGAGAAAAGCAGCATTGGGTATAGGAGCAAAAACTTTTCTCTAAAAGTCTGGGGAGTCTCTGCAGCCAGTCCAGCAAGCCAAAGGGTTTTGTGAATTTGCCTGGCTGCAAGAAAGCTAGTTTCTTCCTCCTCCTCTCCCATTTTGCAAGGCTCTTGGGAGAGTGATGCTGATCAACCCCAGGCAAAGAGGGAACTAGTTCAGAAAAGCTGGAGCTGTGAGACCTCAGCACTCCCTTTTTAGCTGGTTGCCCTTTGTGAAAGGGAGATATGGGGAGTTGCATGGTTAGATCTGGAGATGCCGCTCTAAAGCAGACACTAAATATTCATCTCCTGGATGGTGGGTAACCGCAGCTGGTTTGTAAAACTTTCCACAGCAGGCAATGTTGTTCCCTGCAGCTCTCCCTTGGGGATTCATCTTCCAGGAGATTCTCCCATTGCTCATGGGCAGTTTTCTGTAGCCCAGGAGAACATAACGCTAGTTAACAGTAACTAGCGGGAGAAGGTTGTCTATCACAAGGAGCTCATCAGGCAGGTAGCATGGCCTGATGCACCTGTCTGCTACAAAATTGGCTGGGAACAATCCCAGCCAGCATGCTGGGAGAGTCTGGGATGGAGATGATTCAAAATGTCTGTGGTGAAATCTTGCCTTTATTATCTTAGTCACTAACATCCCACGTATTTCAGGACGACCAGCATTTTACTCCCACGATCCAAAGACAAAACTAAATAAACCTTGGTACTCACAGCCACAATGCAAAACTCTGCTTTATGGAAAATAGCATCCTAGCCTCAAAAAGTGGCTAAACATGCCTCCCTCTTGCTTCCTGGCTCAAAGCTTTGTATCTGTATTGCTAAAATCTCCTGTGAGTTCTGCTGTCCAAACAGCCTGTAAAAAGCCATAAATATCTCATCACTTCCTCCCATCTTTTTAACTGTTCTTTGGGCTAAAGCATTGTTTCCTGCCCAGACACTACATTAAATGTAATGTTGTATTATGATAAGCATACAAACATTACATTAAACACAAAACATAGACTGTCAAATATGGTTATACAGGGAAAATTCTTGTCAGTTCTATCCAGTCGTACTGGTGATCTGGTATGTCCAACAGCTCAAAAGGATCTTTTTCTCTGAAGAAGACTTGAAGCAGAAAAAAATCAAGAGAAATACTCTCAAAAAAACCCCTGATATATTAATTCTTCTCAGTGGGGAATGCCCCTATTTCATAATTAGTTGCATTTTATCACAATTTAACAATCATATTGCAGCAGGTAGATACATACACCTAAGAGATGGCAACTAGGCCTGCCGTAATGTACCACTTTTTAGACAATATTGTTTGCCAGGTTTGAGGTTTGCCATGCAAATGCAACTTGCAGTATTGTTGCAAGTCAAGTGTACTGACAGTATCTGAATGATATACACTTACAGGTAAGTGCTCAGTACTACAATTGGTATTTTTATAGTTTGTTGTTCCTTTGTGTCCAGAAGCAGTAAAAATGTGTCTTTCTCAGAAAGCTCTTCCATTACAGAGCGAGGTGCGTGTGTTMCAGAGAATACATTGTGCTTTCAGCCTGAATGATAAAGCAGAGCTTCACATCACCCATTTATTATCATTTGCAGTCGTTACTGGACATCCGAACTGCTCCTAACCCCAGCTCCAGAAGCAGAGAGGATGTTCAGATATTTTTCTGGTTATCATTTACCAATGCTGGTTTTAGAATAAGGATAAGGGTCTGCATCCCAAAAGGAATAGACCGCTATATAAAATACCCTGCACTCCTGTAAGTGCAACTAAATGTTCACAAACAAAGCACCCTGGAGAGCAAAGCCCATGAGTATGTCTCTGCAGTTGCTAACACAGTGCACCGTGCCCCGGGAGGCAGTGAGATTTTTCTCCTTTGTGGGTTGGTACCAGATCGAATTCCTAAAAATTCAGCAATTTTTCCCTTCCCCTTCTGCCCTGTCTTCAAATGCTTCTGTTTTGTTCATGCAAAGAAATTTATGAAACTTCTTTCTTGCTATATTCCCTCCCCGCTGACTAGGGCTACAAAGTGCCTGGAAGAAAGAAGATACACTGTCATCTGCATGACGGGGCGAGTGCAAGAGGGAGGGGAAGAGCCCTCGAGCTGGTGCTGCCTTCTTGACTCGGCATTTTGAATTCAGCAGCAGAACCAGCACTTTATGAAGTCACCCATGACAGCGGGGATCTGGGTCTGCTGCCATTAACATCATGTGCCGAGGCTCGCCTGCGTTTCCAAGGTATGTGGGCTTGGTGGTGCTCAGCGTTTCAGAAAGCTGCCCTGAAACATCCCTGTCCTGGAGCCGCAGAGGCCATTTGGGGTCAGGGCAGCACAAAGAGAGRTGTTGACAGAGGAAGTCATTCCTTTCGGGTGAAAAAACATGAACTGTTTCATGGGAGAGGGAGACTTAGGGCAAGTGTCTTGGGTAAATCCCAGCACAAGCTCCTGCAGCCTGTCCCTCGTCACGGCTTTACATTACCTCACTTCAACTGATGATTTTTCCCGTGTCAAAAGCTGTTGAATACGCTATGCTGCTAGGGCAGCTTCAGGGCCTCTTCCTAGGTGTGGCTGAATTTAAGTGAGAGTAAAGCGATCTGTGTTCAGACTTTACAGTGGTCCAGGTCCAAATGTCTTGGTGATTGCAGTGGTACCACGCACGCGTGGCTCCTTGGAGCTGATATCTGCAGAGCTTTGAGAGCTGTAACCACCACCACTGTCAAGCTAAAGATTAGGATTACCAAATGCTGAAGAAGCTACATATGAGAAACATCACATAGCTGTTACTAAGACCCTTGATGGAGTCCCTCAGTGATAACACAACTCATGAATCCAAAATGTACATGTTTATACACATCTACAGTGCCTGTAATTATTATAGCTCACCTTCACCAATTTGCTTATTGTTTCCCCGTGCATCAGAACTGTCACATACAGACACTTGACCCAATTAACTCCTGTAGAGAGAAGTCATGAAGAGAACAGATATATAACCTGCACTTAAGGCCCGATAATCTCTCTTAAAAAAGAGAAAAAACAAAACAAACCCCTCCCTCCTCTTAAAAAGGATAGTTTTCTTAAAACCGTACTTTTCCCTGGTTTTGTTTAGTCTTTGTTTTTTAAAGCTGCTGCTGTTACAAGTAATCCCTAATATCCTTGTTGCTGGAAAACATTAGTAGGAATTTGTTTATATTTCCAGTGTGTGTCTTGCAGGCATTTCACAGCATGCTGTGTATAATCTTTTCTTGCTTCCTCCTGTATGAAGAGTTTTCTTTGCTGGTTGAGTGGCTGTTTCCTATAGTAACAAAACAGATAAAAAAGGAAAACCCTTGTTAAACCACAAAAACTAGCAAGGGGTTTTGTGTAGTGCCTGAAATGAACTTTTAACTCATTCCCAGTTAGAGAAATGAGTTTAGTCAGAAAACCATGTCTCATTGCCATAATGCCACTTTCTGCATACTTACTATCCCCTACTTTTTTCATGTTCTCCTTGTATATTCTGTGTGCATGGTTTATCTGTGCGCTTCCACTACCCCAAAGGCTTTTTCCCAATTGCTCGATCATGGCTGCATCCCCCTGAGCGATACACAGCCCATACATCACAGGACGCATCAACAACCCCACTTTACAGTGATTTGGGAGAGAGGAGAGGTAGGAATATCTGCTTGAAGCTGCTAGATGCCTGTGAGAAGCTTAGCATAAAGCTCTGGGCAAGACTCTGCCCAGTACTAGCTACCGTGCAGCATTACTGCAGTGTGGTCAGGATTCAGGTGTCATGCTATTGGAAAGCAAGAAGTTTATGCCAGCGCGTGAACCTCTGCTTCACACAACAGTGATCACTTTGTATTATTTAACTTTCCTGTTGACTTTTAGCTTGTGAACGCAGATGTGCTGTCATTCAGATGCTCATCTAGGCAGAGTTACGTGCTCTTGGCATCRGGCCGACTGTCTGAATGGAGGGTTTTGGCACTAGCCTGTTTGGAAGAAAGCTGTTTGCCTGCTCATGTTCTTATTAGTATCTGAGCTGATGAACTACATTCTTCTGCATTTCTATGTTCCTAGATATAGATCTGGCTTCTCTTTTCAGTCTGGGCTAAATTCTTAGCCAAACCATTGCTCAGGGAGAGCTGGCTGGTGAGCCTGTGTCTGCACTGCTGAATTCATGCAAACACTTGGGAGAGCCTGAGGTGCACTGTCTGCCTGATGGCAAGTCCTGTAGACCCTGTGAGTGTCCAGAAGAGTCAGTGTAGTTGGCCATCATACAGTCCTTGATGCTTTCAAGAGTGAACTGCTTCTACTGATCTACAGTAGCAGAACAATGCACAATGGTAGCTGGGCCTCTGCCAAAACGTAGGTCTCTCCCTAGCCCCTCCTCATAAATACCTTAGCTGGTTTTAGCTTGTGTTGCTGTGTTAGCTCCAGCCCAGAGGAAAACCTGCCCCAGAAACCATGCCATCACTCTTCTTCTATCACTCTTCTCTCCCCGCAAATAACCRCCCTTGAACTCCTTTTTCAGTAGGTTATGTCGGCCTGCTGCCACTGTCCCTCACTCCGTCTCCATCTGGGAAGCAGAGAAGTTTTATCTGCTGCAAGAAACTTCTCTTTGCACTTTGCTTGGCCTTTTCTGCTAGAAGGAAAACCCAAATGCTCTCTCCACACACAGGAGCAGGCTTAGCTCTCAGGAGAGGTGGTAAACACATTCCTTGGAGCAACTTACACCTCTGCTGCACTGTGTGCATTGCCTCTTCACACTCCATTCATGAATTGCCTTACCCAGTGTCACTCAGAAATAGCAAAGGAGACCAGGCAGAATTTGATTGAATGAACAAATTTTGTCTGTACTTTTACATTTTATTTCTCCATCCAGATGTTGGATGTTTTTGCTCTATGTGTGTGCACAGAAATGGCTCTTTCTAAGCACACCAGCCCCAGATGATTGCTTGTTAATTTGAGCTTTGGGTTATTTTGCTCTCTATCCTCTCCTTGCAAGAAGATGCTGGTCTGGTGTGATGATCCTGGTGTGCCACCTAGTGATTGGACTATTCCCTTGTCACACATCAATTACCATGGGCACTGAGCACACATATTTTGGCCCCATTTGCCCACGGTCACCTGGATTGCAGGTAACCTGTGGCAATGCCTGCAGCCCCTCAGTCTGTCCAGGCAGGGAGGATCCCACTGCACTGCTTTCCCCTCCTTACTCCCACTTTCTGTCTCTTTTCTCCCATCTTTCTACTGTAATATCTGCCTTCTCAGATGTAGGCAAGAAACAGGAGCAAACAATTTGCTGATGTGCTGGCTGCCAGGTTGCAGGTCACCCGTGGCCATAATCTAATCCATCAAGCAATATTTTTGCACAGCGTTTGAAAATTTAGGATTATATACATGGCAAGCAAGTGCTGTTGGGGAGTCTAGACAGTGTTAAAAGCCCCTGTGGCATGAGGGATATCATTGCAAATATTAGCTGCCACGATACTGCATCACACCTCATAAAACAACTTCTGAACTATTTGGGCAGATCAAGCTGGAAGAGTGATAGATGGTAGCAAGGCCAGAGCTGAGGCCTTCCTGGGAGAGCTTTGTGTCCACTGCTCACTCCCCAGGTACCCACGGGCACTGCAGGAGACTGGCAGGGTGGAAGGGAGGAAAGCGCTCCACAGAGGAGTGCGTCACAGCCGAACTGGTGCGCAGGTAGACTGACCTCCACTGCACTCCTGGAAAATGTCCTCCCTTCCCAGGTGCAGCTCCCCAGACGTCTGACCTCCCGCCTGGTTTCTGCAGTCCCCTGGGGCATGGGAGTTGTAAAGAAACACCATTCAGTTTACAAGCATCTTAGCAGGGCGGGTTCAAACCCTCCCAAAAGTTCAGTTGCTGGCATTGTACCCTTCCATAGACGCTGCCAGGGAATCCAGCCGAGTGCAGTGTAGTTGCAGCAGCAGTGAGATACGCACAAGTGCTGAGAAGGGACTGAACTCTATTACTGGACTTACTACTCACCTGCTATGAGTCATGCAGCAAAATTATGCTGCAGAGGTTGGTAGCTGCTAAGTCAGTAACTACTGTCTCAGCTACCCTACAACAGAAACTCAACTGCAAATAGAAACATGGTAATGAGCAAACTGACTCCCACAAGCAGATGGGGCAATTAATAAAAGGTGAAGTGTAGGAAGGCAATAAACTTTGTCAATGTAGATCTGTGTTGGAGGTCAAGGTAAGCAATTAACTCTCCTGAAAGCTTAAAGGGTTCTTCCTCTCCTTGTAGGGCAGCCACCGGTGAGGAGTCTCTCTGAATGTTGCGAGCTTCCCAATCACAAACCTTTTTCTCATTCGCAGAGCAAAGGTCTGTTCAGGCAGGAAGGTGAAGCTGGGGTCTGGAAGCTGGGTCTGGGGCTCTCTGCCTTTGTCAGCAGTTGTGAACGGGTGAGGCATCCCAGCCACATACTTCCACTCTTTGCTGTACTCGAGGCATCCTCTGGTAACACAGCTTGTGTCTCCCTGGGTTCTCTTACCAGTGCCGTTCCTCCTGTCAATTCTACAATTAATTGTCCTTAAGTCTAGAAGCTTATTAGAGCCTGGTGAAGTGGTTTTATCCTCTCCTTATAAATTGCTGATCTTACCACAGTGTTGCGAGGTGATCTGGGGTATGACAGCAATGGAGAGAAGTGGTTATTTTGTTCAAGGGAGTTCACGCTTCGCTTCAGCCTTAAGTCATCGTTACTGTCAGTTGACCATCGTATGCGAGTATGTTGTCTTTCTGGCTGGGGAGCCCACGGAGGTGAACATGCAGAGATAACCTTTCCCTCCTTGCACACCACAGGCCTCTCTCTCTGCCACCTCTCAGCCACAAGATCTCACAGGACAAGAGGTGCAAGCTTACTGCTGGCCTCTTGTTTTTATTGCTCTGCAATCCACAGTGATTTTTTTTTTTCCTTCAATTGTACTATTAAAGCAAAGTGTTGGTGTGAGGGTGGGGGCTCACTCACTATGTCCAGTGCTCAGGGGGATTTCTGCTGCAGGATTCTCACTGCTGCAGTTGTTATCCTGTAGTTAATCAAGACTTCACAGTCAAATATTGTAAGTGTGGTGGCAGAATCTGTACCTGTCCAAACACTGCCTGGGGGCAGGGGTTTATACAGTTGCAGTGTAAGAAAGGGGCTTAATGTGGACACTGGGGGGCAGGAAGCATCTCAGCGGGGAACGGTGCCAGTGCTTATGAAGCCTTTCCCTGAGAGGGAGGACCCTGTTTCCTCTTATTTACTCTTATTTATTCTTTTAAGAGAGCTTCTGCCAGTACCTGGGCAATTACTAGAGGACTGCAGCGCAAGCTGGGGCTTTATTGCTTTTAAAGAGAAGCCAAATTAAAGGAGAGCTCATACTGTCTTGGCCCTGCAAAGTGAGCCAGTAGGACTCTCACCTGCCCTGTGGGGAACAAGGGTGTTAGACTGAGTCCTTCCCAARTATCTCCTGAGGCCTAGAAATGCAGGAGCTGGAGGCCTGAGCACTTCAGACAGCTTGTATAGGAGGCTGCGGCAGAGCTGCCAGGGGCTAGCTGCAAACTGTCCTATTCTGACAACGTACCAGGCTCTTGCAACGAAGCAGCAGGCTCCACGCCTCCTTACCTGCTCAGGTGAGCCTGGGGACTGAACCCCACTTTCTCTGAGAAGTGACCCTATATCCAGTGCACCATAGATGTGGCAGGAACTGGAAACCTTAATCTTGCCCTTAGCCCTTTGAACTTGGGTGATGAGGAGAYGGGAGCGCAAACCTCTGCAGCCTCTTCCTGAACAGCTCTGTGGCTGGCCTAGAGGCTGCCAGGTGCCTTGCAGGGGGAGAAGAAAGTGCAGCTGTGGATGTGCTGCTCTTCCCTGTATAATAATGCTGCAGGCAGGTCTGATACCTTTGATCCTCCAATCAGCCATGGGGGCACGGGTAAGAAGCGTACCCTTCTAGGTCTTCCTCCCCCTCAGAAACAGTAATCTTGCTGAGAKTGCATAGATCTTCTCCATGGGTAACTTAATATGCCAGGGGCAAGGGACAGTGCAGAATAACAACTTATTACCACTCTAAAAGCACACAGTGCCCCCAAACAGGTGGGCTACTTCCACCATGGATCCAACAGGCAAGGAAAAAACATCCCAGAGGAATGGAAGACTTTGCATGCAGAAAGCAAACAGGGATGGGGCTACACAATGCTGAAGGGTTTCTCTGCGTACAGACTCTCTCTCATTGTATCCGTGCGCATAGCTTCTCCTGTGGGGTGTTACGTGAAAGGACTGGGGGGAAGATGGACTCCCRCAGCCGGGAGGAAGGGTGGGGGTGTGGGAAGAGGAGCCTGCCCTAGAGGCCCAGGGGAGCCTGAGAAATGCTTCAGTCCAGCCTCCGCCTCCTGCTGTTGGGCATGGCCCAGGGCAGAGGTGGAGGTGGGTGTTCGGCACCGCTCTGGGGTTCGGCTTCCGCTGCCAAAAACGGTCCCCGTTTAACTGGGAAGAAATAAGAAGATGCTCCTGTCTTGCAGATAAGAAGAGGAGAAACCACTCTGGAGAGGGAGCGAGGGCAGGCGTGCTCGTCATCTAAGCTCATCTTCAAGCCGCTTTCTCACTAAAACACCCCGCTATCTACCTGGAAGTAACGTTAAGCAGGTGAACAATGCACAACTGAACATTCAGCCTTGACGTGAGAAAGGAAGAAAAAGACACAGCCGGCGACAGTCCCTGCCGCCGCGCCCGTTGGGGCTGGAGGACGGGATGGCGACGTGCCTGTCACTATGCTGTTATCGGGGCAGAYGCCCGGGTATAGGGGCCGGCAGCCGCCGCTCGGTGCCAGCCTGGAAAAAGCAGCGTAAACAGCCTCGCCTCTCTCCCGGGAAAACAACCCTTCGCCTGCGAGCCGCCGCAGCCGCGCTGGTCTGGGCTGAGAGGGCGCAATGGCGGCGCCCACCGCGAACTACAACTCCCAGCCTCCTCCGCGGCGCCGCCCGTCGGCAGGCGCATGCGCAGAGGTCTCGCCTCGCGCGAACTCCGTTTCCCGGGAGGCCGAGCGCGAGGCCCTTGCCGCCTCCTCCTCCCCCTCCCTCACCGCTGCTCGCAACGCCGCCTCGCGCGCTGTGACGCGACCCCTAGCGTGGTGACGCGCAAAGTGTGTGCCCGCCATAGCAATCGCGGCCGCCGCGGGGTGTGCGGGGCCGAGCGCAGGGGCCGGGGGCAGCGGCGGCGACCCAGCGGGGCATCGGGCAGGTACGGGGGCGCCGGGCGGGGGGCGGGCTGCGCCGCGCCGCCGCCGCCGCGCTCCCCCCGGGCCGGGCCCGGCCGGTTGGCGGCCGCGGCCTCCGCGCCGGGCAGGGGGAGGGGGTCGCCTCAGGCCCTAAGGGAGCCGCCGGGGGGGGGCGGGTTGGCCTGCGCGCCCCGCCCCCGCGCCAGGGGGCGCCCTCCGAAGCGGCGCTGGGGCGAGGGGCGGCGGGGGCCCGGCGGGGCGCTGCGCCTCGTCCCCCCCCCGCGGCCTGTCAGCCTCCCGGCGGGGGGGGGCGGGCCTGCGCCGCGCCGGCCCCGCCCGCCCCGGTCCCCCGCCGGCCGGCCCGCCCCCTCCGCCGGGGCGCTTCTTCCTCCTGCGCCGGGGCCTGCGGGGGCGCCGCTCCGCGCGGGGCTGCGCCGGGCCGGCTCGGGAGGGGAGGCTCTCCGGCTTGGGGGTCCCCCCCACCCCCTTTGCTAGCCTTTAGACCTTCGGTTCGAACGGGCAGCGGCGGCGGTTCCTCCCGTTGGGTCCCGCAAGGCGCGGCGCGGCGAGCGCCTGCAGGCTGGGGGCGTGCTGCCGTGTTAGACCCTGTGGGAGCTGTCATTAGCTGCACGCTGCCCGTGCCAGACCGAGCCTCAGTGCTCCTCTGGGGAGGTGGGGTCCTCGTGTTTTTCTTTCTAGCAGCGTAAAGAGGAATTGAGGTTGAAACGGAGCGTTGTTTTTTTTACTTTCCTTTGTAGAGAGCAGAAGTTTGTTCCTGTTTTTTGTGCTTGTCCTGGCAGATCGGCACATAGTTGCAGGTTTGTTTTGTAAAAGCAGAAGTTCCAGGAAACGAAATAACTTCGTGGTTCTCCCTGGCCTTAAAAATATTCGAACTGTAAAAAATCATGAATTTTTAAACAAATATTTAAAGCAACATTCGGAATACGTTCGGTAGTAACAGCCAAATCGGAGTTCTGTTAGGGGTTAAAGTGGGAAGTTGAACAAACGAGGACTTCCCTCAGAGCTTCCCTCACATGTGATACCAAAACATGATTTTATTCTCCGTAGATTGTGAAGATTCTGTTAGTTTGTGGCATACTTTCTTCCACAAGTGAACTTCGGTGTTGACGGTTTGTTGTGCTTCAGCATTAACTTTGGCATGGTTATTTCAGACTCAACAGGTTTAGGCAAGTAGCCATCTGGTATCTCATCCATTTAAAGAATAATTGTGATGAGAGGGAGATTTTAAAAAAAAAAAAAAAAAAAAGTAAGGAATTCTTCATGTTAAAACATAAATATGGAAGAACATACAGATATACTGCTCAGCTTGCTATATATTTAACTAGATTCCAACTCACGAGTTCTTAATTTTCCCTTATGGTGTTATATTATTATGTTAGACTTCTCATCTACATTGTGTCCTCAGCCATACTTAGAGTCATGTTTAGGAACAATATGGAACTTGATTATTTAAGCTAGGTCAAAGTGTAGTTATTAGCATTTGAGTTGGTGCTATACAGGTGGATGTGCAAATCCTCTTGTAATTTTTGTCCACATATGAATTGAAATGTGCAATCTTTCTACAAAGTTGATTGAAATTGATTTATTTTTTTTTCCTAGGGTATGATTTTTGTTTTTGTTATGTGGCTGTTTAATTTTCCATTTAAATTGCTAAGATATGGATTTTGCACTTGTTTCCCAAGTAACCAAATTGTTGGTTTTCAGATTTTACGAACAGATTTATCTTCACCTAAGAGGTTTCGTTCTTTAAAATGCTTATCTGTATTGAAGTCAGTGTGTTCGGAACCTCCTAATCCTTTTCATGAACACAACACAAAATCAATAAGTGAATGACCTGTAGTAGTGTTGCAGTCGGTGTGATGCTCAAGTATGTCGAGGAACGAAAGGGTGAAGCTGAACTGCTTGAACCGTACCGTGCGCTTATCAAGGTTTGCAGTTAGAGGTCAGTGGGACTTGTATTTCTTCGTTGTTCAGAGGTGTCTGACTAAGGTGACTCAAGCACTAAGGTGTCTGAGATTTCAAAAACACGTGAGTACTTCTAGGTACCTGTGTCTGAAGACTTCTTTGGGTTTCCCTTTTCTGTCAAATTTTTACATCTAAGTTCAGAAGAGTAAAATGCTCACAAAACCTTTGCTACGATATTGGAATACTAAGTAGTGTTTAATATTAAAGCAATACTGTGTGCACCACTGTGCTGAAACACGCATATGTGGATTTTCAGTGGGAGTGTTCTACCTTAGTAGAACTTACCACAGTGAGTGGTAGTTAAGGTTGTAAATATTTGTCTTTCAAAGTCAAATTCTTTGAGTAAGTGCTTTATGTTTTGTTTATATCAGTTCTATTGATTCTGAATATGATATTTTGACAATAGTGGTGTTTGGAAAAAAATTCCATTCCTTAGCTTATTAGATATTCTAATTGAAATCTGTAGTAGGCCATGATTTTCAAAACTTACTAAAAAAAAAAAATTAAAAACCCCCATGGATTTAAATCCACAATGAGATAGCTGCTCCCTGTTATGCTAGTTCCTGGAGAGCAATTTAAGATTGAATTTGTTCACCAGCTTGTCCAAGGGAAATAGTGAAAGCCAGAGTCACTCTCACAGGCCTTCCTCTCCAACAGCCTGGGTATATTTCTGACAGTTACAGTTTAGTTCATACCATTTATGATCTTGTCCTTTCTGCAGAGTTCTTCACTTTGATTTAAGATGGAATTGTGAAAAAAGTGAGTGCAGTAGGAATTGATTTGGTTCTTGTATTTAAAAAGTCATTCACCTGCCATAATATTCCATCCGTATATATTTTAATGCCAACATTAATATAAGAACTGAGGAAGTAGATGCTTCTGAGGTAATTTTTGTTGTTGCTGCTCTTTGTGGTGCCGTCTAGAATAGCCAAATTTATTTGAATAGGTTGGGAGGGATAAGCCTTCGGAATAGATGAGATGCCTTGGCGAGACATTTACTTTCATTGCTGTCTACCTATAGAAAGGGTGGCATTTTTATGTTTTCACTTTATTTCAGGAAAATAGTTGTGTGTCAGCACCAGTTATTTAGACCCGTAATATGCTTTAAGTGAGGTAATACTCCAGGTTTTAGGGACAGCTGGGATTTTTCTATTTTCATTTGGTTATGGTATGGCGCTGGGTGTCCCAGAGGGCAATGTGAGCAGTTCCTGTGGTCTTCCTCACTGGAACTTTGTTGACCTGTTGCAGGTATTGCTGGACCTTTCTTATTTTCTAGCTGGAATAATTAAGGGTTATTAGGGGAAGTAAACTATTCTTCAGATTGCAGGAGAGCCTGTGCAGGCCTTACACAAGCTCTGGGGTCACAAGGCACTTTTTTCTGTATGCCTTGGGTATAGAATGAAGGTGGAGATGTCTGAAATGGTTGAATGCAGATACTGTTACAGCACTTGCATTCTGAGGCTCAGAGTAGATTTGTCTGAGTGTTTATCTGTGATATTTAAAAACTCAGAAGTGCTGCTGGCAAGAGTTGGCGAGTTAATGAAAAAAGGAATAGAGCTTTATGAGCTTGGAATAGTTTTCCTTTTCAAAGGTGTTTCAGGATGTGTGTGCGTGTGTGTTCAATCTCATTATGTTTTGTTGCCTGCATTTAGGTAGTGTTTTTTCCAAAGCGATTTATGCATTTGCATAAAATTTCCCAGTCTTGTTCTGTGATGAATGAATAATGAATGCTCTAGATAAAATCATAATTACTTGTCATTTAGAAAACATCATCTTTCTTTATGCTTAGGTAGGTTTTTTGTTAGCATGCGCTCACTTCATATAGTACTTATCAAAATGGTGTTCTTCAGACTGGGTGTCTTGTAGTCACAGGTTTATTTTTCCATAGTCTTTGGGTGATGATTTTTGTGCAGTTTCTGCCAGTTTCATCTTCAGCCGGGTGACTGTCACTTGTTGTCTCCCATTTAACTAACCAGTCACAATACATTAAATTTAGAAGCACCTATGGGACAGGAGGTAGAGCTGTAGGGTTGTTCATCCATTCCCTGAGTGAGAAAAGGTTTTAAACCAATTAGAGGTATCCAGCACTCGGTTAAACATGGTGATGTTTTTCAGCATGAACTTGGGCTATAAATGCTTATGTAATCTATGTTGACCTATGGCTCCCTTTATAGTCTGTCATTTGACTGATTCCTAAGTATGTATTTCAGGAGTTGATGTGTATGTCACTGTCTTAAACATATGTGTATTTAATATTGTTTTGGAAAGTTCTTTCTCTGGATCAGTTATGACAAATGGATGTTTAATCTCATGGCAGATGGATATTGGCCATGTTATGGCTAATGAAATGCTGGAAATTCTTGTGCTTTTTCGGACGTGAAGGAATTTCTTTTGCTTTGATTTCTTCCCCCCAATCTCCAATACAAGGTCAATTTATAAATTAGGATTGGATGTTCCTTCCTCCGGAAGCTACAACTCTTCACAGCAATCACAGTCTGTCAGATTGTCTCAAAGCACTGCCATGCTCTTAGTTTCCAGATTGTGTTCTAGTTTGGTCTGTTGATATTTCTAGTAGATTTTTATCAGACTGACAAAAATTGACACCTGGAAATTTAGAGGCTTAAACAGAATCTAGAGTGATAGTTCCCTTCATTAAATGGTACCTTAACAAGTCACTCAGTACTGTAGGGGGATCCTGCTTTTGAGGATGGGAAGATAAATCTGTCAGCTGCTGTCTTGCAAGTAAAGGCTGATCAACCTGAAGTAATTGCTCCAGTGCTCCCTCCAGTGATCGTTCTTCCCTCTCACTAGAGCCACTGACTGTTCTTGGATACCTTAAACAAGTAGTGATGCAGCAACCTGCTCCGTTTCCCAACTACCACTCTTTTGGTGCTCCTTGCACTGCCTGCAGCTGCTCAGTGCTGCTGCCTTCTGCCTCCTTGGCAGTGTGAAGGTAATATGATTCTTGGCACTTTCACTGCTGTCTGGAGGGTGTTAAACTGGAATAATGACACTGATCATAATCTTGCTGCCCTAGCTTTGTTGTTTCCTGAGTAAATCCCTGAGCAACAGCAAAGGACTAACTCAGGTCTGTTGAGGTAGAATTTTAAAAAGCTTCAATACTGAACGTACTTGTGGTTAGGTGTGCATACTTCCCATCACGGTCAGGGTTGTCATACACCAGTTAAGACTTGTGTTCAGAGTGTGCGCATGTTCTTTACTCTTCARGCAAAGGACCAAAAAGAAACTTCCAACTTTTAAAGTGAAGTTCAGCAGTATTCTGTCACTTAATCTTCTCTTTCTCACTCCTTGTTGCTGAGTATTTACTTGCCTCTTCCAAATGACTTGTAATCTTTGATTTAGATTATTTCAGTGAATATAGCAAAACTGTGTGGGATTTCTTGCTCATTTTTCTGCCCTTTTTTTTTTTTTTTTTTTTTGGCTTGTTACCTCTGCCTTAGACTAAGCCATGACTTCAGGATCTGGGCATGTGGACTCCAAGGCTGAGCTCACTGCTTTGCTTGAGCAATGGGAGAAAGAACATGGCAGCGGGCAAGACATGGTCCCTATTCTCACCAGGTAAGATCTATTAAATAAATTCCTAAATCTGAATATCTGAAGTTACTTGACAGCAGCTTTTACCATGTTTTTGCTTGAGGTTTTTACATACCTGATTACCTGTTGGCAATTCATTTTCTTGGTCTGGAAGTTGAACTATAAGTGTGGTATTTAAATACGCACAATTTTTGGTAAGAAATTTATATTGCAAAGATCTTACACAGACTGTCTCTAAAACATGAATTTAATTCTCTGAAATAATAGAAGTCAGGGGAATCATTAAATAGTTGAAATAACTTTGGTATCTTCACCTGAAGCTTGTAAAACGTTGATCAAGATCAAAAGCTGTGGGCATGTTGTTCCGTCAGAGTGGTGGTGTGGTATTTGTGATTGTAGTAACATTGGTCAGATTAAATGAAAGGATGAGAGTGACTCATTGGATGAATCAAGCGGACTATATTGAGAAGATTTTATTGAAGCTCATAGGGCATGTTTAAGGTGAAATTTTAAAACTTGATTAATTTTTTTTTAAACTGCATGTTGATTGACTGGCATTGTATTGTATGCGTGAGGAAAATATTCCCTGGACCAATAAATTATTTTAGGAGATGTGTAGGTACTAGTAACACCATTAATTATAAGACATCTTCTATTACAAGAGAAACATCTGAATTATCAATTGCATTTGTGGTTTTCCAAGCCAGGCCTCTCTTGGATAAACTGATACTACTCTTGCTTTAACAGGAGATTCACAGAAATTCCACCCAATTCCTCCTCGCACCTCTGCTGGCAGACCTGTGGCCTGCCTAGTGTATGCAGAAGCCATACACTTACTGCACTTGTACATCAAGAGCAATCCCATGTTTCTGTACTGCACTGCTCTATGTTGTTGGGTCAGACAAGTCATTGCACAGATTTGGAGCTGGCAGTGGGTGGAAATAACAGGAATCTGGTGGAGCTTCTTTGCGCAGATCTGTGCCATGCCTCACCTAGTGGGCACAACTTTTTTGCTGTTCTTAGTATGTTTTAAAAAGAGCAGCACAGAAGAGGGAGATGAGCAGCAGAAAGCCAATCCTAAACACTTGAAAATGAGTAGGTCTCTTGAAAATCATGAGACATGTTTTGGTGTATCTTTGTGTATTGTCTGATTTGTGTCTCAAAGGAAACATATGTGCTATTTCAAGGCTTTTTCTTGCAGGCATAAACAGCAGAAACTTACTATATTCTAAGAAATTTAAATAAATCTGAATTAAACACGTCTTTTCTTGTGTTTATAGCAGTCTGGCACTTCTTGCTCCCTCTCAGCTCCTTGGGTTCCCGACATTATTTATGCCCAGACAAGTCTGATAACTCTCTTTTCGTTCTCCAAGGTTTCTGTGCAGCAGGCARAGTAGTTATGGATGGTGAAAGCTTGGATATTTTGGTTTTAGTGGAGATAATACAGATTTATTTAAGGTAGGTAGCAAGGGGATCTACTGGCTCTGGCAGGAGTTGGATTTACAGTGCTTCAGGTATCAATGAAAACCTTATGTCTGTTTGGAGTAGAGGGTTTTAGGTACAGCATAGGTTTAGAAGAATTTGCTGGAAGAGATGCTAGGAATCCTCACCAACTGGAGCTTGCTTTAGCTGATGTCCTGAGGCAGAGTAGTGCCCTTGCATATTGTTTTAGACTTAAGGCAGAGGAAGCTGTGGTCATGCTTGTTGGTAAGTGACGTTTTTCTACTTCCTTCCACCTTCTGAGCTAAATGGAAGAAAGCTTCCCTGTGTGCATGGGGGCCTGTTAAATGTGATGCCGAGGCAGCATACATGAGAGCGCAGTAGTGAGTGTTTCAACAGTAATAGGACAAGAACAGCAACAGTGTGGCTTATAGGCCACAGCTGAATTGTCACTTCTAAATAAGCTAGTTTTCTGGATTTACGAACTCTGGAGTGTCAGAAGGTATGAAGAAATTGCTTGGAAAGCATGTCAGCAAACGACAGGTACTTAATACATATGGTTTTCAAAAACATTGTAAATTGAAATGATCCTGCAAGAGCAATAGTTCATAGTCTGGATGCAAGTCATGTTCAGCCATTCTGGCAAATCCTGGGAGTCAGATCCTTCACTGCACCTCAGGAGCCTCTTTCATAAAGGGAATAAATCAGCAGCTCAACATCATACTTCATCTCCGCAAACCAGGCATGTTGTGGTATGGGATCCTAGAGCATCTTACACTGTTGCAATCTGTTGTAAAGGCTCAGGTTGGTCATTAATGCCAAATGATGGCATAGAGCAATATTAGGATGGCTTTATATTATGCTGTCTAGAACAGCGGGAGTCTTGCAAAGTTGACATACTTTTGTGTATACCACTGCTCCTTCCTTCCCCACCCCCAAAGTGAGCTCAGTTTGTGGCAAGTGAAAATGAGGATCTGACTAACTTTCCAAAGATGATCACAAAGACAGTTGTAAAGAGGAAAAAAAATTAGTGAGAAGTGGGGGGAAAGAACCCCTACCCCCATGTAAAACCTAGATCTTGTCTGCAAACTCTGAAGTGAGAAGAGAACCAATGTAATGCCAAGTGAACAAAGGAAATCTCGAAACCTGAATAAAAGTTCTGTGTTTTTGTGAACTGTTTTTTGTTAAAGCCCTGTGTACCACATGCCTATGTTATGAGGCAGGAATGAGCTTTGTTAGTTATTTGATTCTCCTGTTGCTTCAACTGAGAATTGACAAAGCTGTTCAATTGCCTTCATCCAAGTCACTTCACAAACCACCTTTGTATGCATTAGTTAAAAGAAGAGTATTATAAGCAAGCTTGATTTTTTTTTTTTTCCCCTTCCTTTTTGAAAGTCAATTTTAAAGAGGCAGTGCTTTTTTATTTTGGTCAAACAATTGTGACTAATTGTCTCAATAAACCCTGTAATTGGTGATTCACGTGCCTGTTTCATCTAGGCTGTGATAATGTTGTCATCCCTGAAACCACTCGGCAGCTTCAGCTGGCATGCTGTTTGGCTGCCTACCTAAGCAGGATGAACTGATGGGAATGTTATGCTCACTTCCCATGCTTGCTCGTCAGTCCTTTCTGGCACAAAATCAAAATGCTATCACCTAAAAAGACCTGACAAGTCTAGGGTGCAGCTTCTCAAGTCCCTGTTTGTCCCAGTTGTCTGTCAGCAGGTACCCCTCAAGCTATTAGTTCTTATGGAAAAAAATGAGGAGCTGGCAGTGGAGGATTTGAGTAACTTGCTTTTGCCAGAAATTCATGAGAGCTCAAGCTGTGCCACCTGTTAGCAGGGGACACAGTTTGCATCTCTTCACATTCAGGCTTACTAAAAGTAAATATTAGAACCCCACAGGAGAAACAGTTTACTGAAAGGTAATTGTCAGATCAGAGACAAGCAGGAAAGTTCTCTGCTCATTCCTGATAAGCTAATTTGCTGTTCCTACAATCTGGGCAGGCTTCATAACATCATCCTCTGTCATACTGGCAAGTCAATGTAGTTCAGAGGCAGAATTAAGTACACTATTGCCTTTAATTGTCCCTTGGAACACAGGATATCTTCTGGAAAGTAACAGGAGTGGAGTAGAAGTCAGTCACCAGCGAAAGACAAATATTTTTCCAGGGATTACTGCAGCCTTCCAGCAGTTTTCCCTCCCCTATAATAAACTCTGCCTAGATCACTACCTGAGGTATGAAGACCTTGTTTTAAAATGCTGTGCTGCACATAGATTCTGCACCCCACTCTAGACCTCAGTAGAGGGGAGGGGATGAGGTTTTATACCAAGGAAGTAAGATTTAATTTGCTGATGTTTTTTGAATACTGCTCTTTATTTCACCTCAAACTACATATATTTCTGCTGTAACACTTCATCGAGAAAGATAGTGGATGACTATGGAATTATTTATTGCTTGACCATGAGATAATCTCCCTCTTCTTGATTTTGTTTAAATAAAAATAATAATTCATTCCCTTACTGCTCATTCTAAATGAATTAGAGCATAGGATTTCTTGTGTCTGCTGAAGCTGCTTCTCAGTTTAGGGGAAGGCATAACTTCAAAACAATCTTCAATTTTTGTCTGATACAGAGGAGCATTTAATGTATTTTGAAGGCCTATGAATAGGGAGCTGGCTGAGTGTCTCCTTGTCTTATCCATTGCGGTAACTGACACATGCTAAAAAGTTGAGCTTCGATAGAGCTGATGGGCTAAACTGAATAGAGATTACACAGTATTTTATTAAATATTAAATACTTTTATCGTTACAAATATTATTAAAATTTAATATGCAAAAATAACAAAAAATTGTGTAGGCAGTTTGAGCGGCTGCCCCTGCACAGACTGAATAGGAAGGAGGTCTAAGTCACCTGTTCAGGACTTGCTCTACTGCAAAAGAAAGATTATGTGATGGTGAGAAGTACTACTCAAGCCCTTTATTTACTCTAGTTCTCTACAGTATGTTTTGTAGAACATGACCATGTTATTTACTCTAACATGAGTAAATAAAAGGTATTGGCCCCTTCAGACTGTCATGTTTGTGCATCACTGGGACGTTGATATGGGTTCAGCGTATTTTGGAGCATGGCAGTGGGGATGAGATATTAGAGGCAAGTCTCTTTTCTCGCTCCTCTATTGTGAACAGTCTGAAATCCTCTGGTGGCACTGAATACCATTCAAGTGAAAGATGATGAGCTGTTTTATAGCACTTTGACAGATAGGCCATTGTGAGGAGCTGCATACTAGGCAAAGACCAAGTGTGAATTCTGCTCATTTGTTGTCGTTCCTTCTGCAGAATGTCCGAGCTGATTGAGAAGGAGACTGAAGAGTACCGCAAAGGGGATCCAGACCCATTTGATGACCGACACCCAGGTAAGATGTCCTGAATGATTTTGACAGCACCAACTCTTGTCACAACAGATACGTGGTAATTCATATTTAAGATGAAGCAATTTTTAGCCTGAATGTGCCTGCTGCTGATCAAGGTCTGATACTACTTCTGCAGTGGGTAATTGTGCTCTGTAGTGCTGATATCTGGCAGTTTTGATGTTTGCTGCAAGATTTTGAGGCCCTGGGTAGAGTTTTGGAAGAGTGTTTCAGAGGCTGATTTATGACATAAGGGTATGATCATGTTAACAAGTTGTAGTTAATGTGAAGTAGTAGGTGTTAGATGGACAGAGAAGACAGTCTGTCTCAGATTATCTTGAATTTGCTGTTCAGTAAGTGGAGTGCTTTAGAATAGTTACATATAGCCACTGATGCTTTTTATCTTGTTATCCTTAGATGTTGTTTTGGTGGTTTTTTTTGTTTGTTTGTTTTTTTGTTGTTGTTTTTTTTTGGAGATGACTTATTTCCAAGTTACTGGAACAGTTTGCTTGGCATCTGCATCTTCACTGTCTACAAAAATGAGAGTTCAATACTATTGGACCACTAAAATGTGTTGTGCTTTGACTAGTAGGAATTCTAGGGAGGTAATACCTACTAGAAAAAATGTTGAGTCGGTGAATAATTCATATGATTTCTTCTGTAATTTTCCTTCCGAGAAAGGTCCTGCTAACTAGAGTGTTCCATAATCAATTTGTAGATAGCAGTTCAGTATTAATCTTGACATCTTGAGGTAGGTAGATAAGTCTTTTCCTGTTTCTCCCACAGGTCGAGCGGACCCAGAGTGCATGCTTGGTCACTTACTGAGGATACTTTTTAAGAATGATGATTTCATGAATGCGGTAGGTTTGCTCTGAGAACTGTATCTGTCAATTCTTGACACCTTCTTACGGTTTTTGTTTACTCTGTAATGATTGACCTCAGTACTTGTTTAATTTTACTGGTGTAGGGACTACCTCTTCCATAGCAGTGGTTTTTAAAATGGGTTTAAGCGCGACTCATTTGCCACTGTTAAAGTGACTCAAGGAAAGGGGAGTTCATGAGCTGTTCAGGAGTGCTGGAATATGTGTAGTAACAATTGAATTAGTTCTTCTCAAGGTTTATCAGTCTCATTAAAGAAAATGTAGCTCCTCTAATACAAGTTTAAAAGCATAATTAATTTCTGTAATGGAAATTAATACCACTAATTCCAATGCCTTGTCTCTGACTACTTGGAAATGCTGGACTGCCTGTAGGAGCAGAGGAGTATGTCAGCTCTAGAAGACTCAGGCAGAGGATTAAGAGGCAAGAGTGTGGCTTTCCTCTTCCATTGCTATACTCTAACATGAGTTAATAGCTAGAATTTTTGTTACCCTCACCTCCCTGCAAGCACCTGTATCAGTACACATTGCTATAAGGATTCTGACAGATGGCTTGCATGTAGCTTTCTGTCTTAAACTGCAAGCGATAAGCAAACATAGATGCCATTAAAAATGTGCTTTTTTTTTGTTTTTTTTTKTKTTTTTTTGTTTTTTTCCAGCGATTACCTTTTCCTGTTTACACTGTTACTGAACTGTAATTTTTTTTAGGCATTTGTCTTTACAAATCAGTTCAAGATAGATACTTAGTCAGTGAACAGCAGATCAGAGGGGAATTCTGTTTCTCTGAGAAGTAATTTCAGCTTCTGAGGCACTGGAGGGAGCAGGTTAAAGGCTAGTCATCTTTAGATCCAGGGCTTACATACTGACATTTCTTACTTTATCGTTTTGCTGCTGTGGGAGTTGTAAGGCTTTCACTGCACTGGTTTTGGTCAGAGTTGAATTTCAAACCAATGCTGTTCCTGATCTTCTCTAGCTAGTGAATGCTTATGTGATGACAAGCAGAGAACCTCCATTAAACACTGCTGCCTGCCGACTTCTTCTGGATATCATGCCAGGACTGGAAACAGCTGTTGTCTTTCAGGAAAAGGTATCATCTATACTAAGGCTTGGTTTTTAAGCTTGGTGTATTACGTACTCTTGTGGTTCTTCCCACAGGAGAAACGAGTAAAAAGCTATACTGAAATCCTGTCTCTGGGAGACAATCTATTCAATCTTACTAATGGTTTGGGGCTTTTTTGATGTTGGYTTGTTCAGCTGACCAAATCTTGGGTATTTGACAGCTTGTAAGGTATAACGGGACTGATTCAAACAGAGGAGCTGGAACTTAATGTAATGTTTTGGGAAATCTTATACTTTGAGTTGTTATTTCATAGGCCTGTGAACGGAGCAGGCTGTATAAAATGTGAAGACTTGCTGTAGGAGTCTTGCCCAGTAATCCCCAGCTACAGCAGAGCGATAGCATTATTAGAGCTAAGTGATAAGCAAGTCATACTTAACTAAGCAGTCTAAAATCCACGTGCTTTGTGGGGATTATCTGGAACTGTGATGGACAGCTGAATCAGACTTCTGTATGTTGACAAATGTGGTTTTCTGAAGGAATGCACAGAGGGTTGAAAGTGAGGAGAAAGTTGGTTTCACTCCTGAGCCCCAGTTTCCTCATCTGTAAAAAATAATGTATTAAATATTTTTCTGAAGTTTGGAAATCAGGTAGTGCTTTATATAAAAGTTCCAAATTAGTTTCTTTACTATTGGCAATATGGATATGAACTCTAAAGCATGATAAAAGGAAAGAATAATGTGCTCCCTTTGTGAAGGATTGAATTTAATTTCAGATCTTTGCGATCTGTCCAAAGGCTAAGGCTGTGAGGCTTTGATTGAAAAAAATTAAAAGCGAAACAATAGTTCCCTATTTGTGGAGGATATAGCTTTTTTTCAGAGACTAAATCTCTCTGTAAATTGAAATAAAAATTTTAAGTTAAGTTTTGCGCTTAAGGACTTTCTATTCTTTTGACTTGAGGATATATAGAGTTCTATTGTGGGACTTYGGGTTCCTGTATGTAGGAGGCTTTAGGATAGCTCACAAATCCATTTGAAGAGGGTACTGTTCTGGTCACAAAGAGGTCCTCTAGCGGCCAAGGTATTTCATGTCTCATCGATTTTATTTTTTTTTAATGACGTAAGGGCATTTAAATAATAATTCATTTTTCTTTAAACATATAACGGGCAACTCTTAAATCTGTAAGCTGAGAGTTCTCATTGAAATGTATGTCTATTCATTATTACTTTTAACTGGTTTTTTTATTGTATTGTACCTATGATTCAAATTATGTGCAAGATTCCTGGCACAATAGTGATGTGTTGTTGTATGATCTTTCAAAATCCAGTAGTGATTTAGAGGAAAAAATTGAATCTTTCAATCTAAACTTGACTGTTTTAATTTTTAATTGACACTTATCCAGCCTTGTTAAGAAAAGTTGCCTGGCAGGCTGTGTTCAAACACTGCTGATTTTGTTACTATTAAAAATATTAACCATATTTAACATTAAGATTTTCATATGTACGGATTGGCATACTTGCATGCATTTCTCTCTTCTCCAAACATTATGGATTTCTGACTATGTTGAGAATTGTTCTTTTGGTTGGTGAGTAGCCATTAGTGTAGAGAGTTCCTTTGGCACCAGGTAGCTTGCTTATTTAAGTGACTCTTCAATTTAGCTCTAGTAAGCTTTTAGTGAAATGTAAGAAATTTAGCCAAATTCCATTCTACTTGGTGTAAGTTCAACACGGCTTCTTTGAAATCTGCTAAATTGCTGGAGATTTATATTAGTCAAACTGACAGGAGCTTTGGGCTTGTTTGTTTTGACAAATCAATTTATACCTGTAATGTTTTGCTACTTCCTAGGCAGTAGGTTGACTGGCCATTTCAGAAGATTTTTGCAGGTGTGCAGATCCTTATTCCAAATATCTGATGCCTGGGAATAGTTTTGTGCAGCTTAAAATGTTAGTTTGTTTGGGGTTTTTTTTGTTTGTTTGTTTTGTTTTGTTTTTTTCTTTTTCCAGATATTTTTATTTTATCTTGATTCATTACATAACTGGTAGGAAATCTAGCCTGCTCATTACTAGAGATAGGGAGAATTGTTACCAACAGATGCTTTTGCTGGGACTGAGAATTTAAAAATGAAATATAACTGTTGGAATTGCTTTCTTATTTTCTTCATTCTAGGAAGGCATAGTTGAAAATCTCTTTAAGTGGGCGCGAGAGGCTGATCAACCACTACGGACTTACGCAACGGGGCTATTAGGAGGAGCTATGGAAAACCAAGATATTGCTGCAAATTACAGGGATGAGAACTCACAATTGGTAATGATCTCTTGATCACTTTCCTTTTTTAGAGGGCAGATACCTTTACCTTTTTTTTTTTTTTTTTTTTTTTTTTTAATTTGTGGGGAGCTCACGTTCATGAGTTTAATATATGGGTCTTACAGTGGTTGTAATAATATCTGTAAGAGTCAGTAGCTCATGCTTTCCATCCTTTCCTGACTGTGCATTTGCTGAGGCTGTGGCCTGATTATTCTGTTATACCAGTTGTGTTAAAAATGCCAATGGAAACATAAGAAGGCAAATACTGTACTTTTTAATGGGACTCATATTCATAGCCCCCTTAAAGAAAAATTTTCAGAAGCTTTACATCCGTAACTATTGCATGTTGTGACTGACTTACTGGACAGAGATTTTAAAATGAAAGGTAAATCGGCATGGGGACAACTTAATATGAAATTGCATTCAGTTCTATTGTAAACCTTTCACCAATTTAGTGTTGATTCTGTATGATGTTTATCAGCAATTGAGATGACTTTCGGAGGAAGGTAGGACAGGCAAATTCGTCGCCCAGGATGGTGTCCAGAGTTTTGAAGCATAGGTGAATTCTAATTCTTGCACAGATAAGGTCTCTAAAAGCGTGGCCTTAGGTTTTGTGGAACTGCAATTTATCAAAGCTGCTGCTTCGAAAGGGAATGTTGCCTTTATTCTAGGCTTGGCAGAGATGATGGAACAATGGTGGAAGATGCTATGTGGTTCTGATAGCATGAATATAGCTCATCTGCTCTTAATGGCTTTTAAGCCACTTCTTTCATTCAGGAGATTAGGTGCTGATATTTTAGAATGAAAGTAGCTGTAGCAAAAAGGATTGGGGTTTTCTTATTCACTTGGAAATCATTATTTCTCTGGACAAATGTATACCACAGCATGCTTGACACTTAATGCTGTGGAGTTGGTTGTATGATAAGAACAAAAAATATGGTCAATGTGAGATGCCTGACCAAAGCAGGAGGTGTATTCTCATGTGTTCTTCTTTTCTGAAACAGGTGGCCTTGGTGCTTCGACGGCTACGAGAGTTACAGGTTACTGAAATGACCACAAAACAAGAAAACAAGCGTCCCAGTCCTCGGAAAGTGCCATCAGATCCTCTGCTGCCTCTAGATGAAGAGGCTGTGGATATGGATTACGGGGAGATGGCAGTAGATGGAGAGCAAGAGGAAGTTTCTGGGGATATGGAGATCTCCTTTCATCTTGATTCAAGTCACAAGACCAGTAGCAGAGTAAACTCTGCTACAAAGCTAGATGATGGGGGACTGAGAAAAAGCAAATCAGGGAAACAGCATGAAAGAGACGGCTTCCGGAAGGCCAAGCAAAAGCTGGGCTTCTCCGCTTCAGAACCAGAGCGGATGTTTGTTGAACTGTCCAACAGCAGCTGGTCAGAAATGTCCCCGTGGGTGATTGGCACTAATTATACACTTTACCCTTTGACTCCTGCTATAGAGCAGAGGCTAATTCTTCAGTACCTGACTCCCTTAGGGGAGTACCAAGAGGTGAGCATATGAAGGTGGGAGGAAGCACTCTGTGCTTGAATTCTCCTGAAAAACCTATGAGTGGTATTGTGGGGAAAAATTTGCAGAACTGTTACATTGCTCTCTGATGTTTCCTGATATGATTAAGATCAGTAACCTTTCCTGAGTTGTTGATGACTTTCAAATTGATGAAGTCGTTAGTTTGAGTATTACCTAGTAGGTAATACTCAAACCTGAACCTAGCAGGTGTGTGGTCTAGTAGTTGCAGCATGGGACCAGGAATTTTATTCCTGGTTTCTGTTAAATTTGGTGATTGTTTACATGACACAGGGCAAGTCACTTTGTCTGAAATACAGACATTTTTCCTGTTTCCTCTGGGGGGTGTGATAGACTCCCGCAATTAAAAGTCTGAGGAAATAATGAACTTGAAATTCGAAATGAAGTGGTTTGTGTAACGTCTGCAGTAGTTCTGATGAGAAATGGCAGTGCCCGTGTTATTCAGATGCTTTTGAGAGCTGTTGTTACTTACATGGACAAAGTAGTTGGGCAGTGTCAGATTTACTGAAGTGTGTTTCCTTGTTTCCTTTTTCCTCCTTTTTTTTT
>JAYKAV010001234.1:561368-604122 GCA_035582835.1 Phoebastria nigripes
GCCCCGCTGAAAACGGAAGCAGTTAAACTATAACTGTACACTTCTGCTTATTCTTTCCTAGTTTTTGATGCTGTCTGAATGTGTGTTGTGGTTTAACATGCTTAATGCTCCTGAGCACATAGAGGCTGGATTGGTAGTGGTTGTCTAAGGCCGTATCTGTAGGGATTCTTCTGGCATTTGTGTTCTGCAGGCATTTGTGTGAGCGAGTTCAAAAACGTTTTGGTAATCACAGTTGATCAGGGCTGTCTGTACCCTGTATTGCATCTCCCTTACGAGGGCAAGAAAGGTGAAATGGGCATAATGTTCTCTACACCTCTTTTTGCCCGTTATGTCAGAAAGGTGGACCCTGGCTGCATATGACCTGCTTTGGTGTTTCTCTGAACTTTGTCATGAGAAAACTCTCTATGCTCCCTTTTCTTCCTTCTTTTTTTTCCCCCCTGATTCCACTTGCTGTTTGCATGGTTGTTCAAAAGGAAAACCAAAAGCCGTGACAGGGTGCTGCATGAGGATTCCTTCTGCTTGACATCCTCAGGCCATGTCATAAAACCATGCAGCTGTTTTGTAGTGACATTGTCTCATCTGCCAGATGTTATCCCCAATACCTACAGATACCAGGTAGAGCAGGTTTCTGTGGTACATTCCTCTCTTGTCTTTGGATTTCAGAGGAAGCCAATTTCAAGGGGCAGTCCCTTGTCACTTAGTCCGTGCCAAGCCTCAGGTTTTGGGGTGGAAGCAAGGCTGGAGCTGGTAGCACTGTATTCTCTGAGTATGTCCAACACCAGCAAAGAAGAGACAAAAAAAATCTGCTGACTTGGCATATAGCAGCTGGTGCCAGTGCTTTAGCTCCCTGTGCTGTTCATCTTGGCGCTGACCCTGGCAGAGGGTTCCGAGTTCCTCATCATTAGAAGCTAACAAACATATGCACATGGGCAGCTCTGAGCCCGTGGTCCGCACATCTCAGAGGCAGGGTCTGAGACAAGAAAAGAAGTTGTCTATTTCCAGAGAAAGTCAAGCTTTAGATTTGCATTTGATGATCCTTGCAGTTCCCCTAGACTTCAGTGCTACCAGAGATTGCTAGAACTTCAACCTAGCGTATGATACTGTTACACTGAGAAGAATTTTTGTTTCTTCAGTGGAAACTTTTCTTCCTTCTCTGCTCTAGCGAAGCATTCTTTGGATAGCTTGAAGTGGTATGGAGAACTCCTCTCTGGAATTATACTACATTAAGACTGCTGTATTTATTGTGTTTAGGTCTGGGAATGGACCAATTGCTAATCCTACATTGTCACATCATGGCCTTTATTGTCTCACTGGGGTTTTCTTTTACTGGTCTGGAAATGGGACTTTTTATTTCATGTCTCAGATGTCCCAAGTCAAGCTGGGAGTAACTGATATTTGTCCTGTGTCTGTTTGCCCCTCAAAGAACCCTTATTCTCCTTGGACAAATTCTCTTCAGCAATCTGTTTGAAGTCCTTCTCAAGAATGTTCTTCTGCTTTCTAGGTGTGCATGCACCCCCATAATGTGCTTTCAGACGTAGTAAACTACACCTTATGGCTAATGGAGTGCTCCCATGCCTCAGGCTGCTGCCATGCTACCATGTTCTTCTCCATTTGCTTCTCCTTCCGTGCTGTCCTGGAGCTCTTTGACAGGCATGATGGCCTTCGACGTCTGGTTAACCTGGTAAGGCTTGTAGTTTTATGTGGTGAACAGGGTTTTAGTGTCAGTCAGGTTTTGCACCCTTTACAGTGCAACTGTGGAGAATTCTGGGAGGTTTTCTTGTTTGTTTTGTTTGTTGGGTTTTTTCCCCTCCTAAATTCCTGAGAGACGGAGAGGTGGGGTGAGTTTTCTAAGCAACAGTCATGTGGATCCCTTCATCTTTATTCTTTTTCTTATTATTATGATCACTGTCCAGAGACTTGCTACCCTTTGAGAGCTTTTTGGTGCAACTCTTGGGTTAAGTGACACTTACTCACACAGTGGTGGCTTAGCAGTAGTTAAAATGTTTCTCTCCGTTCCACACACCTGTGGTATTGCCATGCACCCTTTTGGATGCAGATACATCCAGCCTTGTTCCAGGAGAAGTACAGCTGTGTTTTGTGCTGTGGTAATTGCAGTACCTTATGAGCACAAATTATACTGTTCATGTACAAAAGCTGGTATGTCTGCATGGTATTGCTGTGCAGTCCTAATAGCTTGGGTTGGTACTAACTCGGGGACATCAGCACTGCAGGGTGTAAGCACACTTTGTGTTGTGTAATATAATGCCTAATAGTATTAGGCACAATGTTGCCTCCAAATCTACATTGATGTAACTTCTGGATTTCTTTCTTCATAGATAGTGAAGGAGGGGGAATGGTTCTTTTTAGACTTAACTATTTATCCACGCAGATAGCTTTTTCTGTTCAGACAGCTTTCGTCAGCTCTCACAGTGTGTGCTTGTATGTCTTGTATAGCAAAGTAAGTTTGTTTGCGTTTAGTACAAGTGCAGCTGAGAATTGTAGGTGCTTTTTTTTCCTGAAGAGTGAGCTGATGAAACTCCCCCCCCCCCCCCCCCCCCCCCCAACCTCTTTCTGAAGATAAGCACGCTTGAGATCTTAAACCTGGAAGACCAAGGAGCCCTCTTGAGTGATGATGAGATCTTTGCCAGTCGCCAAACTGGGAAACACACCTGCATGGCCTTGCGTAGATACTTCGAGGCTCACCTCGCTATCAAACTTGAACAGGTGAAGCAGTCACTCCAGCGCACTGAAGGTGGCATTCTGGTCCATCCGCAGCCTCCCTACAAGGTGAGCAGCATGTTGCAAGCTTTTAACATGGTTGTTGCATTTTTCAAGCGAATCCAAGCTGCAGGAATATGTGGATGTCCTTTGACGGCAGTGGAATAAATAGGCAGTGTGCAATTTATAGGGATAGGGATTTTTCATTTGTACTTTTTTCCTGCCTTGTGGAATGACACTGCAATAGAAGAGTACAGAAGAGCCTTTGAGGTTCATCTGAACATTTGATTAAGGTTCCTGCTCATCTGCTGTGGTTCCCCTTCCATCTCTCAAAAACTTAAGTTAAAGGCGGGTTATTTTTGATACTTGTGGGTTTTTCTATGCTTTTAATCTCTGAAAGGACAAAATCTGTATGTATAGAAAAGTGCATAATGTTGAAAAACTTGGGAATAAGTTTGATTTGGTAATGACAACTGAAATGTGTCTTTTGGAAAACATAGTTTTTAGGAGTGACCTGGGAGATTCTTGTGTTGGCCATGATTTTTTTTTTTTCCTACTTTCTCCCTGCAAAGTGATTTTTTTTCTTTTTTCTTTTTAAAACTGAATTCTATGGCTGCTTGTTTTGAGGAAGCACACTCACCTGTGGTTTCTGATTTAATTAATGATGGTTTTCTAGAAGAGCTGAAATAAGAAAACATAAGGCTTTTTTTGCTTCTGCAAAAATCACTTTTTCAGTAACTAAAGAAATGTGTATAAGCTGTTGCTGCCTTGTGTAATTTGAAAAAAAAAAAWTATTGAAAGGCAAGCTTTCAAGCTTTCAAAAGCTTTCCTTTTTTCTTTAGTATGTTTTGTAGTCAGAACTTAGAAACTGTAATTGAATATTTTTTTGCAGCCCTTTTTAATACTTCAGCATAAATCTATTTTGAGTGATGGTCTAGTAACTACTAGATTAGTAGCTTAAAAGCAGAGTAGAATTTTAATTTAATGTAACTTTTTTTTCTTCTTCTTAAATTGGCCTAAGCCTTCTAGGACTGCAAAGAAACTTAAAGGATATTATTCTTAAGCTTATTGTTGTATATTATAGTGACAATTGCTGTATTCTTTTATAGTTGAGGAATAAAACAGAAAGTAAATACTTAATCTGCAAGGAACAGTGGTAGTCTAATCTTTGTGGATGCAGTTTTCAGTTAAATCCCAGCAGTGGGGGACTTGATGTGCAAATTTGTAACCCTTGTGATCTCTTTTTAATGCTTCCAACTCACTTCCCTGCAGGCCTGTTCGTATACTCATGAGCAGATTGTAGAGATGATGGAGTTCCTGATTGAGTATGGTCCAGCACAGCTCTACTGGGAGCCAGCAGAGGTTTTTCTCAAATTGTCTTGTGTCCAACTCATGCTTCAGCTCATTTCAATAGCATGCAACTGGAAGACATACTATGCAAGGTGAGATGTTTGCTGTAGTACTGTATTTTAGAGCAGTAAGTTGTGACTCTTGGGCAGGACATTAYGTTTCTAGGTTTTCTACCTCTCTGATAGCATTTAAAACAGGCACATACTGGTTAGTGCTGTTAGGGCCTGTGCCGTGGCTACACAGTGCTTATGAAAGTTAACACTGTGGAAAGCAAGACTAAAATCTTGAGGTAGAGAGAGGGATGTCATGAGATTTCTGAAGAGCCAAAATGCCTCAGGCCTTTGATTTCAGAGAAATCAGCATCATAGTAAAGCTTAATCACAATTCTGAGCCACTTCCTATCTGTCTCAAAATGTATTTACCTTTTTGTTAAGAGAAAGGCTAGAAAACCTTCAAAGTAGAGGGTAAAATCAAGACATACCTTAATCTGGAAAGAGGTGGAATATCTGTGGATGTAGTAAGTTTAGCTGACTCAAGAGAGGACACTGTGTATCACTTTGTTGATTTGTTGGTATTTGAAGTTTACTGAGCAGATATAAGTGTGCAAAGGAGTTGTGTGAATATGCAACAAGCCAGCATTTGAGAGAGGAAA
This sequence comes from Phoebastria nigripes, assembly GCA_035582835.1. Lineage (NCBI taxonomy): Eukaryota > Metazoa > Chordata > Aves > Procellariiformes > Diomedeidae > Phoebastria > Phoebastria nigripes. The sequence continues at coordinate 566,089 of JAYKAV010001234.1, forward strand.
AAGACTAAAGATTGTTACTGTGCATTGCTCAGGTTCATGTCCCTAGATGATACACCACCAGCTGTTAAACTCAACATGTTGGTAGAGGGGCTCACCTTGTGATGCCACTTTTAAGTTTCTCCCTTGTCTTGGCCACAGACAAGCTGTGGGGGCACCAGGATACTCTGTTATCTTTCTGTGGCACCTCTTCCCTCCACCTCCCCACCCAAAAAAAAATCTGCAGCATCCTTACTGTTACAAAAGAAAGGGAACTGCCACCAGGCTCTGATAGGATACCATTAGGATCCTTTCCCCAGTTCAAAAGGAGGATGGGTGCAAAGTTCCAGCCTCTGTTTATCCTAATGACCATCTGCTCCCCAGAGTGAAGCTGTAGTCCTCTCTAGAGATATGTTCACTGGTGAGTCACTCTCTGCTATAACTAGTTGTCATCAGCTGTATTCTTGTCACGAGGACTCCCTCCTTATTTCTGCTGCCTGCAGGACCTCCTTGCCTAACTTAACTTGAAAGAACTTTGAAGTCTGTTTTGCTTCTGCAGTCCCCTGCCTCCCTCTCTCTCTCTCTCAGGTTGCAATCTCCTGGGTAGTTTCTGTTCTCCTGTTTCTTACTCTCTGCAGCTGTTTCCTAATTGCTAGCTGGGTTAACTCCTACCTTTCCATACGGGTTTACAAACCTTCCCCCCTCTTCTTGCATTGTTCTGATCTTCCACCTCTTGCTTAACAGCCCTTTTTGTCTTCCACACACCTGTGTCTCTCTTAAACTGGTGCCTGAGTTGATGCCTTTTTCCCTATCACAATTGTCTGTTTTACTGCCAAACAGTTTCCCTTCACTTCAGAAAAACTTCCTTTCTAGTTGACGAGTGACAGAGTATTTTAGACAGCAGTGTTTCCCAACTAAGACGTAGAGTTAGATTAGATTGAGAGGCTTAATTTAGAATGCTTTTGTGGATAAGTCTTAACATTCTTATTTTTATAAATACAAAATTACAGTGCTTTTAGGAGCCTGTGGGCAGGTGGGATAAATGTTGACAGACTGCAGGCAATGGTGTGCATGTGAACGCTGCCTTCTGTGGAGACCAGCCCATTAAGAGTGGAACATTCTAAAATCAAAAGGCACCATCAAAAACATCAGATGTGGCTGACTTACTCCTATTTGTTGGAGTAGAGTAGATTGAGTACTATTTTATGTTATTGAAACAACTCTGTATGTACACCTCTAAGAAGTTCTTCTGTTGTTGTCTTCCAGGAATGACACAGTACGATATGCTTTGGATGTGCTAGCCATCCTGACTGTGGTTCCTAAAATCCAGTTGCAGCTGGCAGAACCTGTGGATGTGTTAGATGAAGCTGGATCTACTGTTTCCACTGTGGGTAAGCTGAATATGGTCCTGATGACTTACACACTTACCAATTGTCTTCTGCTACATGGTTTTTCAGTTGGCTGTTTCTCACCTACAGTGAAATAAGGGTTAAAACAATTCATATATTCAGAGTTATTGTCAGGGCTGCAAATAAATGGGAGAGTAGACTGTGGTTAAAATTGTGTCATGATTAGCACTGTGGTTGGATTACAAATTTGAAGGCATGGTCTTTGACTCACACTTGTTTTCAAGAGCTCATTAAATACAGATGGAGGCAAATCTACTTTTGTAATGGGACTATTAGGTTCCCTCAACTTCTCAGAAATTTAGGTCTCCTGGGGATATATTTGAGAATATGGGAGAGGTACAATTATTGCTATTTATTTGAGTTATACTCTAACTGGCTACCTGAAGATTCAGTGTGCAAATGAAAGAGATGTGCCTGGATCAGATTTAAGGCTTATGCGTTAAATGGGGCGTGACTTTTTTTTAAGAAAAGAAAAATAAAAGGCAGGCAGAGTACTAGATATTGGCAAAAGACAATTTCTTTTGTACAAACCTTTCTCTAGACAAAACACCAATTCTTTCTGAGTGAGGGTTTTGATCTTCTGAAGCGGTCATGAAACTAACAGGAACTCTGTCTGGGGGTGGTGGGGAAACAAACCCAAAATTTCATTTTTGCCTGACTCCTTTTGGAAGCTGTAATACGATTTATTTTTTTCCCTTCATAACATGGTCCCCTTCCTTCCTCTCTGTTTTCACTTTGTTAGTATTTATACAAGAGAGTTGCTTTCTGCAGTAAGAATCAGAGGCATGCCTGTGCATCTTTCCCTGTGCCAGGTATCTCAGATTTTGCATTCCTTGCATGCTTGATCACCTTCTCTGAAAGACTGTTTGACTCCCTACTTACTGATGATGAAGTGGAGGAGCATCAGTGTAGGAAAAACGTTTTGCCAGGAAGGTAGAAGAATATGTCTTATGCTAGTTAGCAGAACTCAGAAATTCCCAGAATGAAGGGGATTACCTATTTTCCTCAGTTTTGTTGAAGATTCCCTTACTTGTCTGATGAACTGTGTAAGATACATTTTAGAGTACTAAAGAGACTATTTCTTTCCCTCATTAGGTATTAGTATCATCCTTGGAGTTGCTGAGGGTGAATTTTTCATCCATGATGCCGAAATTCAGAAATCAGCCCTTCAGATCATCATCAATTGTGTATGTGGCCCAGATAATCGGATCTCCAGTATTGGCAAATTCATCTCTGGAACTCCTCGGCGAAAGCTTCCTCAGGCCCCCAAGAGCAGTGAGCACACATTAGCTAAGATGTGGAATGTGGTACAGTCCAACAATGGCATCAAAGTGCTGCTGTCATTGCTGTCTATAAAGATGCCGATCACAGACGCAGATCAGATCCGAGCGTTAGCCTGCAAAGCCTTGGTGGGGCTCTCACGCAGCAGTACTGTCCGGCAGATTATCAGCAAGCTCCCACTCTTCAGCAGCTGTCAAATTCAGCAGCTGATGAAAGAGCCGGTGCTTCAGGACAAGCGCAGCGAGCATGTGAAGTTCTGCAAATATGCTGCTGAGCTGATAGAGCGTGTCTCGGGGAAGCCATTGCTGATTGGCACAGATGTCTCTCTGGCTCGGTTGCAGAAAGCTGATGTGGTGGCCCAGTCAAGGATCACATTTCCTGAGAAGGAGCTGCTGCTCCTGATTCGGAACCATCTCATCTCTAAGGGCCTAGGAGAAACTGCATCTGTCCTTACTAAAGAGGCTGACCTACCCATGACTGCAGCATCTCATTCATCTGCCTTCACCCCTGTTGCGGCTGCTGCCTCTCCTGTGACCCTGCCTCGCACTCCTCGCATAGCTAACGGCATCTCAGCCCGTTTGAGTAGCCACACTTCTGTAGGTTCCACTGCCACCTCTGTCCATGCTCAGGCAAGGCCGTCTGCATCCCAAGGTCCACTTGCCCTTCCAGGCCCTTCTTATGCCAGCAACTCTCCTCTGATTGGCAGGATTAGCTTTGTCAGGGAGAGGCCATCTCCCTGCAACGGCAGAAAAATCAGAGTGTTGCGACAAAAATCGGACCATGGCGCCTACAGCCAGAGCCCAGCTATCAAAAAGCAGCTGGACAGACACCTTCCTTCCCCACCCACGCTGGACAGTATAATCACAGAGTACCTTAGGGAGCAGCATGCCCGCTGCAAGAACCCTGTTGCCACCTGTCCCCCTTTCTCTCTCTTTACTCCCCACCAGTGTCCTGAGCCAAAACAGAGGCGCCAAGCGCCAACTAACTTTACCTCACGGCTGACCCGCAGGGCAGCCTTTCCGAAGTACGGAGGGGTGGATGGTGGCTGCTTTGATAGACACCTTATATTTAGCAGGTAAGGAAGAAAAATGTTTCTTGATCCCTCTCAGGATGTACCCTGTGCCAAAAAGCCTTACCTGGATTCAGGCTGTGCAGTCCCACAGCGGAGTATCCTTGGAGAGAAGAGTATTTTAATTCAACAGTGACAAGTGACAGAGCCTTGAAAGGCATTTTTAGAAGTTGTTCTGTTTCTCTTGTCCTTAGTACTGACCCTTAGTACTTAAAGCACACTTTATTTTCAGTATCGTGTTAATTCATTAGCAACATTGACTAATGAAGCTCATAGCTCTTTGTTCTCCTTTGGAAGGTAAGTATGTGACGCCAGTTTTACACAAGACTGTAGCATAGCCTTGAGGATGGTTGGTTGACAGATGCAGGACAGTGGAATCCATATTTTGCTCTTGCAGCTGAATCTGCAGCACTGCAAGTTGCTAGCCTTCTTATGTGGCCTTTCTTTGCTGAGGTTAAATTGGAAGATGATGTAAAGTTTATAAAAATAAAGATGACGCATAGATGAAAGCATCTTCACAGTGAAAACAGTATCACCTTAGGAAATTATGATGACGGGAGGTTATTTGGCTGATGTGCCATGCCTTCTTGTGTTGAGTGTTTCAGAACTGTTACAAAACTTTCTACTAGCTGTCTGTACTTATCCAGGTGATGGCATTACAGGTTTTCCATCAATTCAACTTTGAAGACGGACTCCAAGTGCTTCAACTTAATGATGTGCTTTAGTAGAAGTACTTAATGGTGCAAAACAAACCCTGAAATGTTGCAAACATTATTGTAACATACTCACTTGAGCGCTAATCTTACAATTGACACTTAGCTTGTCCTAGTGGAAAGCTATAACTTGTACCTACATGACTTTTAAGGACTGGATTTAATATCATCACACAGCATTTCAGTTTTGCTTTTCTTCTCTCTTTTGGGTGACCCTTATATTTCTACCTTCTCTAGGTTCCGTCCGATTTCTGTGTTCAGGGAGGCAAATGAGGATGAGAGTGGCTTTACCTGTTGTGCATTTTCTGCAAGAGAACGATTCTTAATGCTGGGTACTTGCACGGGGCAGTTGAAACTCTATAATGTATTCAGTGGACAGGAAGAGGCCAGTTACAACTGCCATAACTCTGCCATCACGCACCTTGAGCCATCCAGGGTAAGTAATCAAAGACCTGTTCTGAGTTTTAGAAGTTCTCACAGCCTAAGGCCTGATATGTTTTGGGCCTGTCTAGATACGCACGTCTAAAATGCACCTACTGGCTGGCTTGCGATGCCTGTCATTAAAGTACTTGTAATAGTTACATACTCCCTCTCTGTGAGTTCTACAGTTATTTTTTTTCTTCCGAAGTTAATGGAGAAGATGCACAGTGGCTGTGTGCCTTCATAAATAATGAATATGTATGTCTGGAAGTGGAAAAATGCTTAAACTGACTATGTATTTAAGATAAATGTGAGATAAGATATCAGAGTTCATATAACTTCCCTTTGTTGGAGAAAGAGATCTTTTGGGGGATGATTCTAGGAAGAAATAAAAGGTAACTGATTTATAAGGAGAATGAACTCCACTCACAGGGCATCAAAGTTCAGGCATGGATTATCCCGATTTTATCTGCTGTTAACATCATAGATCGTTCCCATTGTTATCTGTAATGTTTTTCTTCGTCTGCCGAGGGCTCTTTATGTTATACATCGTATTAGATACCAAGACTTTATCCCCATAGGAGTAGTTTAGTAAGCACAAAATCTGCTATAGTTCCTAAATTCATCATGTAAGTTGAAGTGTACAGGTAAAATGATAACCTCTGTTTTCCCTGGTGTTCTTTTCCCTTCCTCCCCCTCCACTCCCATCTGGAAATACAGGATGGATCTTTATTGCTGACATCTGCTACATGGAGCCAACCTCTGTCTGCATTGTGGGGAATGAAGTCTGTCTTTGATATGAAGTAGGTATACTCTGATCCAGCTGTGGGGTATGTTGCAGTTAGAAGAACCATTCAATGTAGGCAGAAACCCTAAGAACAAACTCTGTGAAAGAACAGTACAGCACAGCTCTCACAGTGTCTCTTGTGAAAAAATAAAATGTGGTCCCTTTCTTAGGTTTAGTATCTTCCCGATTTCATTGGGTACAGACAGCTTTGCTAAATTCTAACTACCTAAAGCTCTATTTAATGCAAGATAGATCAGTAAAATCACTGTTGTCCCTGAAGGCAAAGAAATATGTTTGTATTTTTATTCTCATGTTTGTAAATTATCTTGACAATCTTTCTGTAGCCAGTTACAGAATTTTACTATTATGGTGATTTGCATGGTGAAATTTTCAGACCTGGATACAAGCTATTTAAAATCAATTTTGGTATTTACAGTTGTTCCTTCCCATAAAAAATGGATGGAAGGCTCTTCATTTTTAAAAGGTTTGACTGTTGTCTACCTTAGTTGTAAGCAACAGTTTTGGTGTGACCTGTTTTAGGTCAGCTAGAGGGCATTCTTCAGATAAAAAGTTTAATGTGCCTCAGGCTTGCATGTGTGTTTGAATGTTCATGATGCCATTCATTGCTCACTCCTCTAAATAGTGTTATGTTTATGGCAGGCCCTGTTGCAGTAGTAATTTGATGACAAGCCTGTGAAATTGTTGCTTGTGGTTTTTTTCACTGGTCTGCTGTAAAGGCTGTGTCTGTAACAGATATTTTCCTGCAAATGCCAGTGGAGCATTTTAGCATTGTAGTATGCCATGGTCAATGGCAAAGGAAAGTCTTTTCTACATTTTTAGTTTTCTGCATTGTTGAAACCTCTGCTGGAGGTGTTGGGGGTAGTGTTTGGTTCACACAGGTGATTTCAATCTGCAGTTCCTTGACTTCTTCACTGACTCTATCTACAGGCATTCCTTCCCTGATGACCAATATGTGGAGTTCAGCAAGCACTCTCAGGATAGGGTCATTGGCACAAAAGGAGACATTGCCCACGTAAGTACCAGTAAAGGTTATGGTTGTGAAGCTGTGACAAGAATATTATTCTTCACAGGACGCTTATTAACAGATCTGGGTGCTATGACGCTCTGTGTAACTGATGAACTAAGAGGCTTTAGGGGAAAGCTTTGAAAGTGTCAAATAACTTCTCGCTGTGTCTAGGGGTATAAACTTGACCATTCCAAACCAACTGTAGCACAAGCAGTGTGCAATGTGTTGCCTCTGTGGTTAGTATTCTGGGCAATTGTAGAATCTGCTTTGTTTTGTTCATTTGAGAGAGATCGTGCAGGACTTCATCCCCTACCCTCCCGCCCTGCCAAAGTTGCCCCCTTTGCCTTATTTTTCAGTAATAGTAATAATAATAATAAAAATTCCATTGTAAACAGTAGCTCAGTCAACAGCTGTGGGAAATGGCCTATTAAAAGTGTCTTCCTTTTGCCCCCCCCAGATTTGCAGCTTGCTTTTGAGTAATTTAATTTTACCAATATATTTTCAGAGAATGCTGTTGTAGTGTTTTGTATGAATACCTGCAAATTTGACAGACGCAGGCTTCAGAATGCTTGTGCTTCTTCTCGGTGCTAATTTGCATTCATTATAGGCACTGTCTCTTTTGAAAGAGTATTTGCATAAAAAATTGTCATGAAACATAACTTATTCAAATTATTTATGATTTTACTTATTGCTCTTGATTTATTGAAGCAAACTGTCCATTCCTGCCCGGTTTTTAACTTGGATTTATCTGGAAGTCAGATCGGTTTGTGTATTGTGGTCATCTGGTAAACAGATTTGTTTTCCAGTTCTAGAGAATTTTTTCCTCTCTGTAAGTTTGAATGAGAGCTAGGCTCTGAGGGATGTTACAGATCAAATTTATCTGAGAAGATGGTCATAAACGCTTTGAACTAGTTAAAGCCCTCTTTATCTTCCAACAGTTTGTTGGGGCAAAGCTCAGAAAGTTGCCCTTCTGTGTAAATGCCTGGAATTTTAACTCGTTTTCTATAGTTTCTGGCTGCTTTTCCCTCACTCTGTGCTTTAGAGTTTTTATGTTTGTAAATACCATCTGCTCTGAAAGCAGTTCATTTCTGAAACAGTTTCTGTCTGCATGGTACCTTGTGACTGCAGCTTCCCAGCCCACTTTTCATGATGGGGTTAGTTTCTTTGGAACTAATCCTGATTGTATTGAAATATATCAGTGAACCTGCAGTAAGCTAAGCACTGGCCAAAATGTGTTTTGAGACTTGGCTCCAGCTGTGAAAAACTATTAAAGGACTGGCAGGAAGGGTTATCTTTGGAATGCTCACACTTGAAATGAAAAAGGGAAATGGGGTGATTCTGGAAACAATCTGGAAGGGGGAACATGGGGTGATCTTAGGCACAGGTACACTACAAATTGTGACTAATCTTTCTTTTTCTTTTTAATCTAAAAGATCTATGATATTCAGACTGGCAACAAGCTATTGACTCTGTTTAACCCAGATCTTGCCAACAACTACAAGAAGAACTGTGCCACCTTTAACCCCACGGATGACCTTGTCCTAAATGATGGTGTCCTCTGGGATGTCAGATCAGCACAAGCCATCCACAAGTTTGACAAATTCAACATGACCATCAGTGGTGTTTTCCATCCCAATGGGCTAGAGGTCATAGTCAACACAGAAATTGTATCCTTTGGCCACTGTGGTAACTGATGTGCTGGGACCTAAAGAATTTGTATTGATAAACAGGTAGCTGTTTGCAGAAGGTGTATTAATGGTCTGCTGTGTTACAGGTTAGGTATGGTAACAACAGTTTTCATCTGTGAATCAGGTAAGTAGGGGCTGTCAGACAGCTAGCTAATTTAAATCTAGATTCTGCCTCTGATATGGCCTAGAGGAAACACTTAACACAGAGAGAGCAAGAGAGATTTTCTTTTCTAATATGCTCTGTGGTAGCTCTGCTCTCTTCCCATGCCTTACCTTGAAGCTACTGCAGTAACCTCTCAGGACTGGGAATGACATTTTGAGTAAGAGCTTTTTCATTTTGAACACGTGGAAGGGACGTGGTGCTGGAATAATAGAAACTTTCAATTGTTTGTTGCTCCTTAGCCTGTATTTTTTCAGTGGGACCTCCGAACTTTCCATTTGTTACACACAGTACCTGCACTGGATCAGTGTCGTGTGGTCTTCAACTATACTGGCACAGTTATGTATGGAGGTAGGACTTCTCAGTCTTATATTACTCTCCTTGGTCACCTCTGGTTTGAGATAAGTAGATGCTTGTTCAGTGAAATTGGAAGCTTCAGAGAGTCTGTCTAACTCCAGGCCTTACTGGCATGTGTGAACTGGAATTTTTTCAGGAAGTTTATGCTACATGTATTGCTGACAAAGACAGTTTTCTCTTAACATCAGCAATACCACAACTCATTTGTGAGATTAAAAATCAACCTATTGAAGAAGAAAATGTGTGTAATGGCAAATCTGATGATGCTTGAGAAAATAATTTTGTCCTCTGTATTAAGTTTCAATGATCTGCAGTATTAATAAAGGCAGCTCTGGAAGAGTAGATATTAAATGGGTCTTGCCAAGCTATTAAATAAAAAGAAAATTCATGTCAGAGTCTGATTTGATCTTAAGTTGATTAATGATAGTGATGAATGGAAGGTGGATTTGTGGAATAATCTTTCCTTGTATCAGCTATGTTGCAGGCAGATGATGAAGATGACCTTCTTGAGGAGAGAATGAGAAGTCCCTTTGGCTCTTCTTTCAGGACATTTAATGCAACTGATTATAAACCTATAGGTAAGAGTAAGAGAGGAGCAAATAGGTTGGTCTGGAGGTTTGAAGGTTTATCGAAAGTTCTGCTTAGTAACATTCACTTCCTCCTCCCCGTTGCACGTATGACAAAACAAATTCTGCTACAACCTGTTCTGATTGAAGCACGAGAGTTGGGTTTAACACTGAAATAGGTTCAAGTATCATATCCTGTTCAGTGTGTGATTGCCTTACTTGCTACTGTTCAGCAGCTCTGGCTTTATTTTCCTTTCCTCTTTCCAAGTAGGGCATAATCTGAGATAGTAGGTCATTTGGCCAAGATGTCATTGGTCTCATTTCAGGAAGGGCCTTTTTTTTTTTTTTTTTTTTTTTTTTTTTTTTTTTTTTTTTTTTTTTTTTCTCCTTTTCTTTTTTTTCCGTTTACCAACAGCATTTCCCCACACTGGTAGTTCAAAATGCTGTCAGTTTGGCCTCCAGCTTGCAAAGCTCCTGGAGCTAAGCTAATTGCTGCTACAGACATAAACAAATGTGGCTTTTGCTATTGAAAGGAGACGTGGCTCACAACTCAGTCCCTTGGTTGCCATCTGTCCTGGAAGATTATCTGTTGTTTACTGTGCTTAGAGAAGCCAATAAATGTATTATCAAGGGAGGAGGCACTGTGCAGAGCAGGTTAAGAACTTACCTGGGTTTTTTTTCTGACAGTCTCCAACATTTCTATCCTTTATTACAGGTTGAATTAGTTACAAGTGTTCATTTCACTTTTTTATTTCATGTATTGTTTCTTGTCCCAATGTTTTATTATCGGCTTTTAGACATATATTGTTAGATCTTTTCTTTCAGTGAGCATTAAGTAATATGCAGTCAACCACTGAGCTTGTTTTGTGATGTTTTCCAGCTACCATAGATGTAAAGCGGAATATCTTTGACTTGTGCACAGACAGCAAGGACTGCTATCTGGCTGTCATTGAGGTAAAGGAGCTAAGAATAAACTCTGGTCTCTGTAGCTGTGGTTTGAGTGCAGTGCTTTTCGTTTCTTTTTAAAACCTTCAGAACTGATGATTATGGAGTTGCTACTGTTAAATTCATGTCCTAAGCGGTGGTGGTGTTTTGATGATGGTAAAGATGCTGTTAGTTTTTTGTTATCTACCCACAGCAGTCTTGTTTTCCTGCCTCTGATTCCTTAAACTTCCAATCATGTTTGCCTCTCTTCTTCAAACACTTCCCACTTTAAAACGTGCAGAGGTATTCCTTCTCATAAGCATAGAGAGAAATGCATTTTTTTTTTCCTATTTATAGCAACAATTTCCTATTAAAATTTGCACTGTATCGAATAACTGGGAAATGCAATCTTCCTGGGGCTTCCCATGGAGCTTTTCTGTGAATCACTCTTATTGTTCCTTTTTCACTTCCCTTCCTAGCAAAATCCCAGAAGTTAAGGATTTGAAGCAAAAATTACTGAGTGAAACTTCTGGTCTGTTAAGGGAGAAGTCAAATTTAACTAATGGGTCTTGAACCTGACTATGTAAGTGTAGCGACTAATTTAAAATTCTGTCGACTTAATTGTCTGTGAACCACTGATCCTTACAGACCAAAAAAAGTGAGTCAAGAATTTGTAGTAGGGCAAGCTGCTTGTTTAACTACTGAAGTTGGAGTTGCTAAGGTTGTGAGGCCAAGATACGAAAATTTTCTTTTATAGGAGTCATTAGAAATGTTACTTCCTGGCCTGTGGCAGCAGTGGTTGCTGGGGTATCAGACTGCTGTCTTCTGGAACTCTCGCTATATGACAGCTTTTAGCATTCTCTCAGGGCATATGGTTCAATGATACAATAGGGAGGCAAACTTGAAAGGAAGTGGTGTGCGGTTAGGTGAGAACTAAACCAAAGCATGTTAAGGATCCAGTAAAGGTTTTGTTAAGTCTCCTAGTAAGAGTGTAACTTGTGGATGACAGAAGCAGAAAGTAGATATTTACATCACTCCTGAGCTGGTCCTTGAAACCAAAAAGACTCCTTTTTTTTTTAGTGCTAATTGTACTGCTGCTAGTAAATGGCATGGAAGGATTTTGGTAATGTTTCTGTAATTGAGATCAGATATAGCACTGAATATGAATGCTGAGCTTAATTCCTGGGTCTAACTGCTGTGCGGGCATCTCATCTTCAGAATCAAGGGAGCATGGATGCCATGAACATGGATACAGTTTGCAGACTGTATGAAGTGGGCAGGCAGCGTTTGGCAGAAGATGAAGAGGATGAAGAAGAAGATCAGGTGAGAAGTATAGCCTGGTTGTTCAAGTGTAGCTGTTAGCCATCTACATGTGAGAGGCCACAGGTGTTCATTTATTACCCATAAAGTACAGATGCCTCATTTGGTCTCACCTGATGTGAAGTAGATCACTTTACTGTCAGTGGAAACTAAGACTATCTATGCAGAACCTGTGTGAACAGTAACTTTGTGCACTGTAAACCGACATGATAATGTATAATTTATTTATTAATTTCCTTAAGTGTTTCAATCTTGATCAGAAACTTTGCTGTTTGTTTTTTAAAAATATTTTGACACCCAGTAGAGACAGTAGTGTTTTGAGGTTTTCCTTTTTTCAGTTCCAAGTCTCATATTGGGCATAACTTGTCACCACTTTCTGAATGAGACACAACTTGTGACTAATGCAGTGAAGCTGTACAGTACTTCTACATAGCAAAATGTTTTAAGAATTTTAAAGAAAGCTGTAGGTTTGCATTGGGATGTATTAGTTTTCCTTCTCAGATCAGCCATTTGATCTCTGGCAACTTGACAAAAGAGCTAAGAACTGCAATAAGTGCTCCTCAGGGTGCAGTTGGTAGAATACACAGTAGCAGAGAATACTTACTACAGTAAGTAGTCACTTACAATGAGAATTAAAGACAAATTTGTAGCTTTTTGGGTGTTAGGTGGTTGGGTTTTTTTGGTTTTTTTTTTTTTAACAGGCAAAGACCTTATCCTTCAATTCCCTAAAGATTTTAAACGCGTTATTTTCTGCTCTTTGGTGTCTGCATTCTAGTAAATCATATATTTGTATCTCCTGTGAGAAAAGCTGACTTCACCTTTTTCCAAAGAATGCCAGAAGGTAATATTTTGGTGGGTTTTTTTCCCAGACTGTGTGSAAAGCTGGATTTCTGATATCCTTTCTGTCTCTGAATCTTCCTGTTGCTAGGTTAAAACTTTTAGTTTCTAGTTCAGAAGACTGGATAGCAGATCCCAGGAAAGAGTAATTTTCTTTGCAGTTGTTGTTGTTATTACAATTTCACTGTAATTCTGAAGATTAAGCAGTAGTTCCATTTTGCATACACAGTTTGCTGTCCTGTCCTCTCAATGTGCTACAAGGTTGCAGTTGAAGTCTTGGCATTCTTATGAAATCATTGGTCACTGTTTCTATCCCTAGATTGGATGGATCCAGTTTAGGAACTTTTAGGGTGGGTGAAGAGTAGAATTCTTGGGAAGCAATGAAGGGGGGAGATTACTGTTCCTTCCAAAGTGTTTCTACTTTCTCACCATCCAGTGCTTGCGTCAGGCAATAGTTTCTATTTTGTCTTTGCTTCTGCTGTTTTTGTTCACATTCAGTATATTTTAGTAAGCTTATTCACATTTTCTTTATAAAATCTTAAAAAATAGTTTGTAGCAGAAATTGATTTTGCATTGTACAGTGATTAACTAGCAGCTGTCAAGACACTGTTTTGTGATATCGCTGGTAAGTGATATTTGTATAAGAGGATGCAGTCTGAATGCTGTTGGTTCCAGGCTGTAACACTAGGTACCAAGCAGAGATAAGGTATCTATCATCCATCATATGTGACTGGGGATGCTTCCTGTCTTACAAATGGAGGTGGCCCTAGGCAGAATTTAAATATGCTAAAAGCTTTTCTGTAAAGCTTATGGAGTATTCAAACAAAGCTGCTTCGGGATTGATTTGCAAGCTAAGAGTGACTAGTTAATATTGCATAATTGCTGCTTTTTATGGTCTTTATTTCTGGGGTGTATAGAGGTTTCCTAGACAGTAACTTCTAGGGACGGCTACAATCAAGTTTCTTTAGTAAGAAAGATTTGGTTTTAATATAAACAACACTTATGAACCCCAATTCAATTCAGTCTATATATATTTAGCAAAACATAAACTAAACCCCATGCTCTCTGTCCCGTAGCTGTTCACTGCTGTTCCTCCAGGCTTGTTCTAGTCTTAGGCTTACAAAATAAAGCTTTTGTCTCCATAGAGGCATCCAGCATTGAGCTAGATAGAATGAGTAGATGTTTTCCAGAATAAAGACGGAATCTCTCTGGCACACTTTTCTGTTAAGGCCAACAAGAGTAATTTGTTTCCTGATGAACAGGAGTTTTCTGTGTATACATATGCTCACATATGTAGGTGTTTACTACTTGCCTAGTTAGTTTCTGTGATTTAGGCTTTGAAAAACTGGAAATAAACTTTCAAACTTATTGGGGCTTCTCACAGATATTCTAAAACACCTTCTGGATAAAAGAAGATGCTTTCTGATCTTTTTCATGAAAATGGTGAGGGGGGAAATCTGTGTGAATCAACATTAATCTGGTATCTCTTTGGTCAAGATTTTTAGATCAGATATTAATCTGTTTGGCCCCTGTATCTTCACACCTTGAGTTTATGCATATATATTTTTGTATATGATCTACATGGGTCAACAAGTACAGTTTTTCGCCTGTACAGAAAGTATTAAGTACTCAAATAGAAGATGTTTGATGGGGAAGCCTTGCTTGGAAGTCATGTGATGCAGAATAAAATTGCTTTAAAAATTGTGCTTGAGACAAGTTAAGAACTGTGGAGAAAAATACCTGCCTGACATTTTTTACTTTAAATTTTGATGCCTCATGATGTCAGTTTTGACAAGAGTCAACTGATAGCTCTGTGACAGATTTTTGAAAAGCAAAAGACTGAGAGTCCGTAAAATGAACCTAGCGGGGGTGGTTGGCTTATAGATATCTTTCAATTCCTTCTCTTTATTTAAGTGAAGAAACAAAACTACTATATTACTCCCCCTTTCTCAAACCAAACCTTGTAAAATCAACTGATCTGTTACATAAATTACCCTCAAATTAAATGATCAGGCTGACTTAGCTGGCTTGCGTATGGTAATGCTGCAGTAAATGTTTATGGTTTTGTTTGAGGTACTTGAGAATAGCACCACTGTAGCTGGGTTCTTCCTTGGCTGTTATACTAGCCTTTCATACGAGATCTCTGAAAAGCTGCCTTTTCCTAGTTATGGCCAGTAATCCAGAGTTGTCGAGCCTTGTTAAACAGAACAAATGCTAAATGGATATTGATACTCTGTGGTCTGTACTTACTACGATAACTGAGGGAAAGTGAAGATGTAACATGCTTAGCAAGAGTCGGGTTGTGAGCTTTTTTTGTTGGATGTTTTACTCCAGAAATACTAGTCTTTCTGCCTTGAACTTTCATGAGTTTTGTGTATTATTTCACTGCTGGGTGAGTATCTAAACGGGTCCATCTGTGACCGACAGTCTCATTCACAAGTATTTGCAAAACTGTGTTCAGTCTATGGGGAAATAGGCAGAGTTTCCTATTCTTCAGTCCTGCAGCAAGATCCTCCTCCTCTTCCTCCTGTATTTGCCACTGTTTTAATACACTCAGAGTTAGACTTAGCAAAAATAAGATGGTTATCTGAGCTAATGGTACAGATGCTGGACCATCTTTTGGTTGTTAGCTTGCTTAATGCTTATTTATTTCCCTTTCTTGGCTGATTAGTATCCCCTGTTTCACTCAGTAATCTACTGTCCTCTGGAGTGAGGCAGACCAGGAATTTCAGAGGAAATGGTGCAAAGGAAAGTGAACGTACTGATCTGGCCTAGAAATGGCGCATGGCGGTTGCTACAGGCTAGAAAAGGAGACTTCAGAAGTACTAAGTAATCAGAAAAGCTAAAACCAAGGGAACTGGCTGACCACAGAGTAGACTCAAAACTGTGAAACATAAATCTGGATGATGTGATCTTCTGAGTGGGTTACAGGATTTTCAGTCTGTGCATTTCTACCTCTTTATTTTAGTTTTTCTTTCCATATTAGTTCTTTAAGGCCTATTTTTCTCTCTGTAGTACATGATGTGGATGATGTTGCATCTGTGAGGCTCAAGTGGTATTCTCAGTTATTGTCATGTTCAGAGAGATTTATGGCTTCAGCGGCAGATTGCTTCACCTAGCTGTCCCTGTCCTATAAAGTGTGTTCTACTTCTTTTGCCAGAACTGAAGAACTGTTAATTATCCTGCAGTGCTTCTGGGCTATCGAAATTGTGATGGTAGGTGTGTAATTTGTCTTTTTGCATTGGTTTAGAAAATTCTAGGTGATATGAAATAAAAGCTTTGGAGATAAGGCAATAAAGACTCAAAAGACAATCACTATTCTGACATGTGGTTTAGCCAGGACAGAGAATGTTTTTCCTCAGCTTTCTATGTGGTCTTTGTGATCCCAGTTTTTACTTTTATTTTAGGACTCTCCCCCTATCTGCCTGCAACAGCAATTCCACTGTACTTTTATTGCTGTTGGTTTGATATAGGTTTGTTTTCATGCGGATACTTATTTGCTGGGGGAAAAACCTACAAACCTTAATCCATATTGGCACATGTGTTTGAGAACCATCAGACCATGGTGGTGCTTTGTCACTACAAGGTGCCTAGAATGATTTATGTCATCAAGGACCCTTAATTTTTCAGGAGCTGTTTCTGTAACATTTGAAGATGTGGTTTGTTTTGAAATCTTTCTCGAGATGAAATGGTTTACAGGATAATAGCTGGGAACAAGTATTTTCAGACAAATGTCTCAACTGATGATAATATACATGTGTTTATTGCACACCTTAATACGAATCTTTGAACTTACTTGCAGCCGGGGAGGCTAAGTAAAGAGTGGTTTCCGTCAAAGACCTGTTTACGTAACAGACACATCTTTTGAACAGGCATCCTCCAAAACAGATTTTTTTTTTAAAAAAAAAAAAAAAAAAAAAAAAAAAAAAAGTTTTCACAGTACCTGTACTTCTTACCACATTTTTAGGTAGTAGCAAATAACTGTGACTGCTTCAGCCTATTCTGCTGTTTCAGAATCTAGTTTCACTAGCTGTCAGTTAGTGCAAACAGAGGAAATTCTTGGAAAAGTAATTGGAGTTGAGTTTTCAAAAGGCTAGACCTAGTATTATGGAGTAAAACCACTTCAGCAGAGATAAAAGCATATTCTGCCTGTTCAGTGACAGAAGTCAAAGGTTGACTTCCTCTCACCTAACACATCTTTCTAGAATTCCCAGAGTAGCTGGGATCCAAGAAAATAAAAGCTGCCTCAGCTGTGATGAGAAATGTCACTCAGAAGCTTGAGAAAATAAAGGAACAAATTCTCGTCCATAGAGGAAGGGTTCATTTACCTGTCAAATTTTGAAATTCCTTTACACACTATTGTTTTTTGTCATGCAATTAAAGGAATGGGCTTATTYTTGTGAGTGAGAGTGTGAGATCAGTGAGAGGAAGGAAGAGAAGCAGATTCAGAAATTGCACCTGGGTCTGGACTCCTTATATTATTTCTCAGCCCTACAGCACGGAGAATATAATAGTCACATTAGAACACATTTATCCCTAGCATTAAGGAGTGTATCAGCTGTGAAATGATGACTTGCACATGCCTCAAAGAGGACAGTGACTCTGGAGTTAGACTGATTATCATCAGGTACATACAGTCATGATAAAATGAAAACATTTCATAGGCAAACCCAGAGTATTGGTCAAAAGAGTCCCAGCTGAACACGCCAATCCAACAGAGGCCCAGTTGCTTTAAAGTTTTTGTTTATCTGTGTCATGGATGCTTTTTCATTCATCACAGGTAAGTAATCATTGTTAGACAAGCTAAACCTTCTTACGTAGACTTAAGAGAATAACTGCTTTTTTATTTCTTCACTCCATGTTTTGCCTCTGTGACATACTGTATGCTGTGTGCTGTTTCCTGTTATTAAATCTGCACATACCTACATCTGCATAGAAGCCTATGGTAAGATTCCTTGCTTGTTACATATAGTAACTTCTGCACATTCCCAGGCTTCTACATTTTTAGCTCTGTAACCTCATTAATGGTTATGAAGAAGTAGAAATTCTAACACTGAAGTAGCCGAGAAGGTAAAAGTAGGTGCAGCCCTGTAGTGTGAAGGAGAGAGATACTTAGAATGAATTTAATGGTATGATAATAGGAAGTGAGTTTGGGCTTGCTAGCTGAGGGGAAGGATAGAGACTTGGTAATCTAGGACATAAAATTCCATACATGCTTGACCCCCTAGAAGGACTGTTGGCTATACTTAAGCTTTTTCCACTGCCCATTGTTCAGGGAGTGTTAAGAAGTGGATGGGGGAGGAATTGGATAGAAACTCTTAAGTGAYTGAAAATCAGACATTGTCACTTTGTCACTCCTGAGAATTGCATAGCAAAGGATCAGAAAGTACCAATATGCTACACAGGTTCTTTGGAAGCAAAGAGAACAATTGTCAAAAGATATGACAAGGGGATTGCCTGTGGGGAAAGATAAATTACTAAAACAAGGAGAGACTTGCTCCTCTGGAGTGAAACATTCTTCAGTGAACTTGTATTTGAACAACGCTCATACGTTCTTTTTTATGAAAGCAAAGCCCCTTCCCATGTTGGAAATAAGTAGTAATTAAAATAATACTGATAATTTGGAAAAGACCAGATTACTAAAAATGAGTTTGCTTTTCTCTAGGAGAAACTTGGTGGAAGAGAGTGAAAGAGAGGGAGAAGTAAACTAGTAGGTGGTTTCTTGCAAAAGCAAATAAATTGACCAAAATAATGAGACTCTAGGAAACATGAATTTCTTTACCAAAAAAAAAANAAAAAAAAAAAAAAAAAAAGACTAAAGAGAATAAACAGTTTATAGAAGCAGATGCTTACCAGCAGGTGATTAGACTTAGCTACAAATAGCCATAAGTGAATTAAATACAAGCTGAAAGATTTGAGAAAGTGGGAAGAGCTTCACTGACATTTGATTAACTGTTTTGCAGGTAGAGAAAAGGCAGCCTCATAGATGAAAATAATAATAGTTAGAGTAGAGTAATACCATATAGCATGATTCAAACTGAGAGGTGCAATAGAGATTGTGTTTTCAGAGGAAAGGACTGTTGATGGAAAGCATCTGCAGGTGAGAGGTGTTGACTTGGAAGTGATGGTAGGAGGTGAGCATGGGGCTGGGGAAGGAGCAGCTGTGAGGTGACAGCTGAAGAGTTCATAGAGCAGTAACAGAGGAAGTTGGGCAGAGAAGTATTGACGTAAATACTTGTTTTGGACTGTGAATCAACTCCAGTAGAGGAAGAAAAAGTGAATGATGTATTAGGTGAAAAGATGAAGCTTTTTGTAACAGCTGAAACCATGTCAAATAAGCAAAAAATTAGTGACCTGTGAATCTCAAAACTGAGTTAAGGTTTCCAAACCTAATATCGACAAAGACGTGTGGGATCTTCTCTTGGCAGCTAACAGCCAGCCTAGTGTAAATTTGAGAGATTATGTATTCTGCAGTTGAGAAGTCTCAAATTCTGTTCATCTGGTCATAAAAAATTTTTGGATTCAAGAAATGTAAGAAAACTCTACAAAGAATGCTTATAAAGCAAGCTGGTATACTATATACTGCAGATCTGCAGTGCTGTAAGCCACGCTTCCTGAAAGTACTTTGTACATACACTGATTTAATGTTAAAATACAGTGCAGAAATATGTTAAAATAAAAAAATCCAAGTTCTGCCTAATTAACATGTATTTTGCATCAGAGTTTGAATAAGTGAAAGACTGGGGTTTTCCTGAGTCTTTGAATGATTTTTTGAGAGATGAACACTGGTGAATATGTTAAGTATCAATAACCTGTGCTACCCAAAAAGACAAATTTTGTGAATTTTGTATGTGCAAAATGAATGGGTAAAGGGGGAACGGTAAGAAAGTCTATGATGATGATGAAAGTCTATGAAGTGCGTGCAAACGTGCATCAAAGAACAATATGGAAGAAAATACGTAACACTTGAACAAGAGCAAAGGGTATTTACTAAGCTCTGAAYGGGTTGTAAATACTGGCAACATGAAGAATTAGGTCAAGCATTTTTTTTGTTACAGTGCTGCCACCCCTATATATGCCATTCCCTTAGGGAATGTTGTTTAGTTTTTTTCCTTTGTACTTATAAATGATAAATTAATTGAACCAAATCTACTTGGCGCTCTCAATCTTTGTGTAAGATCGCAAACTGGTAGTGGAATTAAGTTACCAGTAATTTGCTTTGAGATGATCTTGAGATAATCCTTTGCTATGTAATCAACTTTTCTGATTCTGTAAGTTAGTGTCCAGCTCTTCTTGTACTACTACATCTCTGTAAATCTGCCTGTATTCAGGCATGTTAAAAAGCTGATGTGAATCACTTTTGCCCTCTTAATCATCCTCAAAGTAGTTCCAGGGTCATAGACTGTGTGTTGAAGCCATTTATGTGTTAGTGTGTAAAGTGAATTAGTGAATTTTGAGTTAGTGAGTGTTGAGAGATTTCTCTAAGATGCACGCTTAAATTAATTGCCCCATTTTGCTGTCTTATCCTAGAACTGATGGTTCCTGCATCCTTAATACTGAAGTCTGAAGTGTATAACTGATGATACTATACATTACTGACTTACATTCTTAAGACTTTTTGAGTTAAACTGATACAAACCCTTTGTATAGATGGTCTTTTTCAGCCTAAACTAGTCTTTATTAGTTGAGTCAAATTAACTTATAAATTGTTTGACTCAACTAAAGAGTTAAACTTGGGGCCTGTCCCTGTGTGGACATCCTACTTACATCTGAGGATAGCTGTTCCGCACTAAAGTTGCAGCCTCCGTTTTTGCTATCCCCTTATAATTATAACTGGGGTTTTGTTTTGTTCTCTTGTTCACTTTAAATTGTCAGCTTTGTCTTTGTTCATTGCCTTATTTTTGCAGTCTTTTTGCTTTAAATGGGGTGAAGTCAGCACTGTAAGTATTTATGCAGAGAAGTGGGGCCAGGAAGCCATTTTGTGTATGAAACAGGGTGGGTGTTTCCTAGATTAAAATTCCTTTATTATAATTGTGATACTGTGTTTTTGAAGAGCAGAAAGAGTTGGCCATCCAGGTATGTTGATATTGTAATGACCTCTGCATTGCAGTTTTTATGTTGTGACATCTGTGTATGCTGGAGATGAAGAGTAACGCTGGTACAGTATTGTGAAGATAACACAGAAACCCCCTAGTATTCATATTCACTATAATATATAATAATAAAATTAATACATATCTATATAATATATAATTACAAATTTGAGTCTCATTAGGGGTCAATGGGTACTCTACTTTAAACTGTTCTACTCTTGGCACCTATCAAGGTAAAGCTCCCCTAAGTTAATCCTAAGTTTAGGTATCTACAAGGAACTAATATACCTGAATCACTGTGTAACTAAAATGGGTAGCAATGTGACATCCTTAACTCAAAAGCTGGGCTCTATCGTGTCCCTCTGAGTGTTGCCTACTCTATTTAAAAGGGAGCATTAGATTTTTTCTTTTTTCCTCCATCATAGCCTCAGGTTGGGATTGTTTGTAATCTTACATGAATTACATAGGAAGATAGGGTTTTGGTCTGGCTGTATGGTAATAATAGTGCACCTGGCTGTAGAGCAGGCACACASAAATATCAGGCAGTGACTCAGAGTGCTGATAGTGAGGTAAAATGTTTTACAGAGGGAAGGTTATGAGATCGTCAGTTTGTGATTCTACAATACTACTCTCGTGCCTTCTGTAAAGATAACTGGCAACTGGGAAGTGGCTTCTGTTGGAGAAGGAAGAGAATATTCTCTAAGGAAGCAGAGGAGGAATGTGAGGACTCCGTGAACAGTTCAAGTTCTGATCTAAGCAGCTTTTACAGAGAATAACCCAAATAGAAGAGTATCTTTAGGCATCTAAAGGAGTTAGTGATGGCTAAAACAATTCCTTGATAGTCTTTGTTAAGTCATATGGAGTGTGCTGGTCCATGGATTCTGTGGATCAGTTTACTCCAATGAGGAAGATAAGCACAGGTGCATGCTTGTTTTACATAGATGTGCATGCTCATTCTTTTTTCTAGCAGCACCTGTGTCATTGCCAAAAGCTCTTGGGAACTACTGATGAGTAGGTAGGACCTTGCTTTTGCAGGTTTTTCCTTCACAAATTGAGATATGGTTTGGAATAACTGTTCTGCCAATCTTCCCTTGTGACACTGCACAAGGATGTTTTTTCACTGCTCTTATTCAGTATGCTTGTATGAGTCATTGGAGAAGGCATGGCATTTTTTATCTGTATGTGGATTCCTTATGTGAGACAGTTGTGGTACCTGAAGAGGATACATCCTAGATATCCATTAATAGACTGGATATCACTTAGATATGATGGTGTTAGGTGTGAGGAAATACCAGGTGGAGTCTTTCTCAGCTGTATGTCCCACAGATTGGTTTTGGGTGCAGAAGCTCAGCATGCTTTCTTAAGAGAGATCTCACCACATATATGGAAGCCTTGTGTTTCTAGACCAGAGTATTGCAGTGTGCCTGCAGAGGTTTATGCTTGGAGATTGCTCAGAAACTAATGCAGAATTAATTCGCATGTTACTTAGCAGAAGCACCACATTTTCTAGGTTCCTGTTTGTGTTCTTTAAAACAYGACAAGATACGGGTTTCTCAGTAATTAAGATCACTCCTCTTGAACTGTGTTCTGTGTCACTCACTCAGCTCGGTAAGGACGCGCGTTGTGCGCGTGTTGTGTTCTCTGTCACATGCACATGTGACTTCTTGGTTTTCATGCTGTTTTCTGGTTTACCAGGGACGAGTATAATTTAGATCTCATCTTACTGTTCTTAGGTGCTTTTTAAATGAGTGTGGCCTGATTCTTATCACCTACTTCAGATTAAGTAATTCAAACTGAAAAGGTGGAAACACTGATTTCAGTTCTCTAGCATTCTGTTGCTATTTGTATTTTCACAAAGGATTTTTTCCTCACTGGTTGGTACAATCCTTCAAAGTTAATTTGCAGCTAAATATATGCCCTTTCTGTGTAATTTGGTGCTTATTCTTGTTAGCCAGAAGAAATCTTTAGCTTTATACAACTATATTTCATTTCATCCTGTATTTGAAGGATGATACTGCTATACATGCCTTGCCTTAAGCTTGAATGAAAATGTTGATAAATTAGTATTTCAGTTTCCAATAAATACATTAAATGAGAAACATAGTCAAATTCAGTAGTTTTGACATTTTCTTTTAAGTCATTGTGGGCTAGATATTTAGGAAAAAAATGCTTTCAGAAATTCCACAGATGTGGAAACTAAGAGGGTACCTAACTCATTTCAGAATCCTTTAGGTTTCAACTACACAGACTCTAAATGAATCTTGTAGACAATACACTTTTTTCTTAATCCCTACAGTTACATCTCTATCTCCAGACACGGAAAAACTTGGCTTAATTTTTCCAAGCTTTTAAAATAAATTTATCTCCTCCTTTCCAGCTTCAGAGTTGTTCAGAAACTGAAAAGGGAAAATAAACTCTCCTGTCTTTTCAGTTTTTAATCAGTTTTTCAATTCTGAATAGAGTAATAAACTTTAAGACATTGGTGTGTCTGCAGATACTGCATAGAACAAAAGTAAAAGTTATTAAGGCAAAAGCTTTTATACTCAATTCAATATATTTTATGGAAAATTATACTCAATATGGCACTGCATTTTAAAACTCTGAACTGCAAGTAAGGTATTTCCTCTCCCAGTGTGTATACAATTCAAAAAGCAATGTCCATTTATTTGAGGACTTACTGACTCAAAGTTTGTAATTGTCTAAAATAAGCATAGGCTTTAATACAGGTTGTTTTAATTTTATACTTAATATAAGCTCTTTCAGAAAGAAAACTGTATCTAGCAAACCAATGCTTTTATACTGTAATCTCTGTTTAAGTAACACAGCACTTAGGTCAGTAGAGGAGACTTGGCTGCCTTTTGCAAGTGAAGAAACAATAAAATTTGCGCAGACTTTTTGGCATTCCTTGTTTCTTTTGCCTATGACAGATGTTGGATTTGTGTGGGTGTGGTGCATTTTTTTATAGCACTGACGGAAGAAAAAGTAGGTTGGGGAGATGACAGTAAGGTCTTTTTCCTCTGCCCTTTTAGATCTGAAAATGCAGCGGTCTAAACAGCACAGTGTGAGTGTGGTGAGCTTCAGGACCAAACTAACCCTTGAAGTGGGTTGTTAAATATGTGTCTTAACTGCTTCATAATTTTGCAAAATGTGTTCCCTCCCAAAACAAAGGGGCAATTAAGACTGAATGACTTGAGAGCTGCCTTCCTGCCACATGAGAGCATTCTGTTAGGAAAAAAAGGGTGTGACTCTGAGGAGATGTGCAGGTATATTGAACCCTTTCTTTTGAGTCTTGGAGACTTCCTGGAGCTTGGCTTGTGATGGCACTTTTTGGCCTCTTGTTCATCTGGAAGAACGGTAGGACTGTAACAGCTTCTTCCCACTCAGTTTTATCTGCTAGACACAGATTTCTGGATTTGATCTGTACAATGAGAAATTCAGTTGCTTTATTGAATGCAAATTCTTATGGTTTGATAGAGAAAGACCTTGATCCACAAGTAAATGCCAAAGATGAGACTTCTGAGCTGCTTTAAACAGTTCTATCATCTGAAGCTGAGTGATTCAGGGATTAGTTTAGGCTAATAGTATCTTTCCCTACATTTTACATCTCATCTAAATCAGGAATGACTGAGAGACTGAACATCCACGCTGCATGCTGTTTGATGCAAAGTAGAGGTTTTGGTCCAGTTGGAACTAAAGCAGTTTGTACAAGACTAGCAACAAAGCCATGGATTAACGGGTCTTATTGCATGGCCTTCGCAAGAGTGCATTGTGATGACACGTGTTGATGGCCAGTATCGGAGAGGAGCTTAAGCCAATGGTACCTGTGTTGCACCAGCATTTTGCAGATAAGACTTTGCAGGCCTGTGAATGATCTAGCATGTGTCATGTTCTGTAGTTGTGGAGAGAAAGTGTTTATATGGGTGATGGGGAAAGTGTTTATAATGGGTGATGTCTGGATATGGGGAGAAGTGAAAACTTACTCCATTTTACATTTGTTTTAATGTCTGCAATGGACTATTTTTGCTGTCTTTATAGGAGGAAGAAGAGCAAGAGGAAGAAGATGATGATGAAGATGATGATGATACAGATGACCTTGATGAACTAGATACAGACCAGCTGCTGGAGGCTGAGCTGGAGGAGGATGAGAACAATGAGAATGCTGGTGAGGATGGAGAGAATGACTTTTCTCCCTCCGATGATGAGGAACTTGCCAACCTCCTGGAAGAGGGAGATGAGGGTGAAGATGAAGACTCTGATGCTGATGAGGAAGTCGAGCTGATTCTTGGAGATAGTAAGTGTGTGCCCAGCTTGGTGACCACAGGTGACCTTATCCTCTGTTTAATGTCCTGACAAATATGCAACATCTAAGTCTTCCCTGAAATGACTTAGCTGACTTTCCCCTCCACTGGTGTGAAAGGCACAAATCATCATGCTGGTTCACCTGTGGCCTCTCAAAGTAATCTGTTGGTAAAAACAGCTCTTATCTGAGAGAACAGCTGTGAATTCTGGAAAGGAAGGTATCTCCTTTCTTCAAGTGCTCCCAGGTGCATGTGTGAGAACAACTTAAAGGCAGGCCAAGAAACTCCATGTGAAGAAGCCTTGTCTGATTGCTTGCCTGTGCTGCCCTTCAAGGGGATACTGGTTGAACTGTTACCTCACCTGTCTTGTCTGCCTTATTTGTACCTGTAAAGATAGAGAAGCATTTTTGCTCCTTGGTGCTATTCTTTCTCTTTTGTTATTGCTTAAAGCGCAAAACCAACATGGCATTTCTGACTTCACTTCCTTTTTTTAAGACTGTTCTGAAGCTAACATAACTTTTGGGATAAAATTTAAATCGTTCTCTTTTTCGAAATGGCATTCCACAGGTACAGAGACTTGAAAAGTTAACAAAGAGTGTGTATGTGTGTGTGTATGTGTGCATATAAGAAAGACAGACCTGAACTTTTTATGTAGCAATTAAATTTGGAAAAAGGCTTCACAAGAAAGAGAAGGTGAGTAGGATAGCATTAGGCTTGGCATTTGTGACACCAGATTCTGTTCCCTTTTTTGCAGCACAATTTTTGAGTTGCGCAGCCAAGCCACTTAGTTCTTTTTCATTTCCAAGCTGTAAAATGGGGATAATATAGATACCTTAAGTTAAACGGTTAGTAAGGATGAGTAATTACAGTGTGCAAGGTGTTTGAAGTCCTGCAGCGATAGGAGATGAGTGTGAGAGCTGAGGTGGGAATCAATCTCCTCTGCCAATGCGCTGGAGGATTAAGCATGCCAGGCCTCTGTTTTCACACTAATGTGGCTGGCAGACTCGTGCATGTCCCTCTCTTCTGTTCGAATGCAGCTCAGTCATTTTTAAGGTTACGGCCACATCAGGTTGCAATAGTTATTCTGTGGGGTCAGTCAGCTGTTCCCTTGAAGGTAGTAGGTATACAATGCAGGGCCATATAGGACATTTACATAGCTCAAATTCATTAATAGCATATTGCAGTTCAACATTTTGGGGTTGCGGATAACTTCTGCCTGTCCCAGTAGCTGGCAGGACCTTCTTGACACAACTCCACTTTTGTTTCCTCAGGGGGTGCAGGGCCAGAAGCTAGTAAGAGAGCACCCAGAGTGCTGTAACTTGAATTGTCCAAGGGTCAGAATGGAGGGGAAGTTCAGGCCATTTCAATAACTATTCCTGTAACAAAACTAGGTGCTACTTGACACTTAGTTATTTCAGGTGTGCTCTGCAGAGCACTGCATATTATGAAATGGCCACGTCTGTACACCGTTTATGGATAGAACCACTTGATCAGAACTTTGATCTGGTATTGCCGTGGAGCTGCAGCCAGCCCATCCTGTGGCTGTTAGGTTGCTTGACAGCATCTTTGGGAACTTAAAGCAGGGAGTGCAGCTCTGCCAGGCTGATGTATGTGTGGTCCTTGCACAGGGTTTGATGAGTGGGGTTCTGTGGCTTCTTCTCTGTGAAGCAAGAGCAATTAAAATTTCCCTCTGCTTTGCTTATGCTGTGTTCCAGAATTAAAAGTTGTAAGGGCACTGACACTGTTGCAAAGTACAGCTCTGAGGCATGCTCATGTATTTAGAGTGCTTCCTACTGCAGACCCTTGCTGTATTTTGGATGAACCTCCATAACATACAGTGGGTGTGCTTCAAAACAAAATAATTCAAAGAACAGTTGAAACGGGAGTGAGTGGCTTTGGTTTCTTGTGCTTTAGAAGAGATTTTGTTTCCTTTTCAGGAATAATCCATGGAGAACCTTTTTAAGTATAAATTTGTCTTCTTCCTTCTTTGTCACCACCTTGGGGAGGGTGGATCTGTTTGTCTTGTCCAAAGCAGTTTATGCATTGTGCAGATCTTTCAAGAGCTTGTTCCTGGGCCAGTGGGGTGTCCTTTTTGAAATGCACGTGTGACATAGGATGGAAGAAATATATGGAGTTCTCGCCAGCAGCATGGCTGACTCTTGTTTCCTCTTTTCTTCTATAATTGAAAATGGCAACTTCCAGGCAGGTCTATAAGCCTCTGCCAAGCAGTTAACTGCAATCAGGTTTACTTATAGACATGGAGCTCAAAATTGGAAGGTTGTGTGGTGGACTGGAGAATAAAGAGTTAGGAGATCCCTTTACAAAGCTGTCCTCTGGTGTTTTTAAAAAAAAAAAAAAGGCAACAACTTTTTCAGCTTCTCTTCTTCTCCAGAG
Organism: Phoebastria nigripes; assembly: GCA_035582835.1. Lineage (NCBI taxonomy): Eukaryota > Metazoa > Chordata > Aves > Procellariiformes > Diomedeidae > Phoebastria > Phoebastria nigripes. Next base: position 593,408 of record JAYKAV010001234.1, read on the forward strand.
TTTCTGGATAGTTATCTCGCTTGTGCTTCTTTCCCTCTTACTGTATAAGTGTAGCTGCTGCAGCACTGGCTGGTGTTTTCCAACTCCCCTTACGTGGCTGTAGCTGTTCTGGGAGCACTGATGACCCCTCAGCTTAGGCTCAGTATGATGGATGGTGAGACTGGAGCATCCCTCGCTGATCACAGTGGAAGGGCAGCTGGCTGATCTTCAGGGAGGAGGGTTGGGGGGAAGGGTTTGTGCCCTCTGCTGCTTGCCTGTGGTATTTTTTTTTCCTAAGGAAAGCATCTGCGAAGGGGTGAACCTTCCAGAAGGCCTTGTTTACCTTGACAGGCGTTTTAGAGATCCAGTATAACTGAGATGGCTAAAAGGAAGTCTTGGTGTCTTTTTTTTTTTTTTTTTATTAAATATTTTTAACACCTAGTTAACTGCAGCATCCAATGAATTCACATAAGAAAAAGAACCAACGTCACCTCTAAGGTAAGGCAGGAGACCTCTTGCTGCCAGAGCTGCTACCACTTCCCTCTTGCACAACTGAGGGAGAAGTGATCTTATGCTTTAAGATAAAAAGCGTGTGTGTGTGTGTATGTGTGACTGCTTCTAGCAAATCCTTTCATGTCTTTGTTCTGTACCACAACAAAGAAAACCAGGAAAAGCAAAATTTTCAGGTCACCTTTAATGAGTGCCAGGTAGTTAAATTCATTACAGAAACCTTCAGGTTGCTAGAGGAGGGCTCTAGTTGTGAGTGTATGGATTGCTTCCCCCTCAGCAGGGAGGTCTTCCGCTGTGCTGTGCAGGGGGGAGTGACAGGCCAATAAGAACCTAGTACTGAGAAAGTCTGGGTCGAACTTAACTGCGTAATGAATTAGCCCCATGCACATTATACAGAGGCCACATTTCACCACATCAGGTTGGTGGAACTGTCAAGGTTGCTTTCAGATAACAGCTGTGAGCAATGACTGCCAGATCTGTCCATCCCCCAGCATGAAGAGCTATTGCACTTAGATGCGCACAGTAAGTTGTGCAGGCAGCTCACGTGCAGGTAACTTACTGCTGGTGTCCTTCTCCCCATCTTGTCACGGGAAAAAAACCTGCCAGCTAATAGAAACTGCACTTGCTAAAGCTGCTCTCCTCTTGACCCTCTGTTTTAACCAGGGAAAGAAAGCTCTGGTGCAGATTTGCTAACTGCTTTTGATTGATTTGAAATGCACTGATGGTGCTAGCTGCCTCCGTCGTTGCTGGGAAGTTGCTGGTCTCAAGCAGGTGGTGGCCATCTCTTGTAACTATGAATGCGTTGCCTTGCTTAGCAGCCCTGACAGCTGTGTTCTTCCACAAACCAAACATAACCTACATGTCTCCTTTTCAGCCGACAGCTCAGATAACTCTGACTTGGAGGACGACATAATCCTGTCTCTGAATGAGTGAGGAGTGACTGCCACGCAGGGTGTTGGCAGGAGGAGATGCTCCCTTCCCAGCAGAAGACCGGAGACCAAATTGGAAACCGATACTGAGCACCCGCACCCTTTTTCTCCTGGGAAAACCTGAGGAACTCCAGCCCATCCGCTGTGTTGGTTTGAGTCAGTTTGAGGCTCGGGGCTAAGTCCGAGGCTCTACAATAAAGAGACCTGGGGTTAGGCCTCTTTTCTCTCTGCCTTTTTTTTTTACTTTTTATTTTAGGCTGAGATGACTCTCCTCTTCAAGGAAACTTCTGAAGATATTTCACAATATATTTTCTTTGTATAAAGTTCTTTCCTAAAGAACAGAAATAGTTTTATATAAAACAAACAAACAAAAAAACAACAAAAAAAAAAAAGGCAGGTGTTCTAGTAAAGAGGGGATGAACTTTGTATTCCTGTAGTACCTTGTTACCATGGGGTAGGTTCGGGGGAGAAAAATTGTTTAAAATTAAAAGAAGAGGCATTTTTATGCAACTACTAAATGAAATAAGATGATCATGGTTTCTAAAATTGTTGAGGAGTGAGAATATTTTTATTTTAAATATGATTTTATTTTTTAAAAAAAAAAGCAACAGGTGTTAACGCCTGCTAATGCGCCAGTGTGTTTCAGATGCTTTTGTCCTCCAGGGAAGAGCCCCCGGGGGTGTTTGGTAACTGAACGTACAGGCTGTTTAAAGCGGAGATTCTCGCTGTGATACCAGCTATAGTGGGAGGCTGAAATCCTGGCTTGTCCTAGTCAGAGCCTGGTATTCCTGAAGACATGGGGATCTGGGATAGAAGTTTGAGCCCTCTTTCTCCCCTCTGCCCTTTGTGGTTCAAGTTTTTTAATCTTTTTTTTTTTTCCCCCTCCTCCCTCTTGCCCTCTGTGTGGAAACTGCAAATTGAAGGCCTTTTTCTTTAATGTAAAGTGTATTTATTAAAAAATTAAATACAAATCCTGTCTCTGTTTATGGCTGTGAATTGTAGCCATGGGTTCCTCTGCCAGCCATGCAAAAGCAGTGCTTTGTGCACCTGAGGAGCGCAGCCCTGTGCAGGAGAGCAGCTTGGTGTAGATAGCAGCCGGGCTGCAATAAGGAAGGGCAAAGTAAACAAGGGGTGAGATGTCTGAGAGTGCAGGCTCCACCCGCTGCTCCAGTCCATGGGGACTCCCAGAGCTGCATGACATTTCACAGCCGCCTGTGGGTTCAAATCTGACTTGTTGGTTTGCCTGGCAGCCTTGACTTCTCAGAGGGGTTGTGGGCAGCATGGCACTGCATCCTCGCTGCGCTGTGTGGGAGCTGGAAGGTGCTGCTAATGCCAGGCTGTGATTTTGTTTAAAGATGCACCGGAATATCCACTCTGCGGTTCAGCTACAGGAAGCGTGGTGAGCTGCAGGGAGCTCTCACCACCTTGCTGGTGTGTGTCAGAAGGCAGGAGCAACACTGGGCCTCCTTGTCCATGTGTGGTTTGGCATTATGTAGGCTGCCTTGTGGCTATTACTGGCAGAAGGCGAATCGGGTGCTCCTGTTTGTACATAACAAGAGGCCCTGCCCTTAGAAGGGGATAAAAAAAATTGCACTTGAGTGTTTGATTTCACTGTGCAGCACACAACTGCACAGCATAGTTCTGTGAGAACTGGAAGGTAAGTGTGCTCATGACTTGCTCGGACAGGGTTGCTACATGTGCTATTTATTCCCAGGTGTTCAGATAACATCCACCCAACTTTTTACCCTTTCTCTGTTTTGGCCACTTTCAGAATAGGGTTTGAGGCAGAACAGAGGGCTGGAGGCTTCTCACTCCTTGACACTATAGCAAGTTTTCCAACAAGAACTGTGCTCATTTCAACTAAGGCTCAAGGTTTCATTGCTTGAAGAGGAAGGATTTTCTTTTTAACCAAGAGGAGTGATAGCTTTTCTTCCCTCCAACATCACGTCTACTTAATGCACTTACCCAGGGCTGCTTGTTAATAATTAAAACGAAAGGTTCTGCTGCAACTTATAATGGATAAGTGTACCCTACAGAGTCGATAAAGATGAACGAGTTGCGATTACTACAGCATTTAAGACCAGCAATTGGAGCAGCATTCTGATTGAGGGGATTGAAAATCGGATATGCCATCCAGCAGCTGTGGAAGCCAGCCTCTGCCTTATCAAAAAACATCTTATGCAACTTTACCTTAGAAAATGCGCTGCTCAGGAGGAGAGGAAAAAAAAAAATACAGCATGTACTCAACTACTAATAACAGAGGGAGATGCTGTGCCAGATGTCTGTATCTTGTTCTGGCATTATACCACAGCTATAATCAGCTGCATCTGTTGCTGTTTTGGGCCTGGCTATCTTGGAGAGATTTACCAACTAGTTTTGTGAGACAGAACCAAAACATCTAGAATGGAGCTCCTGTTTATGAATTTGACTTGAAACCGGGCCACTGTAAGTATATGTGCAATCCCCTCCCACACCTATCCCAGCTTTATTGAATAGAGCCAAAGGGAGCTCGGGCCGTAGCCTGTGGCCGAGGAGGCAGGGCCCGGCTGCTGCAGCCTGCAGGGCACCCGCCAAAACCTGCTACAGCAGCCCCCTCTGCCTGTCCTGGGCAGGCTCTCGGCCTCTCTGCTTGTTGCAGAGCTGCCGAAGTCATACGCAACCGCGGGGGCGGCTGCGGGGCATCGTTTAAGAGTGCTGGGGAATAGGGTGACTGTAACGGCCTGGGCGCAAAATGGGGATTCGGAATTGAAGACTAGCAGGGATTTGGTTGGTTGGTTTTGTCAGGCCGTAATTCTATAACTAGTTGGGACTGGGGGGGAATCTCAGTGTTTGGAAAATCACCTCTTCCCCGGCATCATGTTTTAATCTATTTAAAAGCACAGTGTTTGGAAAAAGGCCTATAAGTGTCCTGAATACACACAGCACGTTGCTGATGTGATGCCATACAGTATTTCTTCTCCTATGCAGCCATTACAGACCTTGGCTTAGGGGGTGGAAGGGGCATTTACATGGCCTGCCAGCGAGCTAAGACATATACCTACCTCTCTCTGCAACGGAGGGGAGCCTTTGCAGGAAGGATGCTGCGTTTCCTCCCATGATGGGAGCAGAGACTAGCCCAGCCCCAGCCTCTGCCCTCGTATCAGCATGGTCCTCTTCGCTCTGACCAGACCACGAGTAACTGCTCGGCCCATTCCCCATACTGCAACACAGCTCCATGGAGTGCAGGCTGTGTGACCATCGTGCCAGCACCCCGGGAGGCTGTGCACATATCCCTGCAGCGCACTGGTTCAAAAAAAATCTCGGGTAGGCCACGGCTTGGAGAGCAGGGTAGAAACCTCAGGGCTGGTCAGTAGTTTAACCTGCGTGTTAGCTAAGGGTAGTAATTAAGGTATGATCATTCATCAGCACTGGTCATATGCACATGCTGGGCACCTGGGACTGCCTAGGGCTAGCCCTCTTGTCCATGTTTCTGTTGTAGTAAAGACAGCCAACAACTGATGTTAAAAAGAGGCTTTGTAAGAGAGTATTTACTGAATGGGTGTTCAAAAAAAAAAATGGAGCAACTCAGTCTAAACAGTAATGCTCTCGGACCACAAAATCCACCATCCTGCACCATGGTCCCACTTCGAGTTTCAGATCACCCTCAACRGGACAGAGACCATTACCCTGTTGCGATTACCTTACTGCCACTGCTGTACTGGGCTGAAAGACACCCCCCTCCCCAAACAACCCCCCAGCACTGTTACACCCACCGTCTTCCAACATCACTGAGGGTCTTTGGCCTCCCAGCTAGGGCCGTGGTGTTCCTCCCTGCCCCCCCACCGCCATGTATTCTCCCCAGAACTGCATCCCATCCCAGTTTAAGGGCCAAGTCTTGCAAGCTGTAAGATAGAGGTGTGGCGTTATTTTTCTGTAACTATCTACCTACCCTTTTTCAGGCCCGTTTCTCTCGGAAGCAGCCTGGATGCATGTGTGAGGGGATGGCAGACAGGACTGCAGGGGCCTTTGGCCACAGCACGATCTGTCTGTTCAAGCAATGTCTGTGGCTCGCTTGCATCCTGGGGAGCTGAGAGGCTCAGGTCATCAGGTTAGAGGGCTGATGCTGCTTCTCTCCCAGGTATTTTTTTTCCTTAAACTCTCCAACTTCTCATTTATGCCCRTTCATTTGTTTGTAGGAGGGAGATTTGTTGGTCCCCCATTCAYGCACACGTGCTCACAACTGTCAGCCACCTCATGGGGGAACAGAAATCCCATCATTAAAAATCTTATCCAACCCAAAGCTTGACAATGTCTTCTAAAAAAACCCTACATTATTATTTACTTGCCTCAAAAGGAAAGTGGGAGATGGGGGATTTCTAGTGGTTCCCTGGCTTTGCCATCACGCAGTTGCAGCTTTTATCATGTATTGAGGTTTTTTTTTTTCCTTCCGATTCCTCACATTTGCACACCGTCACACACACATGCACACGCACAGACGCAYGCACACGCGAGGTCACTCCACAGCAGCAGGAGCTACAGCTCCCTGCTGGCAAGAAGGCAGCCAGGCACTCGTTATTGCACCACCACGCACTCTGCCTCAGACTGAACGGACATCTCCAACACGTAGGATACTCTGACAAAAAGCTCTAATCACTCTATGACTCTGGCCATAAGGGGTATTTAATAGCACTTGGTTTCAGATAACACTTAACGGTTACAATTGTTGACATTTGGCACTGTCTACATTACAACAGCATCGGGGACTCGGTCACAAGGTTAAAAGTCAGCGTCCCTGTAACCGTTTAAAACCAGGGGCAGTCCAGCTACCCTACGCCGTGCGGCCGTGGTGTGGTGAAGGGTACCTCTGCGCTGCCCAGTGCAACCCAGTGCAGCGAGCCCAGAGACACAGCTTGGCTGCTGGGAGCAGCAGAGCTGCTCCTCTGCTCCCACAGTGTGAATCAGCTTTCCCGGAGCCCTGCCGCTCCCAGGTGAGCCAGCTCGCCTCTCGCTGAACCATGCATGCACACCATGGACAAAACCCTCCGTGGCCTTGTAGCTGTACTCGGGCCCTTACGGACAGAGTTACGTTTTCTGGGGTACAGAAGATGCATCATCAAGTGAAATACCAACCCCCTCATGATCACACTAACTCATCAGATTTACTTTTAATATAATCACAGTATTAAATGTTAAAAAAAACCCAAAACAACAAACCAACCCATACTTGTTGATATCAATACCTTATTAAATTAAGCAACCGCTCATACATCATCAGCTGCTGATGTCCCTACTGTGAAATTGCAGGGTTAAAAAATAAAAAAGAATAAAAGCATCATTAGACTGAGTTATGCTCCCTGCTATATAGGTTTTGATACCAATCATACCTGAGAGCACAGTTTTAAAAGAGCCTTTGGCAGCTGTCAGCAAGTGAGTCTGCTTGGTCACAGAGACTGGTGCAAGAAAAGACTCTGGTTCTCCCAGGATTTTGTTCACTTGCTTACCACCAAAACAAAAAAAAAAACCTGCAAATTTAAAGAAACTTTAAAATTTAGTGTTTTTAATTCCACACGATTTTCTGTAAGCCTCCTAAAATCTACAGGCGTCATTTTAAAAAATAAAAATATCCCCAAACTGAACAGTGTGGATTTTAACTCAAATTTGAACTAGTTAGTTACCGCATCCTTAGGTTTCTGAGCAATCAGAGGTGCAGATGTCCTGGCTTCTCTCCTGAACAACTGTCTCATACCACAGATAGAAAAGGTGACGGAACCATCCCATCTTAAATTTCAAATTTTGATCTCCAGAGTCTCCTACAGTCATAGACAGGTTACTTGCAGTAACATAACACGTTTTCAGACAGCCAGACATATTTATCTCTTTTTTTTGTAAGCCTGCAAACAAGTTTCAACTTTAGCAAAAAAAATTTTGCCGTTTGTCTTTCAATAAAGGATTTCAGATAGTGCAACATGATCAACTATGCAAATGGGCACCTACAGTTCACCAAAACCTTYGTGCCCTTTATTTGCTTGTCCTACATCTAATACAGGCCCAAGAGGGTTCTCCCTTAAATGAGTTTTTTTTTTTTCTCCTGCTTGTTTTTTTTTTTCCTTTTATAAAAACTGGGAATGTGAAGCCTCATTTTTGTTTTACCCAGGAACTTCTATCTGACCGAGACATGTATCGGGTGCTCGCAAACCTCACAGAACTGAATAGAGAGTTGACTCCTTAGCAGCAAACTTTTCGCCAACTCTTAACTGTAATTTTTTTTTTTGTTGTGTATAAAAACCACTTTGATTCTTGATCAGGATTTGCTTCCTTGGTAGCTGGCTTCCTAGGAAGCTTCTGTCCTCAAACAGAGAATCAATAGGAATGCATCCAGCCTCAAATTTATGAAATAAAAAGCAAACAGGACAAAAAAAGAAAGATACAGAACCAACCTTTCAGTCTCTCATGCGGCACAAAGAAGAACCCCCCTTCCCCCTCCCACCTTGCAGGACACGTATAAAGAGAGGTGCAGGAGGCTGGGGTCTGAGAAACTGAAACGGGTTGGGACCATCACCTCCCAGCTCTTGACAGCACAGGGAACCAGCCCTTCCTGGGCCATAAAAACTAGGATACCGCACAAGTTTAGAAATCCATCAGTGAACAAGGCTTTACTGACAACTTTTCATACAGTTAAAAAATAAAAATACAGAACAACAGCGGACAGTGTCACATATTAAAAACGAATAAAATGGGCTCTATTTAAATGGTATTAAAATTAATTAGAAACTAAAAATCTTACCACTTTGGTCGAGGTGTTTTGAGCCTCCACCAAAATGATCGGCCTTAAAAACAACTGGGTTGTGTGACACACAAAGAAAACATGGAATTGGAAAAGACAGTGTGGGCTAGGCAGTGTCTTTGACTATAACTATCACCATATGTTCTTCTTCTAACTTTCCCAATGTCCTTAGTGCTGACTGGAGGTACTGCTGAGAGAATTCACAAGGAGGGAACGCGTAAAGCATGCCTGTGCTGTCTCTGCCCTTCGCCCCTCCCACGGGCAGGCTGATAACCCCAGCAGCCTGCTTCTGTTTCAAGTAGGAGACCAGATTCCTGAGAAGCCGTCGCTGCAAGCCAGGCTCTACAACAGGGAAGGTCCCCTCAGCCCCTGCCCCTGCCGGGGTGGATTGGGTCGCCAGGAGCACAGCGTAGCCGTTGGGGCTGCCTTGTTTGATACGGCGAGTTACTTCATCCAGCTTGGGCTGGTCGAGCCGAAGTCTCTGAGCAATTTTGAGCTGCGTTAACTTCCCGCCGGATGAATGGTCTTTAAGGAGTCCGTTGATGACACCGAGGTCTCCCTCCAGGATGTGCATAGAGGTGGGGAAGCAGCTGTTTTTTAGCACAAGAAGCCCATTCCAAGCAAGTTGCAGCGTCTGAGCATATTCCGATAAATTCTTTAGCTTTTTGGTCTCAGATTTTGGCTCCTCGTGTGTTTTTGATTCCGATTCACCAGTTCGATGATTGCGTTCGCTGTCCCTTTTTTTAGGCTGGGGAGCATCGGATGCCTCACGATGGGGTTTCTCCTCAGTCGCATGACGATTGTTCTGAAGGGAGTTACTCTGCTCTTTCTCGGCTCCGGATTCTGTAGTGTGATTCTCCTTGCGAGCCCTGTCTGGGCTGCGGTCTAGAGCTGGCCCACTGGCCTTTGTCCTGCTTCTGTCCTCGTAAGGCGAGTGAGTAGTCCTCCCGCGGTCACTGGAAAGACTCCGGCGTTTCCGCCTCTCTTCCCATGGTTTGGGCACGCTGCGATCGCTGTCGCTGCCCCAGCGCTCTCCGCTCCGGCTACGCACCGATCGGCTGTAGCTTTCCAAGTTGTTTCTGCGTTCAGCGTTTTTGGCAGGGCTGGCCCAGTCTGCCTCTGCAAAGCTCCTGTCTCTGTCCGAGTACAGGAGATGTGGAGGAGTCCTATCTCGCACCCTCAAGTCTTGCTCTAGGCTTCTGTGTCTGCTGTACCCATCAGCTAGCAGTTCATAGTGCACGGGGAGCGGTGCAGGCTGGTACTGCTGTGGGTATCTTGTCTCTTCTGCTTTGGCAAAATCCACTCGGAGTCTCCTCTCCGGTCCGCCCAAAGGAAAGCCCCTCATCTGCGCACAGGCAGCCTGGGCAGCATCCAAGCTTTCGTACTGGATATAAGCGAAGCTGTCTCCCTTCACATAGTCAATAGTCCTGATGCTGCCGAAGCGGTCGAACTCCCTCGCCAGGGCAGCCAAGGAAGTACTTGGACCAAGACCACCCACCCACAGCCTGGTAGTAGGGTTGGCTTTCCCGTAGCCAATTTTGATAGGGTTCCTGCCGACAACGCGGCCCGACATGGCGACCTTGGCCCGATGCGCCATGTCCAAGTTTTGGAACTTGAGGAAAGCGTAAGCCCCGCCTTGGCCCCGGGCAGGGCGCTTGATCACCACTTCTTCGATGATGCCGTACTTCTCAAAGGCACGTCTCAGCTCCACCTCCGAGACGTTGTGGTCCAGGTTGCCAATGAAGAGGTTGCGGGTCGCTCTCTGATCGTCCTCCGGCATCAGGTCTTCCTCAGCCACGATGGGGTAACTGTAAGGGCGGCCRCGCTCGTCGTACAGCCCGTAGTAATCCAGGGCCCTCTCCCGCTCCCGGGAGAGCCCGATGGCGGCCGCTTCCAAAGCGAAGGCGGCGGCCGCAGCGTGAGCATGCCTGGGCCGCGGCTCCCGCAGCAAGGGGCTGGTGACAGGAGAGAGCGATCTCTGCTTGTACTGGTAGGTGCTGTGGATGGGTGGCAGGTACCCCAGGGGCTCTGGCGAGGGCGCGGGGGGTGGTGTGCGGCTCCTCCGGCCCCCGCGCAGATATACCGGCTCCACCTTGAGGGGCCGATCGTAGAGGAGCAGCTGCCGAGCCCGGGCGTGCCGGCGGGCGTCGCGGGCATCCCCGGGGTGTCGGAAGTTGACGTAGGCGACGCGGCCGAGCTCGGGCGTGTGGGAGAGTTTGACACTGATGTCCCCGGCGCCCCCCCCCGCGAAGCGCTGGAAGAGGCGGAACAGGCCGTCCTCCAGCAGCTGGTCGGGCAGGGCCGCGCTCAGCCCGCTCACCAGCAGCGTCTTGTACTCACAGGAGCCGGGCGGCTCCCCGGCCAGGCCCGCCGAGCCCCCCAGCGGCGCCAGCAGCAGCGAGGGCGCGGCGCCCGGCGGCGGCCCGGCCAGCAGCAGCGAAGGGGCCACCACGGCGCCCGGCAGGGCCTTGGCCTTGGGCACGCCGAGCGCCCGGGACGAGGAGGAGGAGGAGGAGGAGGAGGAGGGGGCGGCC
>JAYKAV010001234.1:604284-700029 GCA_035582835.1 Phoebastria nigripes
TGCCGCCGCTGGTGGTGCCGCCGCCTCCGCCGCTGCCGCCGCCGGGCGTGGACTTGTCCCGGCTGCTGCGGGAGGCGCCCGAGCTCCGGTGCGGGCCGCGCCGGCTGCTGCTCTCGCGTTCGCGTTCGCGGGGCCGCTTGGCGGCGGCGGCGCGGCCTCCCCCAGCCCCCGGCGGGCTGGAGTCCCGTTCGCTGCCCCGCTTCATGGCGCCGGGGCCCGCGGCTCAGGAGACGCCTCCGGCGGCCGCCGCCATCTTGGACAAAAGGGAACGAAGGCGGCTCCGGCCGCCGCGCCGCGCGGGCTCTACGTCATCGCCCCGCGTCCCGCCGCATGGCGGCGTCAGGGGCGCGATGGCGCCGCACAGCGACGTGACGCAAGAGCGCCTCCCGCCTCCGAGACGGCCAGCCCCACGTGACGGCGGGCGACCAATCACGAAGGGCGGCGGCGCGCGCCCGGCAAAACCCCGCCCCCTGCTGAGTGGAGGGGGGTGCGCGTGGGGCCACTCCCGCCGGAGAGGCGGTGGTGCGTGTGTGCCCCGCAATCACGTCACACGGCACGCGTCCGCCCGTAGAGGCCGTTGTACTTTAATGAACGTCCCGTACAGCGCGCGCCGCCTCAGCTACCGCCGGCGGGGGCGCGCGCCTCGGCCGCCTCAGCGCCGGGCCCGCCGCAGCGCCCGTCCCGTCCCGTCCCGTCCCGTCCCGTCCCGTCCGCCCCTCAGAGGTCTGCGCGGGCGCCGGCGGCCCGCGGCGCGTACTTGGGCATCAGTTCGTGGATCCTGCGGATGAAGTCGGACTTCTCGGCGCAGCCCTTGCACGCCTCGCCCCAGTCGTCGAGGATCCGCCGCAGCTCCCTGACGCGCAGCTTGCGCAGGTCGGCGGTGCTCAGGTCGATCTGCTTGTCTGCGGGGAGAGCAGAGCCGCGCTCAGCGGGGGGGCCCGGCCGCTGCCTCCGCCCGGGGGGGCCGCCGCGGCCGCCGCGGAGGAGGAGGAGGAGGAGGAGGAGGAGGAGGCCGGTGCGTCTGTGTGCGGAGACGGCGAGGAGAGGGGTCCGGCGGCGGCTGCTGCGGAGACCGGTGCGGGAGCCAAGGAAGCCAAAATGCAAGAGGGAGAGAGGTGCCGGGCTCCCGGGGGGTGGAAGGAACGTCTGAGTTAGGCTTTTGACAGCAGACAAGGTTTTTAACACTAAAAGTCATTATTAGAAGCCAGAAAGTTTGGTTGCTGCTTAGATGTAGGAGTTCCACAACAGCCCTGAAAGCCCCTGTATTATATGAGCAGCAATACTTTTAATTCTCTCTTCCACTGGATAAATAAAAGGTGGCAGAGTGATTTCAGAGGAAAGATAAGCAAGTGACAACAACAAAAAGCTTTTTAGGAAGCAACAGGATATTAGTACAAGAAATGAGAAGTATAAATCCCACAATCCAAGGGGTGTCTCCAGGGAAYGTAAGGGCAGAGATATAGGAAAGTGGTCAGAAGGAGGTATTTCCAAGACTGTTCTTCATGTTAGTCTTTTCAGGAGGAGTATGTCATCTAGGAACGCGAGAGTTCAAGGAAGGCGGTAAGAAACAGAGCACTGCATGCTCTGAGCAGACACCAGAGGAGGTGAGAAAGAAGCGTTTATCAACCCGCTACTGGCAAACATAAGAGCAGCTAGGACTACAGAGCCTAGCTGAGGGCTCGAACCCGGGCCAAGCCCTACTGCATGCTCTTCTAAGTACAATCTTCCAAATAGTGATTTGAGCGCAGTAGTGCTGATATGCCTGGGACTTACTTATTTCAAGACAGATCAGTGGCTCTGCAGAAGCTAAAAAGGGTTAGTAGCCAACAACCGTACCTGAGCATCTCCGTAAAACTCTCTAGGATGTTCATGGGGAGCAACCCAGATTGTGCAACCTAATTAGGCTAGCGATCTTGCTACAGAACTTAGGACTGAGTAGTTTTAGCATACTGTTTTACCCCAAATGATCCATACCCCAGAAAAGCATGGGCATTTCCCCTTATGCTGGCAACTCACCGTATTTCAGTTCACAGATCTGACTGTCTTTCTTCTTTAGTTTCTCACAGATCTTCTCCACGGGGATGTGATGACTCATGGGCTTTGATACCTCGTTAATGATTTTGGTGGCTGCATCACTTGTGGCCCCAACATAATAGCACTAGAGGGAAGAAAAGAATGAGGTGGGGATGCATGGAAACATGCTTCTAAAAGGAGAGTTTTCTATCCATCTTCTCTCCTCACTTGGTTTTGCAGCTAGATGTTAGAGAACCCTTCCAAGGGACCACTACAGACAGGCAAAAGGAAGCCTAACTCTGAGCCCAGGGTACTGAGCAGACATTTCCCATCACACTGCTTTTAAAGCTGTTGTGGCTGGTTGTCTTGTTTCTCAACTTTATAAAAAATGGAATTGGATTAAGAATAAACTCTAATTCATTCAAGGAGAAAGACTTTCTGAAGCATTCCCCCTCTGCATTTCTGATGGTGTCTGTCTGCAGTTTTCTTCTTAGGAGAGTTCAGGGCCTTTTCCTTGGGGCTCTTCATTTGCAGATTGCCTTCTGTTTTTAGTTAGGGCAATTTGGTTTTCCTTTATTTAGTTTTCAGCTAAACAGCCAAAGAGCATAAATATTTTAACAGCTTATATAGCACCCCAAATACAGTTTAAGGGACAAGGAAGTCCTACAGCAAATAAAAGCTTTCTAATCCCCAGTGCTTCAGTAACAGGGAGAAACAAGGTCAGCCAGCAAGACGTCTGTTGACAGATTGGTTTTTAAGGTGAAGGGGTCGAACTCCTCAAGTCTTCTCTTATAAAAAATACAGGACCAATTGTGGCCACAGAGCTAGGAAGAACAGCCCCTGGGAAGCCATATCATACAAACTCAGAAGCACTAGTTTCCCCTCATTTGCCAAGTATTCTACAACTTATTCCCTCAAGAGGCAAGTATCATTGACTGCTACTACTTACCAGGCGGTTCTCTTTGCCTTTTGCTTCTTTGCAGGATTTCAAGAGCTCCTTTTCAATACTGGCAGGTGTGAACTCAACATCGTTGTCCTTTAGACTCTGGTAGAACCTTCCCAGGAACGTAACACACACTGGAAGGGAAGATGGATGGAGTTATCTGCCACTGCAATAATCTCGTGGCAGCTCTTAGAGAGCACTTGTAGGGAAACAGAATAAGGGATTTGGAGAACAGAACTTCTAGAAGCTGCATTAGCAGTCAGTAACTTCACACATATTTCAGTAAGTCTTTCAGAGCACATGTGAATCAACAATACGCCCCAGTATTTTTGGTGGATTTTTGACAATCTGAGAAACCAGATCCACGGAAGTGTCCAGTGGCTTCTGTACACTGTCCTGAGTGAGCAGCAGGATTCAGCTGAGGGATACAACACAAAACAGTGCCCGTGCAAAAATGTAAACTTAATTTTCTGTCTTATTCTTGCTGCTTTGGGAAGCAACGTGTCAGACCACAGGCTTCAAAACCAGTTCTGATTGAAAACCAACTCTCTCTACATAATCCTGTTACAGACTCCACGTGTGCTGTTTTTACCAATATGGTATCACTGATTATCAAGTTGGTTCAGTTCATAGGTAAGTTATTTCCAAGAGAAAAAGAAATTATGTGATCACACGCTATGTCCACTTGGCGTGTTTCTCCTCTCTTCATTCCCACAAGCTTCTGAATCGGTTTCAGATTGAAAGAGGGAAGAGTCTTAAAAATAATGAAACTCCCACCAGTGCACCAGCAGTTGAGAGGACAGATCCAAGTTCCTGCCTGTGGGGAGGGCAGGTACAACTCAGTCATTACACTTTCCCTTTGGCAGCAGTCACTCCATATACGCTCCAGGCTAGGCGCAGCACACCCGCGTGTCGCTGGGGAGGAGGGCCGACAGCTACAGTTACCGCAGCACGCAGGATCTGTGCGACAGGGCGACTGAGAGAGAGACTGCCAGTTTGCAGAGTGTCAGATTTCGCTCATTCTGCTGCTCACACAACTCGCCTGTGAACATCAGCATCGCCTGGACCAAGAGCTTTACGGCCCACCAATTCCTGCAGCAGGACCTGTGGATTCTCACGACTTCCAGGTGTGAGACAAGTGCCAGGCACTAGCCTGYCTCTAGAGGAAAGGTAYAAGTTATGTCTTCCATGTGATTTGTCTACCCCAACAGGAAGGGATCGGCAAATATTACTGTCGTTAGCAAGTTGTATTCAACTCTGAACACAAGCCATGGCACAGGGAATKGGCAGATACAGGAAATCAAGTATGACCAGCACAAAGCCAAGCAGAAACTTATTCTCGTTATATTAAAACTAGACGTAATTATAAGCTGGGCCATTTAGGAAAACATTTTTTTGTATGCATAGAACACCATCATTTACCTCACATCAGTTTGTCCCCAGTCACAGACACACACTGATGTCCACTGTGCGCTGTTTGGAAGTGAAAACCTTTGGAAAGAATAAAGATGCTGCAGGCAGTGGTACAGATGACTACAGTACAGCTGAAACAAGTTTCCAACCTAGTGCTGGGACAGCAGCCGAAACTTTTGATTTACTATGTTCCCTCCCCCTCCTTCTGTCTTACTGTTTCTCTCCCTACAAAAAGGAGGAAGGGGTGAGCATTAGTACCACAAATTCCCAACTAGTTACTATAGCCCCACCTCACGTTTTTCTTGCTTCACCTGGGGAATCTGTTCTGTTCCATCATGCAAGAGCAGTTTAATTTGCTGTGCAGCTCAGCAGCTTCCACCCCGGAGGCTTTTGTATTTAGGTGGTACATAGAGTCCCCAGTTTGTTTTAGATCAGCTGAACACCGCTTCTGGCTTCACACGTTAAAGAGAGGACACCCAACGCTCCAGCAGTCAGTGGAGAAAGCCGAGGCAAACGTAACACTGTGATGAGTAAGGGGGGTGCCCAGGTGAGTAACTGCACTGGCTTCCCCCTGCTTGCTGCCTGGCAGCAGCTCCCTCCTTCGGTGCTCCAGCCACCGTCACCCGGCTCGGAAAGCAGACGGGGAGCGCGCTTCCCCACGCCCCGCCTCGCACATGCCGAGCTGGGAAAGACGAGAAGCCGATCTCCCCAGCCTGAAGAGGAGACGGTCCAGTCTACCGGGGTCGGTGCTTTCCTTTCTCGTGGGAGCTCTGCGCTACCGCTAACCCGGTCGAGAAGAGACCGGCAACTTCCCGACACGGCCACGGCACCTCCGGCAGGGAGGTCCCGGCCCCCTCCCGCGGGACGGCCGGGCCCCAGCCCGGGGGAGCGGGGCACCGCCCCGCGCCCCCCGGGGGCGGCGCTGCTCCCCCGCGGGCCGCCAGCTCCCCGGGCCGCTCAGCCGCCGCCTGCGTACCGCCCCGGCACTTGGGCGGACTTCCGAGACTTTTCCTGCCCCGGGAGGAACCGCTCCCGCCGGCCCGGCCCGGCCCCAGCCCCAGCCCCGGCGGAGCAGGGCTGTCACTGCCCTCCGGCGGCGGGGCGGGGGGGCGACGGGAGCCCAGCCCCGAGGCCCGCCGCCGGGCTGCTCCGCGTCCTGGCCCCTCACACCAGCGGGCGGGCCGGGCGGCGGCAGGAGCGGCCTCACCTCGCCGGGCCCGGGGGCCGCCAGCCGGGCCCGCCCCCCCCTCCGGCCCGGCCCCACTCACCCTCGCACTCCCCGTCGCGCAGGGCCCGGCTGCCGGCCGGCAGCAGGAGCAGGGCCAGCGCCGCCCAGAGCCCGTGGGCCGCCCGCATCCCGCCTCACTCGGCAGCCCGCGCGCACTGCGCCCGCCGCACCGGCACCGGCACCGCCGCCCCCGCGCCGGCTCCCCCCGCCGCTGTCGCCCCATTGGCCCGCTCCCCGCCCGGCTTCCACGCTGCCCCCTCCCATTGGCCGCTCTGCGGCCTCCACGGGAGAGTTGGCGGCCGCTGATTGGGGGAGGCGGCAGAACGCCGGCGCGCGGCGAGTTTCCCCGCCTCCCTTAGCCGCCATTTTTGTTAAGGGAAAAACGTCCTCGTGCGCTTCCTACGGTTGCCTGCGGGCGCCATCTTCTAAAGGGGCAGATTCTCACACCTGCGGTTGGGCTGCGTTGAGGGGCGCGGCGGGACGGCTCTGCCTTTGCTTGCGGTCAGTACCTGCCTTGAAGCCGGGCCGAGCGGCACCCAAGGGCTACGGCTGCCCAGGGTAGACGCCGGGAGCAGGCGGGCAGCGTGGTGTGTCCCTTCGTCTGCTGGCTGCGGCGGGGCGGCCGTTTGGGGCGCGCTGAGGAGGTTGAGGGGATTGCTCGAGGCGGCTGCCCGAGGCCCTCGAGCAGCGTGGGGTTTGGTGCCGGTGGGAGCTTCAGGCCGTCGCTGTTTTGTTCTTCTGGGTTCCCCTGGGCTGAGGGTGTGTGGCGTGAGGCCGGCGGAGGCAGCTCGGCAGGGCAGAGGAGGAGGCGGCTGGGTGGGCGGCCATTGGGAGGGCTGCGCCTCCTGTGAGGGGCGGCCGGTGCGGCAGGGACAGGCTTCTCCTCAGCCTTCATTTCAACACTGATAAAGCCCTGCATGGGTGGATTTTGGCTGTACACCCTTTGAGTTATAAGGCCTGAATTCTTGAGGTGGGACAGCTGAAAGCTGAGTGGTTAAATTAACAACTTGTGAATGGCTTGTTTCTGGCGGTTTTGGTGGTTGTTTTTGTAGAGCCAAAGAAACAAATGAAGTTGTTTGGGGTTTTTTGTGTTGTTTTTTGTTTTTTTTTTTTTGTTTGTTTGTTTTTGTTTTTTTTAAAGCTCCTATCCCAGTCACTGCACCTATCGCCTTTTGTTCCCAAAGCCCTCACAGGATGTGCTGGGAACTGCCTCGAACAATCGCTGACCGGATGAGTTTATCGCTTCAATCCTTTTGAAGTTGTAGGCCAGCTGGGGGAGGAGAGCACACTGTTGAGTGTTTCTTGTCTTGTGGGGCTATATGTTTAACTGTACGTGTCCTAGGATATCATTCTAGTAAAAGAAGGTAGAGGCAAAGTCATATAGCCCTGTGCTACAGTGAGGGAGCGTGCATCTTAGCTTGGTGGGTTCTCTTGGTACAGGAAGACTAATGAGGCRGCCTAGTTGTGCCTGCCCCAAGCAAAGCCATGGTAGGAGCTGTGGGGAATTTTTCAGTGTCTAAGTCTGAATTTTCTTGTAGGTCATCAGCTGCAAATTATGAGCCTGAGGAGGTGAGACAAGCAGGATGGGGAGGAGGAGCAACCTGGTTCAGCAAAGGTCACGTAGCAGGTGAGTAGTAATTAGGACACTGTATCTTGCCAGTGTGAATACATCACATGTGTTTATCAGATAGAAGAGGTGGCTTTTCACCTTTCTAGATCTTGTTCTCTCTCAAAATGTGTTTATTAAGATTGGTAATGATATTATTGTCTTGTTTTTTTTTTTTTTTTTTTTAAATCAGTCCATAATGATTCCCAGAATTAGTCAATATCAATGTACGTTAGGAAGATTATTGGCTTTTCTAAATTTATGCTGATTGCCCACTGAATTCACTTAGTTGTACAGAAAAGTGATTACTTAGATTGCCCTTGTTTCTTAGAAGGTTAGTGGCCAAAAGAGCTGTAAGATGAAGTGGCTTATTAATTAGTTGGAAGTAGGGCTTAAATTCAGAATTAGGAGAATTTAGGAGCTTCACAGTAAGGAGGAAGTTTAACTATCTAAGGAGTGTAGTTATGAAACAGATCTTCAAACAAAGTAGGAATTTTATACATTTTTATAGAACAGACTGACAGGATTGGAGTGATTTTATATGGTTTTGGATTGGGAAATGAGCCTCTCTATATGTTTCAATATGGGATCCTAAAATGACTCTGAGGAAGAACAAAGACTCCGTTTGATCCCCCCCCCCCTTCTTTTTATTTATAGTTTATTTTCCAATATTCCGACAGCTAGGAAGGATTGCCTTCATTTTACCTTCTGCTTCTTTTTTGATCCATGGTGAGGTTTCTAGGGTTCTGTTCATTCCACCACCCTCCAGCCACCGTCTCTCTGGAGCATTAGGGATTTGTCATGTCTGAAACCTGGGTGCTGGACAGCTTGTGCTGGTCCTCAGTGGTGTTGGGACATTCTGACTGTTACCCTTCTAAGTTAGATGGGTGTTGAAAAAGCAAACCCCTTTTTTTCTTCTTTCTTAAATGTAGTCCTTAATTTCCATATGTATAAGCAGTAAGCGGTAATGCTTAGAAGACTGGCTGAGCCTCAGAGATCTTCCTGCAGTGTCACGTGCTCAGGATACTTTGAGTTGCRTCAAGATTTACAGTTCCTAATGTTTATCTCTTAAAAGTGACTGGGATGAGGATTTAGTTTCGGATGCAGAAGTTGGTTGTTTTTATTGTTTAAAAGCCCCTCAGTTGTTGGGGAGGCTTTAGCTGCTGTTTTACTGTCACAGTTTAATGTTTGAGTTAAAACTATAGCTGCAGGAGGATATTCATCAATTAATTCCCTCTTTGGAATAAAGAGGAACCTGACAAGAACAAGGAGGGACATGAGATCTTCTTGTATGTGAGAGAGACAAAATGTGGGTGGAGTTTTACATTGTTATTAGGAAGATGCAAAGGGTGTAGGAGCCAGTGATGAGGGTTTCTAGTCCTGTTCTAAATTGTGCAGTTAGACTGATTAAACAGAAAGTATTAGCTCTCTTTTGGAGAGGTTGCTAGTGCTGCGTCCAATACGGTTGCTATACCCTACAGGATGCTGTGAGGGTTGTTGTGTTGGTTCCCCGTGCTCGTGGAAGTGTTTGGCTGTGGGTTTGCTCATAGTATTAGCTAAGTCAAATAGTACTGAAGAAGAGAGGTGCTGGGAGATAGGCGAGTTACTGTGCCAGTGAACGATCACAGATTTAGAGCTGGAGCGTGTGGCTGAGTGAGGAGTAAACCTCTAGTGACTTCTCGTCAGTTTTTTGCAAGCTTTTGGAGCTACTTATGATGATAGAGTGCCATGATTATGGATGGGTGGTCTGCTAGGAATTTAGTGTTGCATGTGACTCTGTTCTCCAGGCCGTGGGTGCTTTTACAGTGAAGGCTAGGCATTTTTCCATTGTATCTGGGCATGTATGAGTGAGAGAAAGGTGGGCAATTTAAAGAATACCTAAATATAACATCCCTTTTCAATTTTGCATGCGGAAAAGGGCGATGGTTAGAGAGAGGGAGCCGTTAGAGAGAGGCAGAAATTGATTCCAGCATTTAAATGGTTTGCTTGTTTTCACCATTGATAACCACCAAAGTTGGGATTAAGGTTGTTTCTAACCAGGCAATTTCTATAACCGAAAATGCTCTGATTGGGGAAGGAAAGAAAAAAAAAAAAAAGGAAGAGGAACCATGTGGCTATAAATGTTTGTTTGGTTTCGTGCTGGAGGCTTCTGCAGTGAATGATTTTGGTGGGCTAATAGTACAAAGAGAGGATGTGAACAGGGTAGGGCTAAAAGGGGATTTGGAATATGATCAGTTCTTAAATAGTGGTCTGATAAGAAGAGATCATAGACTCATAGAATGGTTTGGGTTGGAAGGGACCTCAAAGATCATCTAGTTCCACCCTCCCCGCCATGGGCAGGGACACCTTCCGCTAGACCTGGTTGCTCAAAGCCCCGTCCAATCTGGCCTTGAACACTTCCAGGGATGGGGCATCCACAACTTCTCTGGGCAGCCTGTTCCACTGCCTCACTGCCCTCACAGTGAAGAGTTTCTTCCTAATATCTAATCTAAATCTACCCTCTTTCAGTGTAAAACCATTAYGCCCTTATCCTATTACTAGAYTCCCTGATAAAGAGTCCCTTCCCATCTTTCCTGTAGGCCCCTTTTAAGTACTGGAAGGCTGCTCTTAAGGTCTCCCCAGAGCCTTCTCTTCTCTGGGCTAATCAACCAATCACTACAGGCTAACGGGGCAAGGGCAGCATGTTAAGAGTGAGCAGGAGAGTTAATTGGGCTTGGTAGATTTGTGGGGATTAGAGTTGTTGGGAGGTTTATGTAAAGCGCAGAAGCTGTGTGTTCATGGTGAGGCTGCTGTGTGGGCTGCACCTTTGCTGGCTCTGCAGTCTGAGAAGGCAAGTCTGTCCACAGCTGTTGGAGTGGATGAAAGGGGTTCAGCTTCAGGTGTTAGTCTGAGAGGACAATGAAGTGTGTTCTGTCAGGGTTGTAGTTTGGTGGAAAAATGTAATGCAGTACTGCTGTGGGTGAATGCTGAATAGAAGCTGAAGTATAGTAGAACAACTATTCCGAATTTGGTTTTAATTTATGTGGGACTGATAGTAAAGCCTGTGAAAACAGAGACGTGGTATGTGAATTGTCTCATAATAGTAAAGAGAAGGCCTGTAGCTAGGACCTCTTGGCATTGGGCTATAATGTAGTGAGAGTGTATATATCCTTCTGAACGCTGTCTGTGTCTCTGTGTCCATAGTTTGTGAGGAAGAGTCTACAAATAGAGGCATACTTTTGCAGAGATGTAGAGGGCTAAATCTTTATAGGCTAGCTTATAGTCCTTTCTAGAGGTTTAATTTCTCCTCTTATCAGCTTTATAATGAAATCCATACTGAGTTGCACAAGTCATGTATTGAAACTRTGCTGAAGCTTTCTTATTTAGATAAGGAGAGGTATTTGAATGGGGTATTTAGATTTCAATCTGACTAGTGTGGCCTTAGCTTAAATAAAGTATTTGACTGGGGCTGAAAAAATTGTTGGTTTTAACAGAAACTAGATGATGTTTTTAACTCTTGTTTAAAGCTGGGGGCTTCACACATGTTTTGTTGTGTCAAATATACTTTTTATTTCCTATGTTTGGTTAATACATGKTTTTTTTTTAGCTGACTAAAAAATATTTGCTTAACTAAGGTTTGGTAAGTTGGGCTAGGAACAGTCTCAAGGGATCTGATYTATACAGACATTTTTCAGGTGTCAGATGAAGACTTATGCTAAGTTACATTTTGATATTTTAGGTGCACTTTGAAGTCCTTTATTACAGTTTATCTCAGTATTTGTATGTGGTATGTACTTAATGAAAAGGGTGGCCTTGCAGTCTATGTACACCCCAGGGCCAGCTTATTATTATATTTTACTGCTAAATGTCTTTTGGGACAAGTTTCATAAATTTTTTTGTTGGTTCATCAGGACAGGGTGGGAGAAATGGGTTACTTCTTCTGTCTCCTGCACCTTGTCCTGGTTTATTAGTGGTAATGGAAGAAAATGCACATCTTTGAGATCACACGCATGTAGAAGTCACTGTAGCTCTTAATTCCCAAATCCTGTGTTTCTACGTCTCAATTGCTATTCTTTCACACCCATTCTTTTAAAATGATTGGTATTTAAATACTTAAAATTGAGAAATGAAATCACTGCCAAAATATCATGCTATTGCAATAAAAAAAGTGAAATAAGCCATCACTCATCAAATAGCAATCTACGCAGTGAGGTACATATTGGAGGAACTAATCACTGATTCAGTTGGTCTCTGAAAGTATTGCCTCAAAACTGTGTATTAAAGCTTGTGATAGACAAGAAGGTGTCTCAGATTGTTGTTGCTTGTGTCATATAAATCTACCTAACTGATTAGACTAGCTAGTCGATATGACTGATGCTTGCTTTAAGAAGTTGATATTAAATAGAACAGTGTACTGTCAGCTAAGAGAATAATGTGGAAGCTGTTCCCTCATCACACATAATAGCCACAAGGTCCTTCTGGTTGCCCCCCATTTTCCTCACTCACACAAAAGCGGGAAGCAAGGGCTGTTTCCGCATACCTCGTGAACGTTTGGAGCAGCCTGAGGGATAACCCTGTCTGGAGGACAGCAATGAACATACAGCTGTACCGTTTTAATATCAGGTATTAATCTTTAATTCCACATCACAGCAGTCGAGTGAATGGGTAAGGGAAAGAAACCCAAAACAAACGGCAGATATTTACATCTAAAATTCACACCACTTATTTGTTGGTTTTGGAAACATGCTATCACAATATATACAATGAAGTACCTTTAGGACACTTGTACAAATTATTTTTTTCCTTTTAAATTTGATTTCCATTATAGATAAGATAGCTGTTTTCATTTTATTTTAAACATGAATACACAAAAGAGAAGTGGTTAGAGGTTTTTGCCTTTTTTAAATAAGCACAGAATGCCAGAGGTTAAAAACACATTTACAGGGCAGAATACCAGTCAGACGTCACGATCTATACATTTTTTGCTCAATTTCCTGTACAAATACACAGCATTCAAATGGGGGTATTTACAAAGAAGCATGATCAGAGTAAATTTTAAATATAACATAATTTGTTTCCCAAAGGCTCTTGCTCTCTCCAGCCTCCTCAGTTTTGGCTGATTCTCCCACAGAAGGGATATGCAATATCCCTTACCTAAAAGAGGGTAAGCTAAAAAGCAAACAGAGGAAAAGACAGAAAAGAATCTTAGTCTTTCACACAGTAATAAAACCAACCCAACTATTGAAAAAAACTTGTAGGATTCAGAGAAATTGTTTTAATTGCTTTTCTTCTACTACTGTAGTTCCTTCTCAATTTGGTTTCAGATGGGGCCAGCAGGTACACTGATGATGGAGAGATTTGTAGCAGAATTCCACCAATTTTCTCAGGAATGCACATGCTATTTCGTTATGCAAAGAAAACCCAATGAAGGCAAGTACGTATTAAGTTTGAATTAGAGTTAAGTATAGAATGACAAGGTCCTGTTCAAAAGATCCTGTTGCTGTGGTTTATACAAGGAATCTTCAAATCCTGCTGGGCAAGTGCAACAACTGCTGTTGCTTCCACCTACTCCAGGACTGAGCTTGATGTTGGAGTTGTACTATGCTATAAGACACCCCACCCTACAGAGAAGTATTAGTTCCAAGAAGTATTAGTTCCAAGAAGTATTAGTTCCAAGAAGTATTAGTTCCAACATTCACAAAATCTTAATCTTAATAATAGTCTTTCTATCTTCTGCCCCCTTTAAGGCAAGCACTGAAAAGGGAGACTGAATACTTGGTAGATAGCAGAACAGTAACAGAAATTTAACTCCAGAGAGGCTTAAATTTAGTAAATTCAGCAATTTATTCCATCCTTCTCTGTGTGGACCTGCCATAAACTGGGTATTTGTATACATCATCTGATTGATCTTCAGACCCTTACAAATGCATAGGAATGTCAGACTCCCAAAATGGACTCACTGCTGTTGTACAATGTCTCTAATCAGAGCAGGATGATATGTTTTAAGAGACTGATTAGAGCTCCAGTGGGCAGGTTTTCCAGCTGACTGGGACTTAGTCCCATGTTAATTGCATTTTTGTTTTTGCAAAGCTTTATTTGCAAGACCTGCTGTTTTTTGCAATAAGGAAGCTCAGTAAGTCACTACATTTACCACTCTTAATCTTCCTGCCAAAAAAAAAAAGCGGGCAGGGGAGATGCAATTGAATACTTAGTTCTCTTAAAAACATCACTTGAAGAATCTCAGTGAGATTGGAGAATAGCATATGTGAAAATATTTCACTCCTTTCTAAGGAATTACCTTGACTTACCTTTACCAAAAACATAATTTTGAGTTGAGTTTTCATACATGTGTTCTATACCAGAGATCCATCTTGGTTCATTAACATTTAGGACTGTCCTAGTATTGGAAAACTCTCCTTCCTGTAGAGATGAAATGTCCACTATAGGCCAGGTTTTATTATCATTCTCTTAATTGTGAAGGATATAATGATTACAAGCAGCCTGTGTTAATAACAAAATAGAGGAAGCAAGAGAGACTTTGTTCCAGCCAAATAGGCCATTTAAGAAACAAATCCATAACTTAGTAGTTTTGCATGGGCTAGAGCTTGAGAAAGAAAGGAAACAAATCCTCTTAAAATCCCCTTCATACAACCACGGAGTCCAGACAGACCATCTTTAGGAGAGTTCAGAAGCAATGTACTCTGCCCAGTCACTGTAGAGGTAGTGCTAAAGGTGACCTGTAAAAGATTTAGAATATCCTTTTTTGCTTCTTTATGCTGTTTGTAGCATGAGAAACTGAGTGGTTAGGACAAGAATTGAATATGAAAGCTGAGTGCTATTCCTGTTTCTGACACTAATTCATATGGTGGAGGTAAGTCTCTTACTTGAATGTGCTTCAGATTTATCAGTGGTAAGAAAGAGGGTGGTCTGTTACCATCCTCTGGAGTGTGCTTTGCAATCTGCAGGTGGAAAGGGTCATAAGGAAGGCTAAAATACTAAAATGTGTGTGGGCATGGGGGGGGGGGGGAAGGAACATTGCTTGTTTATCTAAAAACATTAAATATTTGATACTCTATTGATTGAAAGTTTCTTGAAAAATATTGAAAATAGGAATAAAAGTTTTCTTAGTGTTCTTTTCAAAGAACAGATCTTGGCTCTATTACCCACAGAATTTTTTCCTGGTTTGTCACGTACTGAACTAAGCAAATACTGATTAAAAGGCTTGTTTTGTGTTCATAGATTTGTACTGTCTTCACCTCTGTATAGTTCTGTTTCTTGTTTTTGTGTTGTGTTGTTTTTTACTTTTTCCAAATGTTCTTCAGCCCTTTCCAAAGCTGGTCAATTAAAAAAAAAGGCGGGGGGGGGGGGGGGGGGGGGAGGCTGTATTGCAGTCTGAGAAGAAAAGAAATCAACCTTCCAGAAGAGAGAAGAAGCAGCTCTTAAAGCTTCTTTATACATCCTAAAGAAGCAAAAGAGGAAACAAACATTTCTTCTTTACAGGTTGCCTTTAAGATCCCTGACTCTAGGGTGTACACTATATATCCTGGGCATTTCTTGAATCTTGGTGTTTTCTGTCTACTGTGAGAGATGGAGATTCTTTCTGCACACCAGCTGCAGTGAGTTTTTGGGAGGGACCGAGGACATTATGTTAACAGGGAATGAATCTCAGCTCCTGGGTGATGGAAGTTGGTGAGAATTGTGATGTTCAGCCCTGAGGCAAGGATTGTTGGATATGATGCATTTATGCCACCTTTTCTTTACTGGCTGGGTCATCAACCAGCTGTGGCATGAAAAACTCAATTTGGTTGTGTGGTTTGTTTTGTTTTGTTGTTCGTAGTTTGTTTTTTTGTTTTTGTTTTTTTTTTTTTTAAACTGGAATAGAAATGCTGGTGTCAACAGCCTGCCCAAAGTTGGGCATGGGAAAGGCCTACAATTCGGTTGCAGCTCCAGTGGCTACTAACCTCCTCTCATCCTGTAGCACAGATGAATAGCATATGATTCCAATGAGAAAGCAGGTTGGTTTAGCCAGTGAAAGCAAAATTTAAGAAATCAAACAGTACATAAAAAACAAAGGAGGCAGAGTTTGTTGGAAATGATATCTTGGAAATCAGTGCATCAGCACTGGTTAGATTGCCTCAGCACCTATGAACCAATGCAGGGAGATCACTGCACAGATATGTACAATCCTGCTCTCAAAAGAGCCAATTTCTTCTTAGAATTGCCATCTTTCCACTGCCTGCAGCTCATGCATCTTCCAGCCTGACAGTTCATAGAATCCCTGATTTCAGCAATGAGCTTTCACTTCTGTACAGCAAAGAARTATGTCCCTAGTGCAACTGCTTCTACTCATGTGCGTCTCAGAACTGGGAGGAAAGCAGTTTCAAAATCAGCTTGCCACATTCCCCCCTTTTTCCCTCTCCGCTTAAAATTGTATTTTTCAGCTTCTGCAAGTCTCTATGGCTTGTGTGCCATTTGATGTGGTTAAGAAACTGCAGAAGGAATAAACTGTCCACTGCACAGAAAGTTAAAAAACATAACGGAAAGGTGTAAAAAGAAATTAAAAGGAAAGCAGCAACCTCCCATGCTGGCCCAATTGCTTTTGTGGGCTCCAGACATAAACTTGCGGCAGTAGAAAATCGGTTTGCTGTTCTCCGAGTCTTTATCTCTCTCCTTTGTAGTCAGACCTGGAACGATGATGCAAGCTGCTTACCAGGAGTTGTCCCTACTGCTCACTGATGCCATGCTCCCATGCTACCCTGGCCTGCTCTTCCTTTCCACCACTCACTGGTTGGGACACTTTACGATGCAATGGGCGGTGTTTGTCATCATCTTCAATTATCATCCCCTCCTCGTTCTCCATGTTTGGCAGCCGGGAGTGGTAAGGTTTGGGGGGTAGAGCAGGAGGGTCCATGGTGTCCTGAGGAATGACTCCAGATGGAGCAGAGTGGCTTCGGCATGGCTGGGATTTGAGCGACTCTAGGACATCAGGCTCAGAGAGACTGTACCTGACAGGGAGGTAGGGTGTCTCTAGATCTTCATCAGTGTTCCAGGCCTGGCTGGGGACAGAATCCATGGTGTCTGTGCGAGGAGGTGGTTCAGAAGAATGTCCAAAATTACTCTCGCTCAAGGAAGAGACACCACTGCTGGCACTGCCGGATAAAGTGGAGTTACTTCCATCTAGACCAGACTGTGGACTGGTGGGAGATGCAGGGATAGGATGAAGAGGGGACTGTTCAGAAAAAAACAAAACCAGGTTAAAATTCACAAAGGAGGCAACACTGCATCTTGTGTGTTGTTCCACATTTCAGCTTTTGACAGTGATGTTAACAACGGTGCAGTTCCATTTGCATTCAAAAAGTCAATGATTACTGKTTTATTATTATTGGCACTCCCCTGACTTGTATGGAAGTACCTCTTGTGGGCAGACAAGTGCACTTAACAACACCAGAGCTGTTAAAGAAACAGTAGTTAAGGTGATAATCAGGGTGCCTGAAATCACAGCGTATGATGCAAGGAAGGAAAGTGGAAGGGCCTACAASAAGTTATTTCTATAGAATTCAACTCTGGAATAGGTTATGAGCTTTCAGTGGATTTTCTCATGTGTAAGATACTAGCATGTTAAAAATAGTGTTTCTGTATTCAAAAGCTGCTTGGTGGGAGTGGAGGGGRGGGGGGGGGGTCCTTCAGGAGCCTATTATTTTCCTTCTACATCCCTCTCTGCTCTCCCGCCACTTCCTTTTTACCTTGCGCAACGTTCGTGCAGGCAGTGCCGGAGGAGCATCACTGAGCTGGTGATGGAAGGCATCAAAGTGCAGCGAGTAGTGTCCTGGAATGAGACAAAGATCAGAAATGCAGACTTGTGCTGCCTCACTGCAGCGAAAGAGCTGGGGTTTTAGACTCTTTAATGCCACATAACAGCTCCAAATGCTGGTAACTCCACTCCAACCTAGGGCTTCCTTTCTGATAGATACCATGGAGTGCATCTGTCACATTGCAAAATGCTAATGAGAAGTTAAGTGCAGTGATAGATTTCCACCCACCCCTGTTATCAAGGATCTCATGGCAAGGCAACAGGCTCGTAAACAATGAACATCTGAAGTTTCATTTAATAGCTTTGTAACCTTAAGTTACCACTGAAGATGGTCACTGGCAAGAAGCCAGGCCAAGCTTCAGCACTCACACACCTAATTCTAGTCCCAAAATACACACAAGTCCGTATTACTATAAGGACTGTAAAAAATTTGAAAATTTTGGGGGGGGGGGAAATTGAAAACTTTGTCCAGTGCTAACCTAGCAGACCAGGAAAGACTTTGGGTTTTTGTGTGATTGATTGTTTTTGTAGGGGAAAAAAAGGCTAAGGTCAGCTTTTAGGTGGTCTAGATTTATCTGTGCATGACTGCAGGCATTATGCAGCAGGCCTACTGGGCATTTCCTTACCATGGGGCAGGCTTCGGGGAGGTACTGGTGGGGCCAAGATGCTCCCAACGTGGGCAGACAGGAATGGCAGGGCCTCTCTGGTTCCGCTGTCTAGGCTCCAGCTACTGGGTGCTGCTGGCACAGCTGAAGGATTGAAACAGATTTAACTTGGGTAACATAACAGGGAGTTTGTGGGGCCAGAAGGACTGGCTTTCCGGTGTGCTCTTCAGTAGTAAAGAGGCAGATTCTAGGGACTTAGTGAATGGTAGGATTGAAGGCATACAAAGACATCGTCTAGTCTACAGGGTGTTAAGTCTATAGGTTGCTTTGTTAAGGAAGCAGGAGTTAGGTGATTGTAGTGTTAGTCTGCCCATCTCCCCTCCATGACCCCCTTGGCTCATTTCTAGCAAATTTAAAGAGCAGTAGAACTGCTTGGGTTTTTTTTCAAACCAGTGAGTAAGTAAAAATGAAATCTCACTGATGAAACGGCAGCTAAATCTCAGTTGTGAGCTGTTCTGCTTGGCGGTAAATGATGACAGAGCAGAAGGGAATGTGTGGGAGAACCCTCATGAAGGCCTGTTGCTGCAGTACAGTGGCTAAGTGAAGACTGAATAAAGGACATAAGGGCAATTACACCTCAATCTGTTACAAAAGAAATCATGACTTTAAAGCCCCAATTTACTAAGCTACAGAGTTGATAAAAGATTTTGATCACAAAATATTTAAAGACAGCAGTTCGGGCTCCTTGTATTATAAAGTCGCCTGAAGAGATCAAGTCTTTGTTGGTCAGGAAGGATAGAGAGAGTCTGATCTTCGTGACTTTGGTTTTTCATAGAAATAAAAGCTGCTTCTTTCTAACATGAACATTTTTCAAGATCTTGAGAATTCTGTCAACCTTAAACATTATTAAAATGCACCTTCCTTTCTTCCAAACACACTGCAAGACTTGATTCATTCTGAGAAGATAGACATGCAATAAGTGTATGTTTATTTAAAAACAAATAAGCAATTTCTTCTGATTAGCAAAGAAAAGAAAAAAGGAAAACAAAGTAATTCAGTGAGCCTACCAAAGAAAACTGAGATAAAAATAGCATTTTCCATCTTCAGTTTGGATAAATGGAAGCCTGGAGAAATAAACATGGAGTTTGACATCTGAAGAGGATTTCTCCTTAATTAAAATGCCTGCAGCCATTTTTGTTGTGTTTCTTTTCTAAAATGGCTTTGAAAGGTTTCTTTGGGGGGTGTTTTTGTTTTTTTTTTTTTTTCCTCCTTAGTTCATGAGTTAGCATGAACCCAGGCTCCCCAAGACCTAAAATTCCCTAAAGTAAAAAAGATCACAAAGTGACAGCTTCACAAGATGGAACAAAACCCATAAAAATATAAAAGTAAATGTTGTTTTTAAAGAGACACCCTCAAACTGAGAAAGGCATACAAAGAAGATACGAAGAATCTTGACAGAGAACAAGTTCAAACCAAGGGATATATCTCCACACAGGTAATGTGGCTTCAGATGAATTTTCTGAGCACCCCTGTACACATACCAGAGTGCTCTAATTTGCACTACTGCAATTGGTGTCAAAAGGCTGAAATGGAGGGACAAGATGCATAACAATGCCAGCCACGCTAGTCTCTCCTGCAGTATACCAGGACAGAATAAAACCTGATTTGCTTGGCCTGTAAAATGATTGTTGTGCTTGATTTTGTTGTTTTTCTTTTTTAAACACCGAGATGCAGTAGAAGAATGTGAAGAAGAGAACATAATCCCTTCATACCTTCTCARTGTTCCCTCATTCATGGCCTTTTGATTATTTAGGAGTGCTGGAAATCATCCTGAGGTCAGATGATTTTTGAGAGTGGCTGTTGCCTGTTAAACCCAGTGTTTTATCCAAAACGCTTCGGGGAGGAACCTACCCAGGGAGCTCTTAGTGCTCTGTCCTAGCCTCTCTCTCCAGAACAGTGTTCAGTGGCTGGGTGGCCAAGTTTAAATTAGCAGGGAAGCTGCATTTGAACCATTCTGCTCTGGGCGACTGATGTCACACTGCTGTCAGTGAGAATTACTGGGCAGAGCTTCTGACATAGCAAGGAAGGGGGTGGGTAAATTCACAGGGAATGACTGCTAACAAAAACCAAGGCAGATGGCATCCTGACTTAAAAAGAATGATGAGGACTGCAAAAAACACCTGTAACTGCATTTATGCTACCAACCTGGCTGAAGAGCTGGGATTCCCATCACATCATCCCCTAAGAACAATTACTGAACATCATCTGTGTCTTTCATGGCTCCTTTGGGCCTCTGGAGGGAATTTGGTCTTTGATCCCCTTCTCTTTGCGCTGTGTACTACACTCTTGCATAATATCACCCACAAATACAAATTCAAGTATTGTTCCTAGACGGGTAATAAATATTTATCTACCTTCCTTTTTCCAGATCTTTCTCCTGTCCAGTATAAAGATCTCACCACCTCTGGGATATGTTCAGTTCAAACTAACACGGCTAAGATGGAGCTCTTAATCCCTCACCCCCTAGTCTTAACTCTCTGTTGTCATCATTCGTTATTGTCATCATTCTGCCATTTATTCAGAACAGTACATTGGCTTTTGGTTTTAATCTGGACCGCTCTGTAAGGCCGTCACATTGTTGAAGCAGTGTATTCTGATTTATTAGCAATTCTAAAATAAAATTCGGATTTTTTTTTTTCCAAAAAGATACAATTTAGTTCAGGCACAGCTACTGAAACAAAAATACTGATAAAAAAGTCTAATGGAGTGCATTGTGTAGGTCAGACTAGAGAATTGCGATGGTCTTTCCTGGCCTTAAAAATCTTTTAAGATACCATTTTTCCTAGCCATACATGTGACTGCTGCTTGCTTAGGCAGCCTCCTTGTCTCAGATTTTGACTCATGAATTTTGCCCACTTCTGCTTTTTCAAAATGCTGCCTTTCAGATAATTTTTTGAGCCCATCGCTTTGTCCATGGCACCCCTTTCGCAAGCTCTTCCTTTTCTGTTACACCAAACTAACTCACTCCTCCTCCTCTTTCATGTTTTTTTCTGCAGGGGCTCTGCCTATTTTTGTCAAAGCAGTGAGTTAAAAAAGTGTACATTCCTAATGATAAATAAATATAAAACTACTTCAGAGAGGGATTACAAGAAATATTAACATTTTGAACAACAAATGCATATTCAAAAAAGCAGTATATCTCATTATTTAAAAATACAGTCCAAATCTTGCACTCTTCTTTCAGATAGCTTCTCATTTGCTGCTTTGGAAGTTTTGCTTGATAAAGGCTGCAGGATTTGTTTCAATAACAAAATGCTAAACTCAGAAAGCTTTCTGAAATAGAGAGGTTTGTGCAACTCCACCCTTCTGTGAATGATCCTAAATGACTATAGGTTGGCAGAAGGCCCAGTTAATGAAACTGTTAATTAAAAAAATGTGAGAGAATGCACTCTGCCAGGAAATGTAGAAGCCCATTCGTTACTTGCTGTAGCATGACCAGAGTAATAATATTTTAGAAAGCATGCATGCTAACAAGGAAAAAGTACCTTTCTCAGCCACAGACAGGTTGGGATCACTGCAAGGTTTGCATGGCCCAATCATTTGCTGGATCAAGGCGCGCTGGAAATTTGGAGGCTAAGGGAGAAGAAAGTTAGCATAGAAAAGTAAAAGAAAAAAAAAAAAAAAAAAAGAAAAATTACAGAGTTACAGAACAGTTGGTGCAGAACCCTGGGCCTTTCTGTTCACTTTTTTTAAGCAAAGAAAGTTTTTTAACTAGAAGTCATGGGAACCTTAGGCTGTGTCTACATTAGCAAGTGCTGCAGTGCAATACTAGTGGATCTCTAGAGTCTAACAGCGCTGAGGACCCACAATTCATGCTACTTGTGTTCTCTCGAGGAGTTATTTCAAACTAGCTCTAGCCTGGTCTTGTGCCCATTATCAGCTCTTATGCATCACGTGCCCTTCTGGAGCTTACCTTTTGCTTTGGTTTCGTTTGAAAGAATTGAGTTTGCATGCTCTGAGACAGTTCTCTGAGGTGAATTGAAGTGTGATAAGTGGGCATGATCAGGAGATTCCCTTCAAAAGTGCATGCCAGGGCCAGATTAAAATGCTTACACATAGGCACACCCTGAATTTCTCAATTTGTCCAGAGAAAGTAGTAGATAGGGGCACAGATTGTTTGGAGACCCTGTATCAGTATATTATTTCAGCCTCTCATGGTTTTTGATACCTCTGGAAATCGCCACAAAGCTATTTAGAATCAACTTTGAGGCTAGACTGCAGGATGGCTATGGTTCTAGAAAAATGAATAAATAAAATGGTATGACTACTTGCAGTGGACCAGGGCTCATAGGATAAAGTTGGGAAGTAAGAAGAGTCCATTTTCACAGCACGTATCTGCAATTTTAACAGCCATTACAATTTATATCACTTGACTACCAAAGTGGGTGGCTCTAGGGAGCGATTAATATGAAAAGTTCTGTGTTGCCTCTGAAAATGATCCTACGTAAGTTGTTGTGCTTTCCAAAAATAAAAATGGAAACTTTAAAGTGGTCAAAAATAGTAAAAATAAAGTCACAGTTTCAGGTAGTTGAACTGACATAAAAGAAATTAGATCTGCTACCTGTCCATTTTCCATGATAGCTGCGGGATACATGGCACTGCTAGGTCGGTCCCGATGGGTTGGCAGCAACATCATCATCTCCCGAGAGTGGCGGTACTTATCTGGTAGAGAGGGAGAGCCTGTAAACAAGTGAGAATAATCACGTACACGTGACAAACAACAGCCATGTCTCCGCATGCCCAGTGATCTAGTCCTCCTTTGCAATTTGTTCAGACGGATGATCTTACAGGACTCAAGAAAACATGGTGCCGAGCCCACTAAGCAGCTAACTGTTGGTGGGGTGCATAGCACAAGGATGAAATAAGAACTGGCTTGTTATATACAATTAAGGACATACCATGTAAGGTGTATAAGATGTATGCATCCCTAGTTGTATGTTGCAAAGTGCTTCCTCTTAAACAAAGTGGGCATCTGTGTGGAATCAGCTGCGGCTGTGGTGTACAGTGCCTAATGCTCCCTTGTCCCATAAAGTATTGTAGAGTTATAGAAATGCCATAAAATTGTGCATTTTAGGACTGAATGTGGAAGAAAGGGATAAAAGCTTGAGATAAACCATTCAGTTAAAGCAGGAAGCTACAGGAAGCTACTTCATTCCTCAGTTCTGGTAGAGGTAGTCTGAGGTGTTGCCATTTAGTTGGCAATACCTTGGTTAGCTTCCTCTTTGTTAAAGCAAAACAAAACCCAACAATAAACAAAATTTTCTATAAATGTGGGTGGCACTTTGCTTATAATGCCGCTGGGTAATGTATGATTACTACTGAGCGTGTTGGTATACTGAGCCATTTTATGACAACAGGACGTTTACCAATGCTTGGAGTTAYGTAGTAGGAATATGCTTGACTTAACTATTAGTTATTTATATAGTTGTCATTTAAGATATTGGGGTATTTCATGTAAACAGCTCCCTGGCACATGGAATTATTTGGGACTCATGTCCTTCAAGATGAGTGCCACATAACAATATGCCTTCTGATATGGCACAGCTGACAATGGATTTGCTAGAAGAATGATTCCCATTAGTGACCTCCTAAAGTCTGATACTACTGATACATGCATCCCTTGGGATGCACAATATTAGGCATGAATTGATGTTCTGAAGCTGCTGGAGTGAGCTTTAATTTGCACTGATTATTTCATTGCGTCACAAACACGCACTTAACAGATGGCAGCACACAGCGCATTACAGAGCCATGCCGGCTTTTGGGGAATACATGCCCCCTTTTGCAAACTTTCCACAACAACACACGTTACCTGAACAGCACTCCAACGTATGAGCAAAGGCATTGGTGCTGGTTAATGCAGCTTTTACCCCAGCAAAAGCAAACATGCAGTTTTGGGGACTGATATTCAGTACACAGTGGAAGGAACAATGTGTCCAGCAGAATGCAGGATAAGGTCCTACAATTGCAACAATTCCATCAGGGGTGGCAGATCCCAGATTAATCTACACCCCCACCCCGACATGAACAGCTGCAGAGTATCTGCATTCTAGTTCCGAACTCATTTTCTCCCCAGACATAAAACAGAAACATAATTAGACAACATTATTTGCTCTTATATACAACATCAGCTTGGAAAACACAGTGTTAACGCTTTATGCTGAGTCTCTTTTACCCACACATCACAGGTAGTCCTGTTTCTGCATGACAAATGTAAGGATGCTGAACTTTTAGGTGTGCCCAGAACTACATCACAGCACAACCTACACTGTAAACTTTTCCCTTATCTTGTCATCCTTGTTCTTTTATATCCAAGATGCAAACCACCTCTATGTGCCATCAGTTTATATGGGATTATAGTTTCCACAGACCTTGCACTGCATGACCTGAAAAATCCCACATGTGCAAATTATGGTGGCAGAGTCTAGTTTACAAAACAGCTCTGCTGTTTGGTACCCTAAATTTGCAAATAACTATAGCTATAAAGATTGTAACAGATTATGGCGAGTATCCAGTCTGCAAACAAAATTAAGTACTGATACCTCTGAATTGTGGGCCACAAGAGGAGTGGCTATAACTGAAGCTTTTATTAATAATCAGGCCTGCTTCTTTGGACAGGTAGAGAGCACAATCACCATGGCTTCTTTCAGGGACTGGCAAAACTTAAAAAACAAGGTCAAAAAAAGCTTTTAAAAGCTTCCAGAGCAGCCAGTGGCCATATAAAATGCTGCAGCATGTATCAGGACTTATTCCTTTTAGCTTGTAGCTTGGTACACTTGATGTGTGCAGCACTGTACGTACTACTAATGAGAAAGGAAAACCTATGCTGAAGCCAGAGGTAGTTTTTCTTTTTTAATTATGAAAATGTTAATCCACTTGTGACAAGTATTAGCTTTAAGGAACGAAACTGAAAATTAATGTAGTTAAACTCCAAACTGAATGAATCTTTTCTCCTGATTCATCGTTTTCATTACTGTTATGAAAACGGTTTGCTCCTGCACCAAATCATAAYTTTTTTGCTTTAAGAAGGAAGTTTTTAATTTAAGTATATGGGTTCTTGCAAACTGCTGAATAAGACACCAGGACTCATTTTCTACACCTTAAAAAGGGGGCTGTGTTGAGGAAGCCGTAGGGATGCCTTAAGAGGCGAGTCATCAGGTGTCAAGTGGGAGTTGCTTTTAGGGTACATCAGAGGAGTCCCAACCATGTTTTAAATGAAATTACTGAAAAAAACCTAACCCACTCCTAGCTCTTTCCAGGCCTGTTTGCATTACAATTTCTGCTTAACGAACATCGGCTTACATAATCTTTTAACTCCAGTAAGGTTAGAGCAGTGCCTCATGAGTCACCTCAAATGAAGCCAAAACAAACTCCGAATTTCTTATTGAACCTCCATACAACAACCGTGTTGCTTTCTTGATAGGGAAGAAGCTACACAAGGGTCAAGCCAGGTGAAAACTGAAAGATATACTTGTTAATCTGAAAAATAGAGTAACTAGTAATGTCTTCATCGTTAGCATAGAATTAGAAAATTCTTACTGTATTCTGATTTCAATTCTGTTTTAAGACTTTTGCTCTAACTTGTGTCTATTATAACTAGTGTAAGGTTTGCTGCTTTAATCTGCTGTTCAGTGATATGATCAAATCATTAATCTACTGTCTTGATGACTATCCTTTAAAAAAAATTTTGGATTAATAGCTTTATTATTTTCTTTGGACAAGCCAAATAATTTGCTTGTGTTGCTGTTTTAAACATCAATGAAAGGGTCATTTTTTGGAAGTGGAGATTGGAAGTATGATTTAAATTCCTGCTGGATTCGTAATACAAATGGCCATGGCTTCCTTTGGTCACTAATGGAACTAATCTATATTATAAAGATACCCATCTCCTCAGAACAGTGCTAGTAGCTGAGCTCCAGAAAGGACTCTGCAGTTAAACAGAGAAGGTGGTATAAGTATCTGGATAATGGGATAGTGATTTTTCACCT
Organism: Phoebastria nigripes; assembly: GCA_035582835.1. Taxonomy (NCBI): domain Eukaryota; kingdom Metazoa; phylum Chordata; class Aves; order Procellariiformes; family Diomedeidae; genus Phoebastria; species Phoebastria nigripes. The sequence goes on from JAYKAV010001234.1 coordinate 629,931, forward strand.
CTACATTAATGTTTGAATCAATGAGAGAAGCATTTAAACATCTGACAAAAACCTAGAAATCCTAGACAACCATGCTCAGGTTAAAGCCACAGGTGACAAAGATGCTAAGTTGATAAATTTAGGTGGCCTGTACAAAATGAATTGTTGGCCTTCGTATACTTCCCATCTGAAAAGTGGTTAACTCTAGCATCGTGGCTATCGTAGCTTTGTTGGCAGTCTCAGCAGAAAGGCCAAGGAGTGGATGGGTCATGGTGACTGAACTATCCTCTCACCTCTAGAGGTGGTCCCTCCAGGACAGAGATGAGGCACATTGGTGGGGGCAGYGTGGGGAAGCTTGCACGGCTGCCGCCCATGCTGTATCTGTTCTGTGGATAAATAGAGGGCTTCAGCCTCCAGTGTTGTCAATCCAGCACCTTTCACCAGCACTAAATTAAAAAGAATATAAATAAATACCAAAAAAAAAAAGGAAAAAAAAAAAAAAGGATAGAAAAAAAAAAAAAAAAAAACCAAAAAAAAAAAGGAAAAAAAAAAAAAAGGATAGAGGTGCATTGGCAGAGCTGCATATGTAATGTTTGTGAAGTACCTTGCTCCAGCCAGCGACACTGGTTTCTCATTTTCACAAGCATCAAATTCACCCAATTAAAAAACAAAACAAAAGGAAAAATCACCAAGGAGAAAAACAAAGCTGTATTACCACAGTGGAACTTAAGTGTAAGGGCTTTTTCTCGTTATGAACAACTCCATTCCAGACAGCGGTGTCGTAATAACCAGAATAGTGACTTGCACACTGTGAAACACAGAGAGCATTGGGACTTTACTAGAAGTGAAATCCCATAATCAGTGGGTAATGTCTGAATGCTGTGCTCACCTAACTTAAAAGTGAACAAAATTAGCAGAGAAGAAATGTTGTATCATAGGCTATCAAAACATGTTAGTTAAGAGTGAAGAATAAAATAGATATATATATTGAAGTATTTTTCAAAATCATTACTTTTCTTATTGTTTCYTCATTTGTGGTCATTTACACTGTCTAGTTCTCATCTCTGGGAGGTGCTGTTGGCTCATCCATCAGCACCATACCCTTTGCAGCAGTCATCACTTTGGTTTCTAAGCAACAGCAAAGAATACAGTAAAGAGGGAAGTTGGTGATGCTGTGAAATCATCAAGCTCAGAAAGACTGGCACAGCCTGTCACTGTGAGCACTGGACTTTTAAAGTGGAAGATAGCCTGAAACACTATAAGCACCAAAACCCCTCAGATCTTCCAAAAGATTCAGACCTCACATGCCAGCTGAGGCACATCCATTTAAGGACGCCTTCCTGACATGATAGCCCTGTACTCAGTTCCATCTTCCCTTTCCTGTTTGCCAGTTTCATCTGGTTACTTTGCTATTTGAATTGTCATTATTTGCCTTCCAGCCCTTCATAATTAGTGCAGCTATTTGCCTTTATTTGAAGATGTCCACTTCTCACCTTCCTACTCCATCTTATCCTTCAATTAAATCACTTTGATGCATCTGTGTCATAACAACAGCCAGTCAATTAAGATTTTACTGCAAGATTGAGAAAAAAGCCCCAAGCTGGCCTGAGAGAAAGGGCCCTTCTCTGTATTCTCTGTCCACAAGGAGACATACAGTTCCCCTGTATGGAAGAAGGGGTAAGATTTAAGTATCAGCCTCTATCTCTGACTATATCCTGGATACCTTCTTCAGACACCTGTGAAAAGAGGTGTAGAAAATTGTGAACCTGCAACTGAGAATCCAAAATGAGAGGGGAAAAAAAAACTTGAATAGAAGTTACCGAAGTCAGGAGATTGCACGGAGTGTTTTTGCTTCAGCTCTGAGGCTTGGGAAGAAAATGATTAGCAATATCAAGACCAGCTACTGTAACAGCAAAGGCAATATGAGTACCCCTAGAGTCTGTTTTTACATTTTTCCTTTCTTCAAGAATTTCCCAGCAGGGAAGCCCTTCTTTAACTCCAGTACTTAAAATTCCGATCTTTCAACATTCATCATATACATATGCTTTTGTATACATACATTTCTGCTAAACTGCCTCAAGTTCTTTTTTGTGCCATAATTCCATTAAACGTGTAAAATTATTTTTTTGCCTTTGTCTTCATGATCTCTCTCTTTTAAGTACTGTACCAAAGACTATTCTTGTTTTACTCTAGATTGCCTGCCACAATTTTGTGGCGGAACAATGGAAATCATTATGAAATTCAACTGCCTGAAACCAGCATGTGTTAGAGATATATTCCAAATACTGCTGAAAAAAATGATTAAATCCATTTCTGGAGAATGAAAAACATTTTTAAAGAAATAATTTTTGAAGAGGCATTTACAGCTCCAAAAGAGAAACAGTGGTATATTTCAGTGTAGGTGGTCTTCCACCAATAAGTCAACAAGGTTGGGACACCTGCAGGTCCAGTTAACCCTTCGTTTGGGTCCATCCATTCTTACCTCGAGCACTGGAAGGGGCAGAGTTAATCATCTGGGATGGTGCTGAGTGAGTAGAGCTCAAGCTTGAGGTGGAAGGGCTAGCCTGGGATGAGGATAAAACAGAGACGTTGGTGACTGAGCCTTGGTACCTGGAGTTAGGGTAAACMAGCTGCAGGAGGCAGAGAAATCATCGAGAGAACTGAGCGGATCAGTGCATTAGATATGTACCTGTCTCGGATCACCTAGTGCAGCCTCTGTCTAGGAAATAGCTTCAGTGCAGGCCACTATAAATCTGCACTCAGGGCTGTGGGACTCATTTCACCCTCCCACAAACCAAGAGCAATACTAACTGCATATGTTGAACAGGTCATATAAATAACATGACGACTAAAATCTCACTTTCTGAAAGCAACAGTATGATCTTGGACCACAGTAGCAACTTTCACTGTACAAATACAGAAGATTTTGTCCCAAAGTAAACCTAGCTGAATTACTCTGTCATCTTTCTTGAACAATGTTAGATTCTACCTATTCAGTTCTTTGAGAAAAATATCACAGGACAGATCCAAGCACGTGCACAGGTAGAGTGTACTCCTCCTAAGCATAACCCTCCAGAGCATGTTCAGTGCTGTTTCTGACAACCGCTGCTGGCTGTGCTGGGGCTGTACCTGCATGTGGTACATATCCTCAGCAGTCTCCCCCACAGAACTGTCTGTTAGGATAACCAGGTTTCCTGTTTCACTGGAGGTGTGGGACGACAGAGAGGATGATGAGTGTCGGACTGAACCAAGCAAGTTCAGTGGGCTGGAATAAAAACAGAGACAGAACAAGGGCATCATTATTTTTTGAACCCGTGTTTTAATTTGTGAAGCCTGATTTTTTCCAAGCTAGTACGTACCTGCAGTTACCTACTGCTTTAGGTCACCATTTTTTGAAAAAATCAGGCTGAATAAGCTTAAACAAATCCATAAATGTGAGTAAATATGAAAGAAGTGACAATAAGGCTACATGTAACACAACGTAGTATATAGGATGTAGAATTTCAGAATCCAAAGCCAGGTTAACATCATGTCATGACACTGGGTGCATATTTGTTTTGTTTATAACAGAACATTCTGAAACCACGCTCATTTTTAATGCTGAAGTATGATGAGTGGGAGCAGCTTAAAAAACCATTCTAAAGGAAGCCCAGCGCAAGACACACAGGTCAAAATACAGTTTTCCTTATTGCATCTGTCGGACCTCAGCATTGCAGTTGAAGGCAACTTTGTAGCTGACAGTAAATTAATACAGCCCAGCTAGTGTGCAGGCTGCACCCTGATCTCACTCATGAAATGAATTTTTTCTTTGTCAGTCTGAGTCACATACACAAATACATATTTTGTACACTATAGAATCTCCCTAGTTTGCCCTACGAACTTAAAAAAGGCTTTACGAAGTGAGGAATTTTGAGGAAAAAAATTTTATCACCCAGACACCAATTGTCAACTGCCAAGCCACTAAAGTAGTATAAGAGCTACTCAATTTTAATAGTAAAAAGAATGTCACCATCCTGGATTCATATCCTAAAGACCAAGTTTCTGCAGCTTTTCATGCCAGGCTTTGAAAACAGCTAAGCTATGTGGACTCACCAAGAGAAATAAACACAGAAGAACAATTAAAATTTCATAACTTCAGTGACATTCCTGTCACTGTTTTTCATACTGGCATGGATATGTACATTTTCAAATAAGCAATTTTGGCTGGATACAAAAACACTGTTTTGCCCTGAAAATCCCAATTTTTATCCTCAATTGTTATCTCAGTTTTTATAGATGGGTATTCAGTTTGAATAAGCATCCACATTTTCAGATGTTTCTGTGAAGGCTGAGCCATTTTTTGGTATTCTGATCAAAACACCTGGGCAGCCTTTCTTATATTTGGGTTCTGATTTGATCAGAATTATAAAAAACAATGATGTGAACATGTTTTGATCCTTAAAAATGGGTACATACTGAGTTGGGTTCTAAAACAAGGAATAAAACTTTCCTTTCATGGTAGATAAGGACTCATTTATTTGCTGTTTGCATAACAGAAGTAGGAGAAGTTGGAACGTCCAAAGTCAGATTGAATCTGGAGATCTGAGTGGCAGATGTGTGTTTCTGTCTCTACAGTTAAGTAACGTGATGGAGTAACATCTGGAGGTGTTTAGCATTTGCTGCAAATTGGATTTCTCAACTTTTTGATTCCAGTCCTCAATCAAACTTTAATAATTAGCACTGAATGAAGACAAAAGACACTTCTGCCAAAAGTCATCCTGCTCCTCCTGCAGTACTGCTAACCACTTCCTAGATCCTTGAATCTTAATGCAACAGTGTGCAGAGATCCTAGATATTTCAATAGAAAAAAACAGGGTACCTGTGTCGATGCACCAGCTTTATGCTCTCTGGGCTCATGGGTCCATGTGAAACCAGAACATTGCTGCGTGGTGTACTAGTGCCAGAACAGGCTGGACTCAGCTTATCCAAACCAGGTAACTCCTGCAAAGGAAACATACTTTAGCTAAGTTGGTCATGGAAAATTACAAGTTTTCTTCTCAGGAAAATCCTGATCTCTTTCCATGTTCTCTACAGTTATACTCAGTTATTCTGTGTTTCTGCAGGATAAAGAGCTTCAGTGCTTTACAACCCTATTCTCTGTTTATTTCCAATGACACTTTCTAGCCACTATTTTCAGGAATTTGGGAGAAAAATAGAGGCATAGTGTGGCCCAAATTAAAGCCACCTACATTTTTCAAAAAAAAAAATGTGGACTCAAAAATACAGATCTTGTCCAAACTCTCAAGAAAGGTAGTGAACTCAAACTGGCAACTGTGACCTGTACGGATCTCATCTGCTTTGAAAGAGAAAGGCCATATTTTAAAATTCTGGTGCTGTTTCTGGCCATCCTTGCATGGTGTTCTCTCCTAAGAATGGAGGCAAAAGCCTTCAAGTTAGAAGCTACCTTAGAAAATACATACTCCAGTTGGAAAGTAAAGTGCTAACACACATATTTCAAAGAATACTTTTACATTATAGAAAGATATCCTTTAGTTTGGTTGTGATAATGTTCAAGATGGTGTCTAGGTATCCATAAAGATTTCACTAGACCAGGCAGAGAGGAACGCACTGCAAATTTCTGGGACCCACCTGGCAAAAATGTCTCAAGTATAGTTGTCACGGAATACTAATGTACAGCGGAGCACACTTAGAAGGAAAGGTATCATTCCTAGAGGGTGATTATTTGTACTTCTGGTATATAACAGGTGGTGTGAACCATGCTCTGGAGGCAGTTCTGTTGACTATATAGGAACTATAGACCCATAATAGTGCGTCTCCTGATCACCAGAGTTGGATGCCTAAAGTAACCAACGGGAATTTCTGTCGCTGCCGATGTAAAAACACTTCTGGAGGGCCTAATCCATGTCACGCTACTCCAAATTACGGCAGTTCTTTTGAAAAGCTCAACATCTAACACTTTCTGTTAATCTTTCTTCCTCTGTTTTACATCATTTTCTGTTATCTAAGACATTAACTGAAAATTAAGCTTTACAATTGTTTTGTGATACAACAAAGAACATACAAATATTAAAAATTCTAGTTTAAATTAAAGGCTAAGTTAACAGACTTACTAGGACTTCCTTCTTGCACAAAAATCAACAATTCTTTTGATAATTTGACAATCCAGTAGGTTCAGTCAATGCTGTATCAGCCCAGTTCTTTTGTGAACCTTACTGCAACTGATAGAAGTTTAATCATAACTGAATGATTCAAAGTGGGAAAAATGACTGTCAGCTTACATGGTACAGACTGGATCGCATCATCTGGAACTGGTCTATCAGTTTCTTATGCAGGGGACGCATTTCTGGGTGTACAAATTTCTCATGGACTGCCAGACCCACTCCTAAGACATGTACCTGTTAAAAAGAAAACATAACATCACAAAACCAAATAAATTGTGTCTAAGAGATACAATAGAAGCCTGTCCTGCAGTTCTGTCAATGTGCAAGAAAGTACTGTAAAATACACCACTGTTCATTTACAAGACTGCTGATAATTAAGCAAGCCTAGGAGACCTGGCAAGTTCATATTAATTCAACAAGTACTTTAAGTGTGACACAAGTACATTTATGTCATGTTGGATTACTTTTGTTAAGAGATAACTGTAAAAAAGTACCAGATTGATTCTCTCTCCAGAGTGAACAGCATTACGTCCTCACACAGATAATTCATTGTGGCAAACAAAATTCCTTCCACTCAGTGTCAGAGAAGGGTTCAAAGGTGCCGACAGAGATTTCTTAAAGGAGTTTCTGATAATTGAGCTGAACAGTGGCAGTGTGACATGTATAGTCACTCTTTCTGTTGCTCATTATTTATTTTTCAAGGTCACTTTTTCAAAGGTCAAACATACAATATTAGCAATTGAATGAGATTATATAAGCTCTCAGATGAAAGAAAGTAGTAATGATAGAAGGCTTGAGATGTATATAATTCCCTAAATGATCCAAAGTCTGTACAAACAATAACTAATTAATCTTCAAACATCCTCTTGAGGATTGAAGGGAGATAAGCATCATCTTTATTTTACAGATGGGAAATCTGAAATGCAGTTAAGTGATTTGTTGAAGAAACAGGCCTAGTAGCTCTATTCAGACTTGGACACATTGTTTAATGGGGTATATCTTGCCAAACTTTCAGTTAAGAGGGATGCGATTTTCTGATTTCACTCCCATCAAAGCATCCAGCTAGCTTTATCTACAAAGATGTTTCATGGAGACACTAAGGAAAAATAAAACTGCAGATAATATAAATAGGCATTAAGTTTTCCTATGTAGCTCTGCCACTTTAATCTCAAGCCTGACCTGGCCTCTCCTGACTCTTGACTATCTTTGAAATTTACTGGGAAGACATAATTCAAAATGCCAAAAATGAATGGCAGGTTTGAAACGTGGCAAGATGTCTACTGGATAATAAATGGAGACAACAAAATTAATGTACTTTAGCTGAGCTTCACCTCACATCCCATAAGGTGAATGGCTTGTTCATAAACTCCTTGGCCATCTCCCCCCTCTTTTTTGTAAATGTACTTTAGATCTCCTGTACCAAAATTCTTTGCTTCTGAATGAATCAGTTGGATCTGATATGTTTAGACTGACTGCTAATGAATCCAGACACTGCAGCAATGTTCTTTTGCATCTGAAAAACAGTACCTGTTCCTGCATGAGTTCCTTGAGCTGTGTGATCTTCTCTGCATCTCCAGGGTGCTTTGTGATATAATCTTTATCAAAAAAGGCCTGTAGGGGGGGGRAAAAAAAAAGCCTTCTGCTCACTGGAAGATATTTCATTGTAACTTGGTGTCAAAGGACGAGAGGAAAAGGTCCAAAAATCTTAGGAAAACTGAACATACTAAGCTAACAGCAGCAGCTCAATTTTATTGCTTTTAGCACTCTGGGATCCAGGTAAAGCTACAGTACAATTCTAGCAACCTTGATGATCCTGTTGAATCATGAATCTGACCAAGTTTCCCCATGTGATAGTGATGAGCAATACCATTAAGCCTTGTATCATCCAGTTATTTGAATTCTATATAGCTTCCTTCACATAACTGCCTAAAGGTAGAGGAATTAAGTGAGTCAAGTGGTAACTAATGTAAAGCATGAAGAGCATTCTCTTCACAGCTCTGTAGGGAAGACATGTCCCACACCCCTGGACCGCTGCTGCCATTTTTCAGTATTTCACCCTAGACTTACCTTTTGCAATGCAGAGTTTAAGTAACAGCTTGCCAAAGATTACGCCAGATAACATACTGCATATACAATCATTTTAGGGTTACAGTGAGTCTGAAATTAGGCTAGCAAAGATAATGGTTGAGTAGCATGAATTAGCGGCTTTTCCTGATTACAGGCCCAATCAGTCTCAATTACTATGAGTCCCACTGCCTCTACTGCAAAATGGATTTATAATGTAAGCAGTATAAAAAAAATCTGCTTCACTCTTTTACCTGCTAAGTCAGGATTTCCAGGTAAGCCAAATTTCATTCTTGAGAAACCCCACTGTCAACCGTACCTACTTCAATGCGATATCCCAATTCCACCTTTGGATCCTCCTGTTGATGTGTGGCTATGCAARCACTGATACAGAATAACCAAGTAGGGGTTTTAACTTCATATTTAGATAATGTGCATGAAAATGTCTTATTAAGTCATACTCTCTTTGAAACAGAAATGGAARCAAAATTGAAAAAAGATGATACTAAATTCAGAAGCAGACCCTGGCTTACCTCCTGGTATCGTGCAATTCCCCCATTAACAGCTGCATCAATCACTCCATTCAGACACATGCTGAGAAGATTAATGTTACCATGCATTTGTTTATGCTGGTACTGGCTTATCAGTGTTCTCAGCTCCTGGTTTTTGTTCTCAACCACTTGAATGGCATTTTCCAAAGGACTTACTTCAACCTCAAAGGCAATAAAATATAGTTCAATTCCACGGACACTTCACTGAGATTTATCATCTTCCTTGTAATGAAATGATACTCTAGGATTGTTCAGTGATCTCTCTTAGTTTTTACTGCTTTGTAGAAAATTAGCTACATTAACAAACTTTACTGTTAGCAATGCTATATTTCAGGTCACTGACTTGTGATAACGTCTTTCTGTATACTGAAGATATGGCAACAATGCAATTGTTCCATCTTTTTGGCACTGTCCCCACTACACTGTCATGTTCCCTCACATAATTCCCCTGGTTATATTCAGCACTTACTTAGACTAAGTGGTGGAAAAAGGACATACTTAATCATTGGTAAATTTCTTCATTTTAAACTGCAAGATTTCAGCCAAAGGAGTTTTAAGTTGCCTGTCCCATGTCCTCAGTAACTCATCATTTCACACCCCAATTACAGGAACTATGAATGTTACCAGTTCTCTTCTCTCCACTTCAAACCAACGAGAGATCCCAGGCAAACTGTGAGTCAAGGTCAGAGTGGTACGTTCAATCCACAAGCTCTGCAAAGAGTAATTGAGGATTTGAGGTACACAGTGAATCACAATCACATCATCTGTACTCTTACTACAGGTGCTAAGGGGGTAAAGTTCAGAAAAGAATATATTAACCTCCTGAGCATTAACTTACTTTGCAGAATGTCATGCTGAAAGTCACTTGAACAACAAAACCAGAATTCAGTATGCTCTAAAGCAAAACATTCAACACACTATTGATTTTTAAAGGTTGACCACCAGTTCTGTCATGGGAACCAAGAAAACATTGCGGACATACATGGCAGTAAGAAGAAAATTCCAGCCAAACAAAAAAACCCATCCTTGCTTCAAAATGCATCTCTCCTGGCACTAAAATAACTCACCTTTAAACTGGACAATGCTTTAATCAGGTCAGGTGTGTAACCACTGGACTCAACAGCTACTTGTTATTTGAGTTACTACAGTATCTTTGGCCATCAAATCAGGATTACTTGAAAGGCTATATCAGCATAAAATAATAAGACAGTATTCGCCTTGAAGAGATTAACACTTAAAACACTGCTTATTTGCTACTTCTACCTTAAATTCATTCTCCTTGTCCTTTGGGCCTTTGTGGAAAGGCCTGTCATAGCGGAATTTCCGGATGTTGTTGACTCGGTAAAAGCTTTTTATGCGATCAGGGACGCGGTCCATTTGCAGCACATCTATATTGTCTGGGATGGGAGTCACTGCATAGATCTGTAAATCTGTAAATTATGTAGTCAAAGAAAGCCACAGGACATCAAACAGGAAAGCTATCTTTACCGTGGAAATAAATAGGATGGTGAATTCAGAAAGTCACGCTCCTCTTTGTTTTCCAGCACTCTTCTCTTGCAAATGAAACAACAGAACAGTACTCTAGAACTACTAGGAGAGTCTACAGAGTTATAGCACCTCACAGCCAGATTAATCAAAGAGGAAGATACCTGAGGATGTAGAAAGTATGTAGGTAAGACATCCAAAATATCTACAGCAGGCAAAATATCCCGTTCCTATTAGTTTTAATTAGAGCTAGGTGCCTCATTTGTGTAGGCACTTTAGTAGATCTTGATGTATTTAGGTACCTAAATATCTAATACTTACCTTTGATAAATTTCACCTTAGATACTTCAACTTGTCTACAAATCAAAGTTGTCCTAATTTCATCAATTTACAGTCCAGTTTAATTAAAATGGTTTTACCTCAGTGTTACAGACAAGACCTCTGCAAGCATAAACAAACCAACCAAAATACACATACAGACAACCCCCCTGTCTATGGAAGTATCAGTGCTATATAGCAAAGAGGAGTGAAAAACGTGTTATGAAAGACAAGTGGGAAACACCAGCCAATTTCAGGAGATTTCACTTGCTGACAACATCCTTGGTTAAAGTCCTGTGCAATATCCTTGCTGTTGTCACACAAGCCAAACAGTGGTGTTCTCACGACTAAAATCTCCAAAAGTCTCTGCAGACCCATTAAAAGTTAGGTGGTTCAGTCCTTAAATGTACATAGCATTGTACTGGTTGCATCAAATCACAGTACAGATTACCAATGAGAAGAATGAGATTCAAAGCCTTAGGTATAAAAGAGTTCTGCAGCTTAAAAGAAAGGGAGACTGCAAAAAAAAAAATAATGATGTGAAAAATAAACACAATGGAAAATAACACTTTGGAATTAATATCTGTTTCCAACAAAATGTTCTCCAAGAGAAGGTATCGGGAATACTGTTAATGACACAAAATGTGCATTATGGCAATGCTGTTGGTAAAGGTTAAAACACGGATGTGACCAAGCAGATGTGACCAAGCACAGCTATTTCCCTTACACATCGAGTATGACCTGCATTACTCCCTGAATAAAAAGTGACAGTTGTCTCCAACAATACATAGCACAATGAACCAGTTAATGTCTACTGTAGGCAAGTGTATGGTTTTGTCCATATCCAGCTCTACCTAAGACACTTAGGAACGGAAGTATCCAAGGTGATGACCTTTTCAATACCTTCCTCCTCTGTGCTCTACCACAGTTCTTCTAATCATAGTTCGCCCTTTCACTGAAGGATACACTGGGCATCACACTGCAATATAGAGTCATCTGGGTGGTTTGGATGCTGCATTGCAATGGCTTGTGGGAACTCACTCAGCATCCTCTGCTGGAAGGCTTCCAGCCTCTCATAGTCATGGCCCCGACATACATATTCTTTGTTCTGCAAGAAGGACAAGCATTAATTAGTCTCCTTAAAAGTAAGTTAAATTCCATTGGCTTTTATCTCACTTTAAATTTTACTGCTTCAAAAACAAAGATAAATGACAATGTCAATAAGCTAATGTGAGAGTAAAATGTGCATTTAACACAGCTGGTATATTTTATTATTTCCTTTTTCTGTACAATGCATTTCATCAAGAAGTGATGAATAAGTAGACTATTCCACTGACCCCTCAACAGAAAGATGCCTCTGATCCATACTTAGGTAGCATTCAGTCCTATTGTCTTTTCTTATTTGCTTTTCAGACAACTGAAAAGGGACTATTTTTTAATTGGACTATACTGAAACATATTAACCAAAACTTAAGACTAAGTCACCAGTCATCACTGTTCTACACTGGGAAAGCTGCTGTCAAATACAGTTTACACCAGATGGATAAAAGTCCTGAGGATTTTATAGAACAGAGGGAGATACATGTTTATCAATTTATCAGTTATCCTTAGAGACAAGTCAAAACAAACTGTTCACAAAAATCATTGTTTAATCATTGCTGTATTGTCATAGCCATACAATCCACCTCTGATTATGTTGAACAATACATCCTCAGGAACTCCCCTGTCTATAGTGGAGTAATATGGAAAAGCCTTACCAAGTGTTCTTGGTGGCCACTTAGCAAATTCCCCTTCAGCCCTAAAAGGACTTTCCTCTTGATGAACAAAATTTCGTTTCTGCTAGTAATGGAAAGGTTGCATTTAGATATGCCTCTTGAGGCATTAAACCACTTGTGCAGAGTTCTTGGATGCTTTTTGAGCCATCTCAAACTTTGAACAGCAAGATACAGGATTTCTAAAGTCCTCAGTGTCATAAAGATTGTATTCCAGTGTCTTAACCCTATTACCACAAAACACAATTTTGACTGGTGTTAATGTCTCCTGATGCAAGACCAATCAAAGCAGGCAAATTCTCTAATTCTGGTAGTTTTAACTCTCATACACATAACAATAACTAGAAGTACAGGGAGATTTTTCACCTTCATAAAACAAAGAAAGAATCTCAGAAAACAAGAACAGTTCCCCCCTTTCTATTTCTTGCATTTAGAAGCTGCAGTATATGCAATAATGTTTTGTTGATTGCTCTGGAAAAGGGTTGTGGCCAAGCAGTTCTTGATCTTGTAGCAAAACTAAAGAGAAAGCAGCAAAACCTGATCATAAAACACAGCCAAGGAGTGCAGTTATCTTTGGCTTTGCATTTCAACTTTATGGAACAGATCTCATGTTCCAGCTGTGACATATGTCACTTTGTATGCATCAGTCACAGCAACCAATGAACTGGGAGAAAAACTGCATGACGAATCTTGACAGTTCAGTCTGTAATGCCCAAACTTTGCAGCTATTATTAAATTTGGAGTGAGTCCATGTTTGAAGGTGAATCTCTTCACGACACTTACTGCGTCCTCTATTTTAGCTTTTGATTGCAGCAATCCAGAAAATTGTAAGCCTATAAATAAAGTTATTGTGATTCTAAAAATAATGCCCTGAAAACACCTCAAAGCTAAATTTAATAGACTTTTCAGACAGATGCCAACACAAGATCTCAGAACGTGGCTTGTCAGGCCTTACTTGAACTTCTGGTAGGTGGAAGACATGGACAGTTTTAATTTACTTATGTAGGAAGGCTAGAAATAGATGCAGAATTCATAGAAACATGAACAATGACTTTTCTAGACAAAGGGTCTTCAAAATCAAAGATGTAGAAAGAAGTGGTTGTTTTCTGTCTAAAGCTATACAGCAACAGAAAAATAAATGAGAAAAGGGCATGGAGTTATTTGATCACTTTAAATCACTCCCATATCCATTTGAAAATTTTAAATCCATGTAAATCTTTTTCTTCTCTAGAATAGCTGCTTCCAATCTCTTTACAGAGTGATCTGTGCTGATGTGATTGCTAATGGGCTTAGCCTGTGCTTCGCAATGTGTATGCTGTATGGATCATTAGAGAGAGAAAGGAGGAGGATGACTTTTAATGAGATTGCTACATTAGTAATCTGCTATCAGAAGTACTGCTAGCAAATATAATTGCAGAATTAACAAGGATTATAATTATGTACGCTCATGTTCGCTGTTAATGTCTCCAGCCAAGTATCCATATTGTTACACCATTTTGCAAAGAGTAAGTGTTGTGCACTGAAAACTCCTGCAGTGTTAAACACATAGGCCATGCAGGATCCAAGATAAAACTGTAGGATCCATGATGTAATAAGATAAGCTAGATTCACTAATATTACTTCAAATGTAGGAATGCTTATGTGCCATAATGACTTTGTTGTCATTCATTTTCTGAAACATCTGTTGTTAGATATAAAAAAAGAAATTGTCAGTTTTCTCTGGAGATCTTCATGAAAGGGTAGCTACTGCTTCATGCTGCAACACTTGTCATTTCCTCAGATTCCTCTRCAGGTGTGTTCTACACACTGATTCAGGCTGCTACATTATGGCCCTGTTCAACTTCACYTTTGAATAACATGAAGCCACCCTTTATCCACAGGTATTTTCACCTTGATTAATTCCAACTTGTCTTTACTTCCCCTGCCTGTGTTTCCATTAAAATAATTGGTGTAATTAAACACCAATGTTTAAATCCTAGTTAAAAAAAAAACCAAACAAACCTTAGTAATCAGAGGGAAATTTCAAAATTGTACACAGTTTGGCTTTTTGTAGCTTCTTACTGTATAACTCAAGAGTGGTGCCATCTCTTGTCAAACCATTTCTTTAAAGAGAACACAAAACATGCACCTCCAGTCCTCGAAAGCATGCTTCAAGTTAGCTTGTCCTGTCAAGCTAGATGGCATCTACAATCAGTTTTCAGACAGCTCTTACAGCAGTTGTCAGATTGTATTCCTTCCTTGCTCTGAACTAGCAACAAGACATTGTATGAACAAATACCCATTTTAAGTTTGATTCCTCATTAGGAAAAGAAGATAATTTCACTTTTTAAATGGATTGCAGACCCAGCTGATCCTGTACACACCAGCAGACAATAAGCTCAAAGTGAGGATGTGTCCAGAGAAGCTGCTAGGCTTTTTGATGGAGAGAGGGGAAATTTTCACTTGTAGATAGCATAAGAGAGTCATCAGTCTAGTATTAGAATCATTCTGTCATGTGAGACTTTTTAAAGTGTGATAATTTGAGATGATGAAAATTAGTTGAGTAATGACCCAACATTGCTGCAAGACACCATTTTGCTTAATATAGAGGCAATTTGTGCTGTATTTGCAGATCGTCAAAAATACACATAGGCATGAGTCAAATTTCTGATCTCTGTTCCTAAGAACATTCCCAATGGACCACATCTTTCAGTTCAGCCAGAAAGCTGTTTCTACTTGTGCAGGCATGAAAAAAAAAGCTGAATGGCAGACATCCTATCTCCACAACAAAAATACAAAGCCTTAACTGCTACTCTGAGCTGGTCACTTTGTCGTATTTTGTATAAGTCTGGCTTACCCGCAGGAAAAATGGGAATTTCCGACCATAAAAACCAACTCTGAAAAACTCAGGTTCTAAGCGCTGCTGTTCCATGATATTATCATAATAGGTAGCTTCCATTTTCTGTGGAGGAAAAAGATAGCTGCTATCAGACCTTCAAAGCTGCACTTAAAACATTAGAATCTCAAGACACATTAAAATACCACATTACTCTCTTGCCCCCACAATTTTTTATGAAAAGACCAAAATTCTTTTAAAGATAAAAATTATTAATTAAACAGTCTACATGGTGGAACAGACTATAGTATCATCATACTCATTTTACATTTTTGGAGATGACATATGAAAATTTTTCTGTTGTATCTAATTTTAAATTAAACAGGTCTTGCATGTAATTTTCTTTGCATTGCAGAATTAATGGCAAAGCTGAGATTAAGATCTATGTTGCCTGGCTCACAGTGTTCTATTCTCTCCTACAGCTCAAAATCTATACCACTGTCTGGAAAATTATATCAATTCAATTGGGCTTGCCTTAACTGAGTTGAGGGGCATGAAAAAGGATAAAACAAAATTAAATCTTCTACAGCTCTCTGCACCAGTAGGTTTAACATGGAAGAAATAAGGGGTTTGGAAAAAGTAAAAGGACTTTTCTCTAGTTGCAATTATTAGTTTTGTGGCACTGTGCTAGCATTTATATCAAGAGTGGGATTTCAAGACCCCTTGCTAAACCGATTCTCAGTTGAAAGGCTCACAGGAATTTCACTATAGCAAAAAGATAGCTTTTTAAAGAGAAGAATCAGTTTGACATCATTACTTCCACTGCAGGGAACCCTAACAGCAGCTTTGACTTAGAATACTGCATCAAAGTTTTGTTCTCGGTTCCCACACATATTAACTCCTTTTCTAAAATGGAGAAGGTCCCAAAGTCATTGCAGGAAGAATAAAGGAATGCGTTGAATGATGTGAATGGCATAGAGAAAAACTCTTTAGAGTGGGGAGAAATTCAAGTCATTTCAGGTCAACACAGATTTAGGAAACTTGAACAGAAAACAGATCACACACAGGTGAGTGAAAGGATGAGGTGAATTGGTTATACTGATCAGCTGAGATGCTCTTTACCTGCCAGCCGATTAAATCCAAATAATGCAGCAAGAATAGCTAATTTACTGATGTTTTAGGAAAGAAAGTCTTGATGCAGGACTTGACTAAGCCTTTAGTAAGTTTGTTTGCTCATCATTCATGATCACTTCACCGATATGGTATTTCCTGTACACCAGGATAAATTTTCACACTGCTCTATTTTAGATGTCTACAATAAGCAAGTGCACAACCAAGATGGTCACCTGTACTCTCTTTAGGGCCATTTTGAAGAAAACAGGTTCTTCAGAAGTGCAGTTCATGAGACCTAGTTAGACAGATATCTTCAGATGAGAATAAATTGGACTTTTAAAGAGAATTTAAACCACTGTGTATAAGAATACATCCACATAGCATAAATCTTAAATTTGGATATATGCATGCTACCCCAGGGGACAAAAGCAGATGAACTCTTTTCACATTCATAAAGTTTTTAAATAACAACCAGAACTTTGACTTTTTCTGATTAAAGCACGATGCTGCAAATGTGCCCTGATTTCATCACGTTTGGTTTTACCAGAGGACCAGATTCTTGTAAATTGACAAGAACGCCATAAACATTTGCCCTCTCCATTCTTTCTCTCTTGTTCCTCTTATGTCAACTGAGGCACAMGCTGTCCTTGATATTTTTGGAATTAAAATGAAATACCAATATATAATTAAAAAAAAAAAAAAAAAGGTATTTTATGCACAAATAGATATAAATATGCAATTGCAATAGCAAGCCCCGCTCCTATGTGTGTGCTGCCTCCATATACTCATGGGACTCTAGTGCTTGCAGACTTAGGAATTACTTCAGTGGACCTACAAAGTCATCAAAATGAATCAATGGCAAAGGAGTCACTGTAAATGCATGGAGCTGTATAGGGAATATGATTATTTTTTAAATTCAGAATGTTCTGACATGAGAGGAAAATTCCCTGGGGAATGACATGAGAGTCTGCAAAGAGAGGAACTGCTGCTACTTACCCGAATCCAGCTGAGGCTCTGATAATCATAGAGACTTTCGTACTGTATGGCCAGTTCTCTGCACAGCGGGATTCCAAACTCCCAGCTCTGTGAAACCAAAGCAAATCACACTCACAGCAAACAGACTGTTATTGCCAAGTCAGCTGAGAGGAGTATGGAAACTCAATTTTGGGAATTCATTTGGTATGAAATGCCAGGGATTAGATGTGAAAATGCAATGTGGTGAAACAGTTTCCATTAAATATCAGATTAATTCCTTCTTCAAGATGGTAGCGGAGACATATGTTCCATTGAAATTACACACACATACTGCTTGTTACTGACAGTTCACTCATGAGACTGGGAAACTTATTTGGAGAAAGATAATACAATTAACAATTTTTCTTCTTATTAGCCATCCCTTCAACCCACCCTCAATATCTCCTTTGCGTTCTGCGCTAAAACTCCCTGGAGTAAAGACTTAGGGCTTAACTCCCCAGCAAAGCACTCCCCTTCCCAGGGCTGCTACTTCCTACTGAAAGCACGAAACTGTCAAGCAACGGGAAACACTCACATATAGAGGCAAAACATCCTCAGAACTGACATGCGTTATTGCACTGAGTGAATATCCATATTCAGAACTGAAAGCAAAACTCATTTCTTCAACTTACAGTCTGCATACAATAAATCTTATCTAGCACCATACTCATTATTGTCAGAGGTAAGGAAGAAAGAGACTTGAGTTTGGGCATGCCCACATTGAGAGAAAGACTCCCCTGTTACCTTACCTAAAAAGTTATTAGCTTTTTAAAGTGCTCATTTTACACCCGTGAACTGAAATCTCCTCTCCCATCATCTTATACCTGCATAGATTGGAAGCCTTTTCGGGGAATGACTGTTTCTTACCATACTTATGTAAAGGATCTAGAACAGCAAGGTCTCAGCTGAACCTTTACTGGATTAACTTTTATGCATTACTGGGCTAACTTGCCAGTTGTTTTAACTGGGACCCTGTTGTAGTGAAAACAAAATTAATGTGTGAGTTACACTATCACCTTAAGTTTGAAGAATATTAATAGCAATATTGTAAATTATTGGTAACAGTAATTAACAATAATTATGTAAAATTAGCACTTAATATGGAAATAATTTTTCTGGTTACACGTATCTTCACTTAAAAAAGTGAATCTCTGCACGGTTTGATTTAGTGTATCAGGTACTTTACAATGCATCCTTTTATGCACACACGTTTGTAGTGTCTGTTCTCTCATCCTTAATACCAGCAAAGCTTTTTTTTCTCTGAATAGCAAAACCAGTAAGTGTAAGAACTTTTTTATTAAAAGAAGGGATAGTTGTAAGAACTAAAAAGGCAAAAATAATGATCCTGCATCTCTTTAGCTTCAGTTAATTACAAAAACTTACATAAGAACTTGCTAAATAAAAGATTCCTTTAGAATCAATTTGGATATTCTGATAGTATTAGTAGTTAGGGATGATGGGAAGCTTGAGATTTATTTAGATAAATACAATACATACAATAGGAAATGAACTGAAAGACCAGTTACTTGACTACTCAGAATATTACTCAGGTTTTTGTGATCTCAAATTAACAGGATTTTTGTTGTCGGTTGTCAAAGTCCATGACATACGAACGGATACACTGAATTGGGATCAATAACATTAACCAGTTAAGTGTTTATATTTACAAACACAAACACCATTGCATTTTTATAGGTTTCAACATTCTTTACAGAGATATTATACATAGATTTTCAATCCTTAGCTGATCTATTTTTACTTGAAAGAATGGAAAAGAAAAGTCTCTTCTAAAACACCCGGCCAGGAATAAATGGCTTTTGTCACACAGAATGTGAGCAGAGTCTCACTTCCAAATGGGATGCTGTGGCTAAAGCCTACATAATTCTCTAATCTGTCTTCCGGATAGAAGCAGAAAGCTAGCTGGCTCTCTTCCCTTGAGGTGATCCTAAACACGTAACCTTTCAAGGACCTTTTCATGCTCCTTTTCTGATGTGAATTAAATTAACAACATGTAACCACATCTTATTATCTTATTTCTCTTTATACCAGCTCTTCTACATGTACCCTGATACTATTCCTGTCATCCTAACTCAGGCTTTCTCTCTTTGTTTCAGTTAGATTTCCACACAGAGAAACTCTACTGTGCTAGCCGAATATTCTGTAGATACAAGATGAGATAGAGAAGTGAAGAAACACAATATACAGGTAACTACTTGGAGAGAAAAGAGAGTTTGCAGATATTTGAAAGGGAAAGAATGAACGGATGTCTGAGGCACTGGGATCCTCAGTTTTGAAATCTGTGATGTTAATGAGTACCATCTTCACAGTGTAGAAATTTAATATGTAATTCCATGTGCTATGCAAGTGTCACTTCCCTCTGAAGCATCATTCTTCGCCCCTTCAAATAATTTCCTAATGTCTCCACTGTTAATTTCCCTCATTACTGCTTTCTGTTTCGCTGATGTCTGATCTGTTTGCATGTTCTATATTATGTCCTTCACTTGAAAAGCACATTCATATGACATTTATTGCAGCTTTCTCCTATGGCACCAGCAACCCTCAGTTGAGCACTACTGACTGCACACAAGGAGGCAGAGATAGAGACAATCAACATTTATGAAATATGTTCACATGAGAGTGCACAAGAGAAATTAGTTCAAATGTTGGGTATGGAGCACATGATCTAAAAATGAACTGCTTTGGAAATACAGCTTTGGGTCTCTCACAGCACTTGGCTGGCGCTAAGGAGAATACACACTGCGATGCTGTGATGGGAGCTGGTCAGAATTTTTAGTTAATAAAATCTAGCAGTGAACTGGACAGAAAAGGGTTGTGTAGTTTTCAAGCTATTGCTGTCCAGAAGCATGATCAGTTGGGTTCAAACTGTTCCATTCGCAGTCGTCTTCAACTAGAAAACCTTGAGTTTTAACAGACAAAATTGTAACTGTGAGTTAAAAAAAAAGTRTCTTCATTTAAAGTTATGCACTTGCACACACAGCCGACT
Source organism: Phoebastria nigripes (assembly GCA_035582835.1). NCBI lineage: Eukaryota > Metazoa > Chordata > Aves > Procellariiformes > Diomedeidae > Phoebastria > Phoebastria nigripes. The sequence goes on from JAYKAV010001234.1 coordinate 650,207, forward strand.
GAGCCATAAGCCAATTCAAAGCATAGCAGAAATCAGTACGAAGGAGCACACAACCAGAGTGAAGGCTAAAAGGGCGTTGGAACACCTTGTTCCTTCCCAGCACAGGGCTGCTACCGACAATATTGAGAATGGGAGTTACTCAATTCTGCACCCCACTGCAGCGCTCCCGGCCTGCCATGGGCCATGCCACCACTCCTTGCCCTCCACTGGCATGCCCTTTTTGTCAAACTCACAAGACAGTCTTCTGGCCATTTTCCCCCATTCCTGTGCTGAGAAATTTTTCCTGTTAACAATTGCAGAATTTTTACACCGTTTTCATGCTGCTTTGACCCCCTTACTTAGTGGAAGGTGCCAGGAGCAGCATGAGAAACTTAACTCTAGAAATGCAAATGAAGGACACAGAACAACACATTCCACTGTTCAGGACCTGAGCAGGGACCATCTTAGGGTTGTGCAGAAAGAAACTATCAGACACAAGTTGAGGGGAGCAAGCTTCTTCCATTCCCTGAGCTGTTCCCTGTTACACAGCAACAGAAAGAGTGCTGAAAAGCAGCAGGAGGATTTGGCTTCTCAGCATCTTTGCCTTCCATAGTCTGAGTGACATACACACTGCTTAAGTGGATTATTTAGTCATTCAGTTACCATTTATAATAAAGGAGGATTAAAACACAAAGTCAAGTAACTCCAAAAACGTCCAGTGGGGAAAAAACCTCAAGAGGTTAACACTCTGTAATCTGTTAGGAGGAGTTTTATAGCAAAATTACATCCGTCAAGTTTTTACTCCCCTTCAGTGCATATATGGATTGCCTGTTTTTGTCAAAAGTACAGGCTCACTTGTTTTACATAGTATCTATATCATTTTTGTCTAGTCACACAGTACAGTACTGCAATATTTGCACAAGTCAGTAATTTATTTTTTTTAAGTGCAGTCTGAAAAACCCTGAAAATTTCTGAAACTAAAGAGAACCATATGCAGTACTATTACAAAAGAACAATACTGGCCAAAAAAAAAAAAAAAAATCTTCTTAATTAATCACTTCCTCATAAATAGGCCATTTCTTCCTACACACAGGAATCTGACTTCCTTTTGCAGGTTCTGTAGAGAATATCTCTGCCATATGCAACTTTCTATTATCAGGGCTAGGAAAGAATTATCTGGAATGGCAACCCCATATGAACCAAATCACATTTGTATTTAATGCCACTGTCATTGCCATCACAGGCAAAACCAACCCTGAGGCGCACATACAGACGTTATCTTCCAATAATATAAGCTGTAGGAATTTTTCTAGAGAAGGGAAAAATTTGAAAATATTCTGACAGATGATATCACTTTTAAGGTTCACCTCTGAAATGTTCCCAAAACGCCATGACACAAGGGACTATAACACCTACCTCTGCAGTAATTTAGAAAAAAATATTTATTGTAGGAAAAACATACCGAATATGTGAAATTGAAATGTATTGATTTTCTTCATGTGCAATGGATGGAACTGCACTTTAATTGAAAGCCACTTTAAAATAACAGTGACACTGAAAAGACTTAAATCTTCTTTAATAAAGGGACTTCTACAGCGCATTGCCTGCCATTTACTTCTATAGGTTAGAAACAAAACAAGTCCTAAAGTGAGTCATAACACAGCACTTTGCAYAGACAACTACAAAATGCAGTCCTGCCCCCCAAAAGCTAAAGAACTGGCATTCATAGAGCTTTCTGCCATATCAGGTGATCCAAAGTTTGGTTTAAAGGTATCAAATGTTTTGGTGTTTTTCCTGTTGGCCTGCCTAAACTAGTTCCAAATGTTATGCATAATGAAATACCCATATGCCATTTTCTCATCTGTTTTTCATCCGGAGAGCCAAGAAGCAATTTGTCAAGCTATAAAACCTTTTGGTACAAATTTACTTCCAGACTACTGAACTGAGATGATAGGCTTGCAAGCCATAAGTAAGTCAGGAAAAGGGAAGGAAGCTGCTGGAAGAGAGAAGAAGTTGGCATACCTTCCCTTTGTTGAAGTAATGGATAATCTTACGGCACAGACCTTCCTTACGTTGCCACTCTGACTGAGACGGATAATGCAGGAACTCTCTCAGAGGTCTGTCCTCCCACTGAAGCAACTCACAGTACAAAAGCAAAGTAAATGCAGCCTCTGTTGGAAATGCAGTTATTGAACACCAAATCAATGACAACAAATAAATACAGCCAATAGGTTGAAAGGTCACTAGAGCTGCTTCTTAAACAGTCTGGAATTTCTGATTTACAATTTGAGAAAAAATTCTGAAGTCTTAGATGTTCATTAAATTATCCAATTACTTAAAATAGCAGCACAAAGCTGATTCCTATGTACCTGATTTTTAGGTACAAAGTCAAGTTTGTTTTTAYTAGCTACTTGATTTAAATGCACAGTCAGATATTCAGATATGTAACTAGATTTGGGGCCTGCAGCTGTAAACAGAGCTTGGAGAACATGGTTAGAGTCTATACACTTTCTAAGTGCTCCCTAAATACTACAATGCAAGGAAATACAGCAAATGATCATGTAACGGTGGTTTTGTGATTTTAATCTTCCTCAAAATTTGATTCCACTGTTGTGATTTTTTTTGTTCAATCTTCCTTGTAGAACACTTTAATGTAAAATTCGGAGTGTAACGGAATAGTCGTATGGTTGTGTGGGCATAGACATACATTATTTGACTTGAGGGAATGAGCTGGACCTCAGCTGCTTATCTTCCCAACTGCCGTAACTGATTCATACAAATTTTTTCCAAAAGAATGAATCAGATGTTAGAATATAACATTGGGAGAGTCAAAAACTTTCACCAGGATTTCAAACAGCCCCCATATGATGTCTTACTAACCTGTATAGTTCTCAGCCTGTAAGTGCATGTCACACAGCTTGTGGATATAGCGGATGTACATCTCTTCCTTGTTAATTTCAGATTTATAGAAATTCTGTGAAAGAAAAAAGAGAGTTGTTATTCTTACTGAGACTCTTCCTTCATTCAAGATAATCAGCAGMAGCTGTGTATGTATGAAGGTATTGAAGAGAGAATACATTATTAGCATAAAAGAAAAGTAATAGTTCTTTTCACATTCACACTGATTTAACCCACTAATTTTATCGTGTCATGATTTTTTTTCAAAAGGAAGGTAGTCAAAAGCTGAAAGAAAAGGTGAGACAGGTTGTAGAACCTCTGTCACAGGTATACTCAGAACTCAGGTGGACAAGGCCCTGAGGAACCTGACCTGTTTGGCCCTGCTTTAAGCAGAGAGTTGGACCAGAGACCTCCAGAGGATCCTCACAATCCCCGTCGTTCTGTTCTGTCATCCCAGTGCTCGGATTCTGAAGCTACGCTTGCCTGTCACAGATTCCTATCCCAAACTTTCTCATCCCAGTTTTGACAATGTTGCACAGTATCACAAAGAGATAAAGGAAACATCCTTACCATAAGGTTAACAGTGCAACCAATTTTCTTGTTTTCTGTTTCATCTCCTTTCATACAGTCCCTAAGAAAGCAGAGCAATGTTGAAACATACATCTGCAAAAACAGTACTTCTAACATAAATTTGAAGCTATCTTATCCTCCAGAGTTTCCTTGGATCACAAACAACAGTTAATCATATACTTTATTTTGTAAAGTTCCTCTAAGAAAAATTTCCGTATTATGGCTTAAATGATACAAGAACTGAGTGTCCTTTTACATGTCTGCATCTGAGAACAAGCACCTGAAATGACTGCTACTTCATTTCTTACAAGAATCTGACCAAAATCAGATAATAGTGGCCAAAAATCATCTGAACGAAAGATCTACTATAAAAGTGAAAAACTATTATTTATCCAGTGGATAAATCTAGTTTAGTGGTTTCCTAGTCAAAGCATAGGCTTTCATAAATTCAGCTATCCAATGTAGTGTTGGCACACTGAAAGATACAACTCGAGTAATTTAGACTAGATTACTGACTTTTTCATAGGTAAGTTGAATCACAAAATTTATCTTTAGTTTCTGGAATATTTTAGTTAAAGGCTTCAGAAATTACTAATCTTGACTTGAGAAAGTCACATTCATTTGTGAAAAAGAGACAAAATTTTTAACGCAGTGACACAGCAAACTGTCTTGAGAACTACTGTGTCAACTAACTGGCAGGTAGACTCCAAGAGATGCCTGTGTATTTCCAAATTCCGATGCAGTTCCCTGTTCTGTTCTGCTCTGGGAATGAAAAAATCTGCTGTGTATTAAAAATCAGTTAAAAACTGGTATCTGTTCCTCAATTAAATGTATATCTGTGTATCAAAGTTGCATTGATAGCAAATTTCATTTAAAAAAAAAAAAAAATCAGCTCCCTTGCATTCCCTTTAAACGTGTCTCAGATACCTGGTCTTGCACAGTAGTTGTACAGCAGCTGTTGTCAGGAAACAAACAGGAGATTGGATCAAACTGGTAAGGATAACAAAAAGAGCAAACTAAAAAGCACAGAAAAGGATTTGGGATTGCAGAATACCCAGCCTAGTCACAGGTTTTCACCTATAACGAGCAGCAGAAGAAGAAAAAATTATTTGAACTCTTGTCAGTAGGCTAAAGATAGAAATATTTGGGGCAGTTCTATATAGTTTCAAATTGTCTACCATTCCATAAAAACAACTCTGAGAGTGTGTGTGTGTGTGTGTGTGTGTGTGTATATATATATGTGAAGTTAAAATATTTTCTTGTAACTGAATCAAAGCTCAGCTGTATTGACACAATAGTCCTGCAAACTTCAGTCTAAAACTAAACAAAGGATGCCTAATTTATAGTCGAGTCTTGCACACATGAGTCACCAGCTGACATGTCAGACTCTCCTCAGATGAAAAGTTTTCCAACCCTGCATRTCTAGGGGAGGCATTCAGCACATCTTGGTTCAGCAAGGCATTTGAGATCATTCTTGCATTTAGCATCTATTTTGCTGAGTTAGGTGAGATCATTTCAGTGATAGAAGGAATTAATCATTTAGCAACCTGAATAAACCTTACTACGAAACTATGAATCAAAACAATTCTTTATCTTCGCTGTTATCAGGAACAAGCATACAAGAATGAGAATTAGGGCTCTAGAGATGAGGACTTAGGATTTTTGCTCAGAACTCAGCAGCAATGAGTTAGGCTTGCTGACATAATACTTGCCATCAGAGAAGCATGCAGCTTGATAAACAATAAAAATATTCCCTGTAGAAAAGAAATTTGGTACTATCTCTTTACAAACTTCTTAGACTATATTACTGTTGTTGCCAGATACCTGTAGTCAAGCAGACGCTCCATGAGACGAGTAACTGATGTAACAAAAGAGATTCCAGTCTCCCGCCATGTTTCCTGCTCAATCTTTTCCAGCAAACTGTTTGGAGATGGAAAGACAGCAGATGAGGCTTCCAGGGAAATGGTATAGTGCATGGAGACAGCTGCAGACAACTTGGTTTCTCCCTCATAAAACAAATTCATGGAATTACTATCTTACCTGGGATAAGGCCCAAAGAGCTGGGTTCTACTCCAGGCAGCATGAAGCAAAGACAAGGAAATTACAGAATTGACAGGAGAAGGAAAAGTATCTTCACATTGCCATTTAAAATATATGAAAAAGAGCAATGCTCATGGCAACAGTTGATTCCTACATTATTACGTGTAGCTTAAATACTGTTAACAGCAGTCAGAAGTTGGAAGGGAGTCTAAACCTACTGCAAATACCTCTTCTTTGCTCATGCCTACATACATTTTCGTCTCTAATCAGCAACTAACCAACCAACCTTGAATCACAATTTATTTAAACTGTAAATAAATGAAGTCAATCTGTTCCTGCTCAGCAAACTAGACAATACAGCAATCATCTCACTGAGACAATTGTGAAGGATGAGAGAAGGCTAGAGCGAGAACACTGAAAATCATATTTAAAAAGTGAAAAAAAGAAAGCAAATTTACATGCTAGTTTCCTGAAACTGGATCTCCGGTCAAAGAACTTGCCACTTCTATACTGGCAAGAGGAAAAAAATTCTGTTGGGTGTCAAACATGTCCTCAGAAGAGGCAAATTCTTCTGTACTGGAATGATTTCCAGCTGAGGAGCCAATTCACATTTCAGCAGTAGAGTTGAGACAGTAGAATTCAGGGTCAACTGTTTATTTCACACAGCATTTATTAACTTTGTGGAATCGTTTCCTCAAAGTTCACATTGTTCTCAGAAAAGTCAGTAGCAAATACAAACTAAAAGGTTGCTGGACTTCCAGGCTGTGTTTCTTGGTAATACATCCAGTCACTGTCATCTAAAAATAAGTAACAAGCTACAGTCCCTGAATTCTTAACATTTCGGGTAACAAGTGTCTTCAAGTGGAGCAAAGGAAATGTATAATATTCCTCTTGTCAGGTGAATAAAAAAAAAAAAGGATAGATATTTTCTTTCCTTTATACCTGAAATAGACTTATGTTATCTGTACACATAACATGCCAGATTTCCCAAGGCTGAATATACACAAATCAAAACTGAATACATTTACATGCTTCCTAAGGATAAGCATACAGGATGGGCAGGCTTCTCTATCTTGAAAATGAGTAACTGTGCACTTGTAAATTCAGAAAAACAAGTACTAGTTCTAGCAAAACAAAGGTTTATGCCTCCAACTGCCAGCATGCTATTGGGGGCCACATAAAATTGCCTGGAATATATGGCTAAAATTCTGTTAATGATCTCTATGGCTCACTGGAATATTAAAAGATTTAGGCTTAACTGCTCTGGACTCTCAGAGTTCAAAGTAAGTCCTTTTGAAATAAACTAGGATCACTGGAAATGAAATTTGGAGACAGATCAGTAATCAAAGATAACTAAGTGGAAAGTCAGATGTAAAGTCTTTTAAGTTTATCCTTACAAGTACAGATTTTTGGTATGAAAGGGAGTGGAAATACAGTGTCATGATGGACTCTGGAGGAAGCAACTTGGAACTGTTGAGCCAACCAAAACACGACCTTCAAAAATTGGAAGAAGCAAAGGAAAATGCTGAGGAAATCTCTTCTGCTCTAACAAGGCCTGACCTGCTAGATAGTAAGTTTCTCTAAACAATCCTAAGGCCACAATTTCACTTAACTGCTATGTAAAAAGAAAGGCACTGGCTCCTCTAGCAAATCAATTTTTGATAGGAGGATGATAACTACTTACCTGTGCAGCCTTATATTAGATTTCACAGAAAGAAGACAAAGAAGAATTTAGGTTTTTATATTCTTTTCAGAATTAGAGCGACGTATTTCTATTTCACTGAGCCATGTCATGAAAACCTGCCAGAAAGCCCTTTACTGCTTTCTCTGAAGATCAGCACTGTAGCTGCGGCTGCACAGATCACTGCTGTGACTTGTTCAATGACCCTGCAGAACACAGAGCGAGCAGAAACTGGCATAGCTTACAGCAGGCTGAAGAGTTCCCTGTAGTTCTCATCACCTTTTCCTTCGGATACCAGGCTGTCCAGCTTATCGATCAACTCAGCTTCCACCTGGATGAAGAAGCGATTGGTTACAAATTAGCTGTTCATGTAGAAGACGAGAGTTCCAAACACTAGGAAGACTGGAAGAATATTTTATTTCTCATGCCCTGGGGCTGCCCACTTCTATGTGCGAGTGATTTATTTCTCTGTGGCTTGGTTAAATGGACACACTTTTCTCATTTTTCAGTGAAATAGGAGGACTAAAACTAAATTATCCTTTTGCTTATCAGGGTCTAAACAAACATCCCAGGGGAGGTAATGCTGCTTCTTCACAGGAATTTCTGAATTTTATTCTCTTATCAAATAAATCACTCAGACACACTTTCTGTGAACCAGTATATCAGATAAACTATATCCTGTACTGTAACAGAATATCCATGCAGAGAAACTAATTGATGGCGTGATTGACACTGGTCTGCTGTGATGGTTCTGCTGGTAGGTAATTGATTTCCAATCATCCAGGCATCATTACATTGGAAGATTATTTGTTCATTAAACCCAGTTTTGTCAAGCCSCTCTATGATTATATGACGCATTTTCTTTTCACACTTATATAAAGGGCCACAACAGTATCATTATGTTTCTCTTCCCTTACAAAGATTTTGAATATGTATTCATTTCCCCCCAGTCTAATACATCCTATTATCAAGTTTGATATCAGATATTCCCATAAAATTGATTCAAGTGCAGAAATCAATGCATCTAACATTAAACAAAACAATTTCATGTAGTCTTCGAAATCTTGTAGAAAACATACTTTCAGTACTAATGAAGACAGAGGTTCCTAATGGTTGAGACTGTTTGTAGAAATATGGCTTGTTTTTATTCAAAGACAAGCATAGTTTGAGTTTCTCTCTGTTTTTCAGCTGCCAAATTGCAAAGGAAGTAAGATGAGAAGGAAAAGCAAATCACCCACTGGCACACAAATGGAGCTGGTGCTCTTGTTGCTGAAATCATTAAAGGGAGACCTGATTTAGTCCATGAATCAGACTGCATTGTTATCCAGTATCGCTGAAAAAATAACCTTGTTAAAACATGAGCTACTGCAGAAAATAAAAAAGGGCTTGAAAATGAATTTCCAAGATTTTTATATTTTCTGACAACCAATTTAGTATTCAAAAAGTAAAGAGAAGCTCAAAATTAAAAAAACCCTACCCTCTCTTTGCTTGTGATCTACAATGACTTGACAGAAATCAGTAATGCATCTGTCCAGCTATCTAGCATTATACTGGACAACAACTTCCTGGTTCCAGCAGCTAATGTTAATAAGGTTTAATACATCTTGTGCTATTTAACTATTTATTTCATTCTCACTAACACAGATGATTATTCTGTCTTTAATCTTAGAAAGTTATGATATACGCTTCATAAAACAGTGCGGAAATTTGCTCCACAGGTAATTTAAGAAATATTCTTGGAGCTCTAGTTTAGAATACATTAGTGAGTATAAAAATTAAATGAAGATTATGAAGAGTTCATCTTGATACAAAAAGTATAAACAGGTCCAGAAACTTGAAGGTACTTAAAACTGTCAATGCTAGAGCAGGGACTGCTCTATTGTTATGCTAAAACAAGCAAAAAGAGGACCATGTTCAAATGCTACTGTAATAATAATAGTAGTAAATAATAATAATAGTAATAATCAAGGGAGTTGAAGAGGAAGAAAAACATAAGCTTCTGGCAATACTTTTCCACACAGCCTTTAATAGGTCAGGTTATGGAAATGGTCTGTTATTCTCCTGGAACGATAGATTAGATCTGGCATTTTAATGAGTTTGTGGATAATAAATAATGACGTGAGTTATGATAATTTAAATAAAAGGATTTACTACTTCAGAGCACTTATCTGCAGATACTTGCCGCCAAGTATTGTCCCAAACACAATGACAATGAAGCACTGTCATCTGAGGATCCAGTCCAAACTGATCCTTCATTATTAATACTTTGCGCTTCAGGGATCTGTTTTACAGTGGAAAATGTAAGCAATTCTCTGACTATGACTGGGCAACAAAATGATGAAGACTCCTCTCCCTGTTTTTCAATCAGAGCTCACAACAGGTGGAAACTACAGAACTGTTGGGCATAACCATTCCAGGAGAGCTGCTACAATTTCTTAAAAAATATACAGTCACAAAGTCTGTTTCAAAGCATGGTGTAATTACTTAATTATACAATACCACTTTCTAGCTGGAAATTGAAGACAGAGAAGCAAAGACCACTGTTTTCACAAATGCTGGCTAAATCTTTACATCTCCATTTTTGGTTCTCAGTCTGATCCATTTAATGGTTGACTAATAATCTAAGTGAAACCAATGGGAGCAGTGAGAGCCCAGCACTTAGAAAATTCTTTTCTCTTCCTCATCTCCGATGTGATGAGCACATCGCTCCTCCTCTCTATGTTCATGGGAAATGTAGCTTGCTGTAAAGTGCACTGTTTAAATAATCTTGGGAGTCTTGTAATAGTTTTGTGAAATATGCTTCAAATTTTCTATTTTTATATATTTACATGACAACATCTTCTTCACACTCAGAAAAGGATCAACAGATACAAAACTCCTTGCTTCCAGCTGGGCATTGGAGATAGAGCAAGAAAAAGAATACTGCAAATGCCTGGGAAGCGACTTCACCTGTTTGAAGTTGCCATTCTTTCTCTGCTCCCAGTCCATCATGTCATGGAAGATAGGGATCATGATATTTCGGACTTCTGGTTGTGGAACAAGTGTAACACCAAGAAAGGGGCCAATCATTCCCGGAATAAAGTGAATCTTATGCTCACCTGTACAACACAAAGCAATTGTAATTAAATAAAAGCCTTCGTTATCTGTCACTGAGAAAATGGGGAACTCCTGCAATAATGACATATACAAAGTAGTAGGCATGAGCATTAGAAAAGCAAACACATTCTTTTCCTGAAAGGRCTGGAAAAACAATATTTGCTTTACACCATTCCTTGCAAAGTCTCTAAGAGCATTTTTAATTTCACTGTGAAAGCCTTCAGCAAAAATTGTCAGTGCATTTTACTTGCAAAGGAATTCAAACTGTCAAAAATAACCAAAATAAAACATACTAACTAGGGGGAAAAGAGGCCACAGATACTTCTAATTTATGAAGAAAAAGATTTTGAAAGGGCTGGTGAGAACAATGGTATTTAATAAAACATACTTAGATTTCAAAGAACTAGAGAGGTCTTCATCCTCAGTGCTATGGAAGTCTCAATTTCATAACTGACTTTGACTTGGGACCAAACTGCATTGCTTCTCAGCAACAGAAACCCAAGGCATTTTGCTAACAATCTCTTTTGTTGCATGCTTACTGTGCAGTCGCAGAGAATAAATCAAAATAGCCATATTTGGAACAACATTCAGTGATAAATAACTGTATCTACATATCTAAACCAGGCTTTTCACTTCTCATTTGAATGTGTCTAGCATCATTTTCTGGTTATTTGATCCCTGTTATATTGGAGAGCCTTCTATTCTCCCCACAGATGCTTAGAAACTGTGATCAAGTCTGGCTGTATCATCTTAGTTGTGCAAGACAGGTCAGGCTTATTCAGTATTTTATAATAAGGAATTTTCTCACTTCTGTAGTCATCTTCCTGACTGTTCTCTGAACTCTGTCCAACTTGTCTTTGGGGTTTTTTTGTTTGGTTGGTTGGCTGTTGTTTTTGTTTGTTTGTTTGAGCTGTAGAAAGCAGGACCCGGCAAACTATTCTAGAATCAAGTGCACTTGTGAAAAAACTGTGGCAGTAATATCGTCCCTCTTCTCTTACTCAAGATTCTTACATATTTTCTCAAAGATTATGGTATCTTTTTTACTCATGGCATTTTACAGGTAGCTCCCATTCAGCTGATTATCAGCATGATACATTTGTAGTCTTCGTTTTCTTGAACAGCACTCTTACCTATATTCCTACAAATAAAATGTTCAAATGTTTTTTGAATATATTGCTTGCACCCACATTATCAAGTTATCYAATCTGATTTGTATAATTCCTTTGCCCTCTTAATGATTTACCTGTTCTCAGAACCTTGTATGATTTGTATAAGCAAACATTTTTTTATTTTCCTCTAGAATACTATATGCTTTCTTTGTCCTCGAACATTTCCATAGGTATTCATTTTTGATTCCTGATGGAGACAGGATACTGGCCTAGCTGGACTTGCTCTGATGCATTACAGATGTTATTTGGCTCTTCTGYTAATAAAATCCCAAATTACCTAAACCCAAGACTGCTGCAGCACACTTCTAAAAGCGCAAGTCCTAGATGAAAAATCTCCATTTACCTTTTGAGACCTGTGGCGAGATATATTTTTCCCCATTTTCTAACATGCTTAATTACTTAATCAAAATATATAGGAAAAGGTCAAATTAATTGCAGAAGTTGAAATTTTATCACAAACATTGCATTATTGTGGACAGGGCTTCTGTGGGTTTTGGTTTGGCTTTTCTGTTTTGTTTTTTAATTATTTTTTTTTCTTTTAAAAATATTATCGTAGAATTTGTTATGCATACTAGATACCTGAAGACACAAAAAAAGAAGCTTTACTGTATGCCGCTTCTGGGCTTTATTATCAAACACACATAGCTATGGTTTACACATAGCTATGGTTTAGTGGTGGACTTGGCAGTGTTAGGTTTATGGTTGGACTCGATGATCTTAAGTGTCTTTTCCAACCTAAATGATTCTATGATTCTATAATTTTGAATCATGACAACTTTGGCTTTTGAATCATCTACAAAATTATGAAGTTGGTTATAGCTGTGAAAATTTAAATTTCTGCTTTACAGCCATGGATCAGACAAAAGTCAGAGAGTAACAGTATATCTCTGTATGAACTTGACTGCAGCACAGTTGAAGGGATTAGAAAAAGCTGATTTTATAKTTGCAAATACATAAAGACTGTCACTGTTGTGTCCAAACAACCAAAACGTGCCACTGTCACATTTGAGCAGAAAGCATTCAAATTCATAGGAATGTATTATTTCAAATAAAAAACTATGATGAGACAGTGCAGAAGAGAGTTGTTGGTGGGAGAAGTGCTTCCTGGTTTTACAACTCTTAAGAGAAACTAAGTATTCTATGATGCTACAAAAAGTTTTAAAAAAAAAAAAAAAATCCAACAGAAATCCGGGGTTACTTTGGCTTTGGTTGTTAGGACAGAGAAGGAAGAGACATACCCAGGTTCTGCCACATGCTGAAGAGCTCATATGCCATCATCACTCTCATATCGCCATATCTGAAAGAGAGGAGATAGACAACTGCCTAATGGAACAAAAACTGGCAAGGCAGTGATGTTAAAAAAAAAAAAWAAATCAAATTCACATTTAAGTCAACATAAGAATATCAAACAACTCGACTAATCACTGAACACTGTATTAGGAGATCTACTTATTTATTTCCCAAGCATTTCCACATCCCAAGTTCCATAATAAATCACAGYGACTTGTGGTAGAAAAAGAAGTCTCATTTTTGAGGTGGCAGAAAAGGCTGGGAACCCAACAAAACATGTTCTTACTTATCCAGAATCTTCTTCCTCTTAGCTGGTGTGGCATTTTCTAGTTGGAGACTTGGCTGGTTTATAAACAAAACTGCCAGGCTGAAATAAGAGTTCCACACCTGTGACACAGGAAGAAARTTTTATAACGTTACACTCCAAGGAGTAAGTTTTAAACAAGTGTAGGAAGACATATGTTCCTTTATATGTAGAATCAGACTGTTCCTTTTTGTAATCAAGACGTAACTTAATCAATATGTATCTTAACTACTGAGATACTAAACTCTTAAGGATACCAATGGATTATTTAAAACCTGGTAGGAACTAAAATTAAAACCCCCAAGAACGTAATGCCACTGGGCTTTCCTCTTAGCACCAGAGTTCAAAAATGAAGAAACTTGGTGACTTCAGTGAAGTTTTAAATTGTTTTTTCTGTAGGCCAAACAGATTTTATCCCTCAAAAATCCCCAGAGATTACATTATATCATGAATGAGAGCCCTATAATTTAGTCAGTTTTCCCAAAGAAATGAGGCTTTTGCCATCATGCTCTGTGTACATGTGCCTAGGTACATGTCTGGCAGCTTTTCCTTAGTACCACTGAGCTTGTTGCCCATTTTCAACTCCATCAGGCATAGGGAAAACACTCTCTAAGATACTGTGTTCCTCCAAGTTTTAAGTCAACAGCCAGAGAGAGAGACCTCTGGGAGAGGAAGTCATCATGAATGCCCCAACTTCAGGAAAAGCATTGCCTGAGTTTACATTTTATTAGCCATGAATCTGTAAGACAGCATGCTTCATTAGCTCCACTGCTTATGAAGATACTTGTTTCCTTTATGAGGGGCTCAATTTTCTTGATTTGATCTCACAGTGTATCTGTTCTACTTCCCCTCAATTCTACAGCAGATTCAAATTCCTGTCTTTTATCAGTTAGGTCATCTTCCTCACAGATACTCAAATAAATGCTGCAAATATAATCAGCTAATGTAGAGAATAGCTCTTGTTCCTTTGTAATTGCTAGTTTAAAAAGATGTCTGAGTCTAACATTTTCTGAGTATCAATTCTTACTTTAAAATCAAAGTCCGTTTCCGTGAAATTCTTATGCAGCGCAGAAGACAGGTACTGAACTGTTGTAACTATGATACTGCAGTCAAAAACAAAAAAAGAAAAAAGAACATTTGAATCTGGAGTATAACTCATTACAGTGGTTTGTGGTGCTGATTTTACTATACGTACAGAGATGGGCATTCTTCATGTCATCACTGCTAGATTCGCATAGAAGTCACCTATCTTTCTATGTTTTAATAAACAATGTGTACTAAGTGATACAAGATGAAGAATTTTCATCATTATTGTAACTTTTGGAATTTACACAGAAGCATTTAAAATCCTGTCTATTTTGCATGRTTGGGTCATATTACCTCCAGTGAAATGAAAGAATACACCCATCTTCCTCCTATTTTAAGCAGAAAGATTTTTTTTTTTTTTTTTTCCGGAGAAGAGCAACTCAGAAAGTTTGAGCTATTTTYATTCTTGGCTATACAATGGTCCTTTATCTGGCTCACACTTCAGCTCAAGATATTTGTGAGTATTTTGCCAATTCGGGATTCCCTGGTATTTTTTTGTAAGGTGGCTAAATACACCTTAGTGAAAGGTAATCAAGGCATGTGATAAATTCAGGAATTAATAAATAGCATGTAGATAAGGCAACAATARTATCAAAAGAAAGAGCACATCTCTGATTTCACATGCAAGCAATACTTCCAGTAACACTGCTAAACATACCTATTAGTCTAAAGGCTTATGGCAAAATTACACCAAAGGGAACTAGGTAACCTACAGCATCTGAGGTAACTACTCTTTCAYGTGGATTTTTCTTTTCTTATAGAACTTTATTTAATCTTTGTGCTTGAAATACTGAAATCCACTTCTTTCACTTTTCATTAGCATGGTGAACTCGCAGAGCATACAGCTCAGCTGAGCAGTCAGCCTTTAGGAAAACTTCCATGGTGTCTTCTTGTAATGGGAATCCCTCCAGTTGTCAGTTAGTAGTAATTCTATAGCTAGTTTATCTAAAGAAACTAGTAAATAATTCCAGCCACCCTGTGTTCATCACACTGCTGCCATTCCAAGCAGCATAGTACTTAACCCATCAGAAGCAAGAAAATTAGATAAAATTAAGCATTAAAATGGTAGATGACAACTTAATTGAGAAATAACTCTGTATGTAAAGCACTTGGTGTCATCACTAGGGTCTGCTCCTCCTTTTCTAAAATAACCGAGTCCTCCTCCTAGGTAGGTTAAGGAGTGATATTTATGGGAAGACACAGACGCTTAATGTAGTAATTTACTGAGAAAGGGAGTTGAGAGGCCTGCCCGTTGAYACCACTTGGTGTGGGTAGCTGTTCCTTGCCATGTGTTATGATAGCTGCTGTGCCACTCTTACGGTCAATGCAGCTACTTCAGCTTTGGGTTTAAACTTTTAACTCTTTGATACCTGTGCATACTGGTAGAGTTTAAGAAACAGAATGAATACAGAAGTCCCAGTTTGGTCCAGAGTGTTAAAATAACTGCAGAATGAGGATGAGCACTCCAGAATTCCTGTCCTGATCACCACATCTCAGTCTGATGAAATACACTGCATCACAGGTTTTAACTGCCCAGCTGAGCAGAAAAAATTCCGATACAGAATGTCAACAGTTTATACCTGCTTCTCTACTTACTTGCTGGTGAGCAACCTCATCACCATCCAGTCTCGAGGAAAGACACTCATTTTCATCAGGTTCCGAAATACACAGAAAATCTTCAGGAGGAACTCCTATCACATAGGGAAAAAAATAAAAAAAATCACCAGCAGCTGCAGATTAATCTACTTGCTTGATTATAAGACAGACAATTAAGCTAAGCGTGCTCCACTTGAGCTTTGTGTTACTAGGCTGTTCACCTGAAAACATGGAAACAACATATATTGCGATATAGCTCTATTCATTTTGTGTGCATCTGATACGTACTAAACAAGTTGCAGCTGTCTTTTAAATCTTAACTTCTAGAGTGAGATGACAAATTTATGTGCACAATTGTATATGACTTCTCATATTATCATCCAGAGTTCCAGTGTCAATTTGCAGCTATTTTCAAATATACTGGAATCATAATCATTTATTTATGCATTCATTTAATTAATGTATCTGTCCAAATTTCTTTGCACTTATGTCACAAATTTGACAGAAAACCACACACCCAAGCCCAATAAAACTCCTACATGCGCTTTTAAAAATAGTAACAGAAAACCCCATTTCTGGCAATAAGCAGCAGAAAAGATCTCTTAAACACATTCAGCTGAATATTTGCTTTCCAAAAAAATCCCCAAACCTGAAGACATTTCTGGTTTTTGACTACCTGCACCTCTATGTCTATAAAGAACAACAGTGAAGATAAAACATGCCAAGTTGTTGGCCTTGCAAACTATGATTTTATTGTTTCGTTTTTCTTCTACACAAAATCAAGATAGCACAGAAAGTGGCAGTGCAAGGTTTCTTCAAAACTGTCCTACCATTATGCCTTAATTGGGGGGTAAGCGGGGGGGAAGAGATTAATATCTTGGTGTAACCGAGCTAAGAGTAAAGCATCAGAAGCTCCTTGACTTTTAGCCTCATTTTGGCCTAGATATAACAGTGGTAAGTGAACATAATGCCTTTCCATCCAAGAAAAAGTATTGGAAATATTATTACAGCAATATTTGAAGGGGAAAAAAAAAGTAATATATATTACTAGGTCAACTGATAGTTGGAAAAAAAGTTGGGTATAAAATCTTCAGCTTCTGTGATAGTCCTGGAACATATCCCTTAGGTTATCAGAGATACACCCATAAGAACAAACACTGTTGTAAAGACAAATTTCAGTTCAATGACAAACCTTTTCACTGGTCTGACATAAGAACTATAGTTTAGATAGCTTTTAAAAATATCTATTAAAAATTAATACGAATTAATTTACCAAATAATTTTCCTATGAGCAATTCGAAAGTTACCTGAAAGGTAGTAATCTCAGATAACTATCAACCTGAGATACATTGAACCCTGCAACCTAAAGGTAAGAATTGTATCATCCCAAATTTATCTCCCTGATTTATTCAGCCTCTCTATATGCACATGAAATATTTAGAAGCTGAAAGCCTATTCAGAGAGGACTTCTCACTGTTTCTCCATTTCATTTGCTAAGGCAAAATAAGTTCCTGCCACATTACATTCTTCTTATTGTCCATATTTTATTGAGTGCCATGCTAATCAAAAGCATTTTATATAAAATCTTGTCTTTATTTATGAAATTATTCTGCCTTTTAAACAGACTGTTGTCGGAGATACTCCTCTTTCCTATGGAAGTTGAGATAAAAAGTTAGTTTCTGCTGTTTTGAGATGTGCCATTTCAAAATGTCAGTGGCAAAAAAACCACCAGAGAGGTCTGTACCCCTCACCAACCCCTTCTGTTCATGAAGAGCCATAATTTAAGTTACTGTTCACAAATTTGGGAAGCGTGCAGCAAGTGGAGTAGTAAGGTTACTGCTTTCCCAAAAAAGAGTTCATCTGCTAGAGACATTTGTATCCCCGAAAAGGCTTGAAATTCTCTTTTGGCATAAAATCAACACCCTTCGTAAGCAAGCTCCAACACATATTGAACATCTAGTAAAATGCTATAGAACAACTGACTTTACATTCACAGGACTAAAAAACCCTGTTCCCCTGACTATGTTCTATATGGTACAATAACGATATCCTTTTATGTCTAATAACATCTATCCTGGGACTTTATTTGCTGTTACTAAGATAATTCAGTGCCCTGTGGTCTTAAATGTTTTTGTAACACCACACCTATTATTATAATAAGTGAAAGGTAGGCCCATGAATAGAGTGCCAGTGAATGGGAATGATTAGCAGAGCAAGTAATCCTGGAGGGATTCCCCTCTGCTCTCCCATTCTGAGTGAATCACCCTACAAACATGATGTTCTGTTGTACCTTTAGTTCATCCTTGCTTTGGAAGTTGTCCAGTAAGTGCTGGAAATGAGTGTCTGACATCTGACGAAGCAAAGATAAAAGGCAGGAGACATATTCTCCCTGTTGACCAAATGAGAAACTATTTCATTCAGACAATCTGAAATTTCATAAATATAAAACTCAACCTGGGGTAAGGTATAAAGGGAGGGGTCTGAAATGGCCCCAATGCCTATGAGAGGAAAGCAGACATGCACAGAGATTAAAAATACTGCATGTTAACAGTTCTTGAATTACTGTTAATACATAGGAATACACCTCTTGGAGGCTCCTCCACAGATGCCAGTTTTAAAGGTCTTTTAACCAATGTTGTAGTCTAAACAAAAATAATTAAAAACCATTAATACAGACATTAATGAATCGCCCTCCAAGCATGCAGTTTTTGACAAACACCTTTTTCAGTTATTTAATATACTACGTCTATCAAAGGTGTGACTGCAGCTCATGCAGACATACCAGGAATTATTTAAACTAATTGGCTCAGATACTCAAAACAATAGAGTGATGACAGCATGGGATCAGTATGGGCTACAAACGGTGTCTGGAATCTTGTAAATATTTGGCTTATTAGTGTTCACCAAGTTACGTGCTGTCATAGCTACAGCACTAACAGTATTCCAGTAAGATACTCTGAATATAGTTTGGGTAAGCCTACATGAGCTACAATTACGTTTCTGGCCTGCAAAGCAGATGCACCCTAACCAGTTACCACAGTATCCCAAAGTGTTTTCCAAAGATGAGCTCCCCCATTTTACATATCTGAAAGCAAAGCACAGAGAAGTTAAGCAATCTGTCCAAGATAACAAGCAAGGCAGTGCCAAGAATGTAAGGACTATGTCTTTTGACTGCCAGTCCCTCGCACAACACTATTTTTTTCTGTCATAACGAGCAATTAATTTGGAAAATATACAACCTACTTTCTAAGCAGTATCTAATAAGATTCCATATATCCCTGTGCTGTGAAATATAAATTCAGGAACAAATACAAGGGGATTTTATACTTGGGACTGTCCATTCCATTTTAATTTTTTTTCTAATTGGCTCAAGCATCTACCCAGAAGCTTTGACATAGGTTGTTCCAATAAACTTCACAGGGCTGAACTTCATTAGGAAAAAAGGTGTGCTCTTATGTGTGAGGTGGCATGTGATAAATAACAGTAAGTCAAATGGTAGGAGTAAAAGGAAATTGAGATGGTACTGGACATTTGCAAGCTAGCGCCCTTCTTGTTTTGTATCAAAGAACATGCCAGAAAACTACTAAATACCTTGTTCTTTATTAGATTTCTACCATTTGTTACTTTATCTGAGCTACCATGGAAAGGTACAACCTTTTCTCTTGTGTGAGAAGTGTACCTTAGTGTACATCTGCCCCCAACAATACCTCTGAGGTTTCAGCCATTTGATAAAAAAGTCTAAAAAAAGGGATGTTCTGAACAACATCATATGTTGTGCAAAAGCTGCATTAGAGACTCTGACAAGCAAAAATAGACTAAAATAGGCTAGAATAGAAAAGGGCAACAAATCCAGAAAAGAAGAAAGCTGAACAGCAAAATTCTTATTTTTTTTCTCCTCTTCCATTGCATCTCAAAGAAAAAATTTCTTCCCCTAGGCTTATGCTGGCAGGCTGGACAAAGTAGTGGCTTTTCCCTCTTCTCCCACCAAGCTCAGCAGGTCACTTGACTTAGGATCTGTTAATTTCTTTTTCAAAAGTATGTTGTGTTTCATTTGCATGAAATAATCAGTGAACCTGGACCAGAGCTCTCTAGGGTGTTAAGTAAAGGGACTTGTCCACTGAGCATTATGGTATTCTCAGTCTTAGGAATCAGAGCCTGATACTCACATAGCCCTTGGTGATACCTATTTAGGGGTGAAGCCCTAGGCAGCTACCCAGCTAGCATATGCCTGAAGTTCTAAACAATAACTCTCAATCACAGGTGCAAAGACAAACAAGAAAATAACCTGGAAATCTACAAAAGCTTCCTGAGCTCCACTGCTTCCTGCAGACCTCACTACTGCACAGAGGAAGGAATGGATCTGTGGCTTATTAAGGGAAAGAGACAGAGCCCTGGGCATTCATGCAGCAGAGATGATAATGAGGTGCCGGTGGTGGTGAGGGACCGAACCAAAGGTTAGAGAAGCAGGAAATAGAAACTGATTGTTAGTTACTAACAGTGATTTCTGCTGTGCACTGCGGGCAACGCTGCCCTCTTACCGCCTCCTGAGACTGCGATTTACTCATGATTGTAAGCAGAGTTTGTAAAAGCACATCCAGGAGGCTYTCCACCATCATCTCAACCTCCTCCACGACATCTCCCTCCTACAGTAAGTGGTGAGCAAACAGACAGTTAGAAACTGGAGAGAATGGAATTGGCAAAGACAATTCTGCTGAGTCAGCCATACCACAAACTTGTTTTGATAGAGAGCTCTGTAACAGAGGTTCAGAGAAGTACAATCAAATTCCTCATTGGTACCAGATACTGTTGTACCATCACTGCTGTGATGCCAGTGTGTGTGTGTGTTACCTCATCAGTCTCTGATGGAGACATTCAGGGTCACAGCCATAAAGGTAAATCTATAATCAAAGGTCTGCATACACTCTAGAACACAATGGGATCAAATTATGTTCAGGAACCTTTATTCCATGGCAGTATTATTTTAGCTTATTACCATGATACCTTTCATTTCATTCCTTTCACACAAAACCATAACTTGTAATTGGAAATACACATTGGTATGAATTATATTTAGCACCATGAGCTTCCTCCTTTAGAGTCAGGTGGGGAAACTTCACCACCCTCTGTTTGTGAGCATTGCTTTAAATGATCAAGTTACCATTTGAGATCAGAGTATTATGATCATCAAAGCTGAGTGTTTAAACTCGGCAGCAATTTCCAGAAGTAAGTGTGATTTCATTGATTGGATAATTTTAGAGTATTCTCTTAACATGAATCACAAAGTGCTAGTTACTGTCTCTTGCAGAACCACAAGTCCTAGAGCTGTGTAGAGCTTTTAAACTCCACTGACATCTGAGTTCTGGGCTTGGATGAAGAAAATTAAACAGTGTCAAACCTGGTAAATGCGTATGCTTTTTTCCCCTCCTAACAGTAAGAACATTGTGTAATCAGAATGCTCTGAGTCACACACACAAAAGCAGACCATCATTTCAGATGTTCTCCTGCTGACAGAAAGTTAGCAGAATTTCATTTTTAAAAGGATCTTTGAAAAACCTGTATTAAGCTATAAAAATCCCTCAGTCTTCATTTTACTAAATCAGTGGTGCAATTAAGAAAAGAAAAAGAAAAGAAAASAAAACAAAACAAAAAAACCCAAGCAACAGATTACCAAAGAGCTGGTCTTGATTATGGAGAAGATACTACTGAGGATCCCAGAGCAGATAAGTAGCTCCTTCTGCTGTCGTAGGTGAAGGTGGATGTGGTGAAGAACTACAGGTAGCAGGATGCGCCGGGACTCTGAAAGAAGGAGAATCAGATCACAGTTCTTCCAAAAGAAAATTAAATTTCAACCATCCCAATCAGCAGCCTTTTGGTATCCAAACTAGCCTACTGATATACAGCACGTTTGATTAATTGGCACAACTTCTATTGTACAGATTGTAGTACACTACACTTCTAAGAACTGCATCTAATGAATGAATAGTGCATCTAGTTTCAAAAGTTCATAAATGCAGTATACATGATGTTCTCAATAGTGATTCAGCTTGGAAACAACAGTTGTGAACTGCTACTTTCTAATGTTGATTTCTTTTGTGCAAACCCCTCACTTCATGTTGCTTTCCAGCTCTATTGTCACAGCTAAGCTAATAGAGCTTCTCAATGTGCCTCTTGGAAACTGGCTAATTCTTCTCTTTTAGGTGGCTTACAAGCCTTAATCTTATTAAAGAAGGAAGAGCAGGTAGCAGCTGCAGAAAACAGTAGCCAAAACAGGAAAAAAAAAAAAAAGGGAAAAAAGTGGCAAGATGTCAGCAAACAGACTGATAGGAGAGATAGAAGGAAAACAAGTCATCACCATATGGGAGGCAAGAAAAAGAGAATGTCTCTTCCTTTAATTGCAAGACCTGAAGAGTAGGGAGGGTGGGCAGCCAAAAGATAACTTTGAAAACTAGGGTCATCTTCCCAGGGCAGGTAGGACATGGGAGAGGTTGTTGACCTGGGAGTATCGGGTCATGCTTCCACGGGAAGGAACAGGATAGGGGTCTACCATTATGCTGGGTGGAAAATGTGGCATCTATACAGTCATAGCTGCCTTGCAACGCTGAAGCTTTCTTTCTGGTTTTTGATGCTGTAGTGAGATGTCATGGTGCTATGCAGCAGCTAAAAGCATCATTAGTTGCCAGTATCATTGTAAAGGAGAAATGAAGGTTAATGGGGAGGACTAAAGCCCTGGACCCTGTGGGTAAAGTTACAAATGGCTTTATTGAGAAGACCAAAGAGGAGGTTTTTGCCCATGAACTGGCACCCACAAAGACAAATATTTTTATCAACAGGTTCAAAACACTATAATTAGATAAAATTCACTGCCTGTTTCACAGCCACCTTTGGACTAATCTACTCATTCTCTACACTGTCTCATATTTTTTGAGATTAATTTCAAGTTTAAGAAAAAAAAATGTTTATAAACAATTACAATGGATAGTTTAAACATGATTCTATGTTGTTATCATTCTCACCTTGCACTGAGTAGAATAATCTGCGTGCACTAACTTGAGATCCTCACCACAGGGAAGATAAGCCCAATGGTGCTTTTTATCTTCCACTATTACCTTCACAACTTCTTTCATTCAGACCTTTATGTATGAAATAAACTCACAATCTTCAACCCTTCTTCATTCAATTAATTCTTAAAGAATTACTAGTATGTTGAGCTAAAGAAATATTAAAGTTATAATGTAAAGATTAAACATACTTTAAAAGAATGCAGTGGGTTTCTCGCATAACTTTATCTCCCTGTTTCTCTTTCTCAGACAACAAGCTTGCTGGAAAGGGGGTTATCTTTCTATCCATGACAACAACAGAAGAGTAATACAAAGTATCAAGTGAGAATTGGCAGTTTTAATAATTGACTTGATTTGTTAATGTACATATTTTTATCAACCTTTAATAACTACAAGTTATCCATGATGGATTTATAAACATTTTCTACTATAGGGAAACTTACAAAGTACCCACAGTGAATATATGTTAACAATGATGCTGCCAAGATAAGTAATTACCAAGATTATTGGCATTCAGCAATGAATTGTTTGCAACAAAGCAGCTGCAAAAAAAATGTAATGTGTTCCTACTCTTAGTTAGCAGCAAGACTTAGCCTCAGACACTGCTGTCTTACCTGAGAAAGAGAACAGGCGACTGTCAACAGTGCGTGCAATAGATTGTAGCTTAACAACATCCATTGATTGCCCAATGTGTACTGTACTGGGCATGCTGCCCAGAGTACCCCTCACGAACTCTGCTACTTCCTGCACAGTGAACATCTGCAACAGCTCATCAAAGATAGCGGGGAAGGAGTTCAGCAAAGCAGCCTGAAAAAAGTAAATGAAGAAACTGAAAATTCTGAATTCTGTAACTGCAGCTAAATGCAGTGAAATAGAAACAACAGTAAAACTGAATTAAGGGTCTGCAAAAAGCTACTAAGTAGTGCACTATGGCCGGTGTTAATGTTTTGCAATACCTAAAGTTCATAGTGAACAAATCACACACAGTATATAAAAATCAAGCGTTGCTGCAATACTAAGTCTTATGATAAGTTGAGCACATACATACTGTAGAGCTTCAAAAGGCTGTATTTTAGGACACAGCTTATAAAACAGAAAAAAATTGAGGTACCAGAGAAGAGAAAATAGTCCATTTTTGTTGATTTACTTTTTTCAGTAAATATAAAACTTGCCTCTGATTAGAGAGTTCCATACCAATTTTTTGTACTGAGCAACTACCTAAGACAGTTAAAACTCTTCAGAAAATATTTTGAAGTAAAGAACATGTTGACAGACCCTTAACCATAGCAGCACTGTCATGTGACATTACAATATTTCTGCAACAGGGGTGGGGTGCGATGTCATGTGAAAGAGGCATCACATCATGCAAGTAAGTGTGCACGTGATTCTTGCAATAACGAGTATTTCCAGTAAGCTGGAGCTATCCTTGAAGGTGTTTCTTAAAGCGCAGAAACAATACCAGCACAACAACAACAGCAGCAAAATAATCAAACTCTTCGTCTCCTATTTCACACTTTTTCAATTAATTTCTTCATAACAGTAGAAAATTCCATGCATCGCCCTATCCTCAAGTTCCACAGACTTGGTGTCATACCTAACAACTGCCACACACCTCTAATGTTTTAAAATTCCTCTCTTTCTTCCTCTACATCCTACCCAAGGTCCATACCTGCTTCCTCATTGTAACTACTTAAATTCCTAGATGGTTGCTTTCTTGAACTGCTGCGCAGCCTGGTTTTGGTTCAGCTGCCGTACTCCCATCCACCCCAGCCACAGCCCCCCCATGCACACTTCCCTTCTTGCTGTTTCCACCTCCCTTTGTCTGAAGCTCTCTACACAAACCACACTGATTTCCTGCAGAAGTTCAGATTTACCAAACTTCGTCGCAGATCTCTGTTCAGCTTTGCCCTTCCAGAGTCTCACCACCTATCAGTATTTTCTTCTATTCTGCAAGTTCTCCTTTTCCTCACAGATTTTTTTGTTTTCTCATTGCATAAACATTTCTGTACCTCTCCCATGCTGGCTCCAAYGCTTGGCATGCCTCTCCTAATCCCATATAATATACAGCTTCCTTCTTTGCCAAGTCTTTCCTCAAAGTATCTTTTCCTCCAAACAACAGTGATATCTATTTAATAGTCTTTGAGCAAAGTCTTAAGTTATTTTTACAACTAACACTGTAGAGCCCATTAAATTATTCTGAATATAAATTTACCTCTTTCTTCTTCACGCTCGTTATCTCTCTCAACATCCTGTCTACAATCAATTCACATTACACAAAACCCCACATAGCCTCCTGGGTGTTGTCACCTATTTGTTGCTACATACATACAATGTACTAACAAAACAAACAAATATGAATCATTTAAATAGCTCATGGTACTCTTGGAAGGCTGTAACGGCCGCAAATCCAGTCATCATCTTTATCTTTGGGATAATACAAGTGAAATTACAATATTGGCCCAACAAATTCTTACAGGAGTTTTCCTAAACTTATTTCTAACTATTACTATAAAGCAGAAGGATTTCTGTGGTGATTTAGGATATCCAGTAGCAATCTAAGGATATGCATGGGATCTCTTCAGGAAGCTTTGGAACTGTCTTGAGGAACAGCTACATCGTTTCATCAGTTCCTTGAAGGGCCCTTTTTTGTACAACACCCTAAAATATGCGGGAACGTTACTCATGTCAAACTAATTGCCTGGAAAGAAGGACGTAATCAGTTTTAATCTCATTGCTGGGAAGAACTATATTGAGATCTCTCTAATATCCTGGATAAGAGGACAAGTGTGAAGAAAATTATGTTTGCTAGGGTCTCAAGTATTTCTGTAGATATTTAACAGTTGTCCAGATTTCCAGAGCTAGTACATAATCTCCTTGGCTCTCCTGAACAATTTGATGTATATAATCTTGTATACGCCCTCAGTACTGTCTTTTCAGTGTGTGGATGCCATAAGCTGTTCCATTAATTACTGAAATATTCCACATTTCCTAGTTTTAAAGTACCAGTCACTTAAACATTACATTCCAGTTTATATGCAGGAAAAGAGGGTTTGGGGTAGGGAAAAGAGATTAATTGGGAACATCCATGATGAAATACTTGTGCAGTTCTGGGGATCATTACTTACAGAATTAAATGACGGCCTTGAAGTACCACCACATTTTTGTGGGGCACATGTCCCAGCTCYGCTCGCCTGCCCTCCAGGCTGAGAGGCCTATGGGGCAATTGGGATCAAGGGGCAACACAGTGGCAAGGGGGAAACAAAAAGTAAACTTTTCAAAGATTAAACAAGGACAGGCTTTACAAATTACAAAAGTCCAAAGTAAGAAATACCATAGTGAGAGAAAGGAGAAGAAAAAAAAAAAAAGAGACAAAGAAAAAAAGGGAAAATAACCCCATCCTCAAATCTAGTCTCCCTCTGTATTTGTGATCAACACAACTGAAAAACAAAGAACCCTAAACAGCCTGCATTCATAAGATGCTGTTTCCACTCACTGTCACTTTGCCTGCAAAATTCTGTGCACTGATTTCTCATGTTCCTGGCTCATCTTATTATACCCACTAATGGGTGATTAAATAAAAGATCAGAGCAGCTGTTCTCAACATCTTTCAGAGAGCTTCTTAAGAAAGAGATCACATTGCTGGCAGCTTCCCTAACCACTGGGGTCTGCTTTGTTGCAATGGTCACAGAAACTGCTTCTGTGGCAAACCACAGTAGGTGTTCAAAACATCTGTAAATAGTAAATTAGTGATTACACATCACCTTCATATTACCAGGAAGTTCTAGGTGGTCCATTTTGACATTCTCTGAGCTGAGGCACACACAACACATTTGAAATTGCTATTTAAAAATTTTAAACACAGAAGTATGTAATTTAGTACGGTGGTCTTTAAAATATGAAACAAAACTTAGCAGCATCCTTACTCACTTTGAGTAGTATCTTAAGCCCACATGAAGTCTTTGTGAAGTCATCTGGGCCATATTCAAAATAACGTATTAAATGTGAGTGTGGGTATCACAGTATGCTTGCGGTCAGGCTGCATATGATTGTGACCATAATTTTAGAGTATGCTGGAATTAAGTTTATCTGACTGTGAGTATATCAATTGAACTTCTCTACTGTGATGTTGCTATGACCCTAAGTATTGACTTGAGCTACTACAATTAAGGATTTAAAATTTCTTGAGGCCAACCGTAAGACATAGGAATGAGAGACTTGAAAATGCAGTTTACTTTTGTGAAGAGCAAAAATTGTATTCTCATGTGACAAGTTACTTTCCTCTTGAGAGTCCACAGTTCAGCTCACCTGTATCTGCCAAGTGGTGCAAAGCTACTGTCTAATAACATTAATTGGCTATGTTGTTTTCCAGTATCATCAGCTTGTTAGAAGGGGAAAACGCTAYTAACCTGCATTTAATTGTCATGTGCCCATATATACTACCTGTGCAGAAAATAGCTGCCTTTTGGTTTGCCAGTTAAAGTGTAGAAAATAGCAAACCTGTGTGAAGATGAGAGTCTCAGAGCTCCTGCTGTCCAAGCTGAGCACAAATCTGATGGACTGGAAAAGCTCCTGGATGCTGGAGCGGAACTGTTCCTCCTCCATTCCACAAGTAGCTCTGGAGTAAAGGATCCGAGATTGGACAATGAACTTGAAAAGATATTCCAAGGCCTTAAGGAGCAGGAGAGGAAAGAGATAAAGACAGAGAAAAAGAGAGAAAGAAAAATAAAGGAGCTTTAAAGAGAACCAGGAAAGATTCTAGGTGCATAACAACTAAATTCTTCAGCTTTAGAAAGGAGAAAGAAAAACAGGTTTTGTAAGTTATATAATTTAGTTAAGGAAGAGCTACTAATAGGCAAGTACCCATTCTCAACCAGTAATCTTTGTTACTAGTATGTCCTGCTAATAAAAAAAGTATGCATTTAAGTCAAATAGACAAATTCGAGTTACATAATTTGAGGAAAATCTTGGTGAAGATAAGAGACTTCTAGTTTTTGCATGATTTGGCACAACAACTGTAAGTGTCTGAAGAAGCTATTCTCCTGTTTTCATTCAAATTTTACCTTTAATTACTTGTGTTAGCTAATCTAGATTAAGATAAGTGGACTGTCAGTGGAACAGAAGAAAGGTTACCTGGAAAAAGGAGAATCTACTTTTCAATATGAACACAACAGCAAGGTTCACCTTTATTTCTGGCAGCTACACGTACAAACAGAAATACATGCAGATGCAGAAATAGAAGACGACAAGAGCAGCACGTGAAGCCCTCTGGCAGCCCATAACAGTAGCAAGCAGCAGTACTGTAGTGAGTATCTTTTTACTTGGAGCTGTGGTAAGTTAAAGTGTCTTTCTTTTATTGTCACACATGAAACTTGGAGAGCACCCAGCAGAGGGAGAATAACCTGCACAGAAGATGGCATTTAACACCGTTAAACAATGTGCGATAGCTGCAGCCTGAAGGACTGGCAAATTGGAGCTTTTTGTAGTAGAATAATGATTTGCTCTATGACATGTCTAGATTAAGCCTGAATTGGCAACCTAATCATCTTTACAAAATTTTAGTTAAATGGCATTATTCAGAACTCCATTTATTTGGCAGCAGTGTCAATGAAGAAAAATACTATGTTCTATGCAGCCTCTAACAAGCTTACCAATCTATCAAAGGTTCTCACAGACACTAATACAGCAATGTAATATTCCACACAGCAACAAGGCCTTTTTGATCATTTGGTGTACACAACTGTCAACACTGAAATGTACTAAATATCAGTGACATTTAGACTTCACACCTTCCCTTAGTGCTTAACATGCTACACCATTAAAGCAGGATTAAGGGAAGACGTGATGCATAGTTTGATGATATCCTCAAAATTCAGCACGGGAAACAAACAGGCTGAGCTTCAGTAATCATAGTCTATACAGAAACATTAGTAATATTCCACTGTATTCACTGGAAACTATTCTTGTCTTGCTTCACTGTTTGGGAACTGAAAGTTAATTCAAATACAAATTTTGCCCTCATCAGATATTTTTGCATCCATAAGATGCCCCTCATTGAACCACCACTCTATATGCACGAATATGCAATGTGATGTTGTAAGCTTTAGAATGCTACAGTTTTAAGGATGGAGAATGAGAATGTGAAATTCCTCATAAAGCCATCACAGATTTCAAAATGCCACTGATACTTACAGCCTTTTTTTTTTTTTAAGGAATGATAGCAACTTCAGTAATTTGGCAGTATGTTATTTATACTTCTGTACTAAAACATCTCCCAGTGAAGCTTCCTTACACCAAAGAACTTCATCAGGAAATAGCACTTTATATTTCTGGATAGTTTCCAGACAAAGGTCAATTGGTTCACAAGAGTCAGCTCTTTAAGGTTAGCATCTCTGCTGCTAACACCAAATACAGTAAGTCAAGTGCTTGTACAAGCTGTTTTACAGGTTCGGTATAGACAACCATAATTCTAACCTGAAAGCTCATAACTTTAATGTGACGATTATGTTTTGCAATGAATCAGAGGATTTATGTATGAAATTGTGTAATTCTCTGTTGAAAGTGAAATGGCAGGCTTTCAGAGACACTCCACAGCCTTAGCACAGTCAACCTAAACTGTTGCCTAGAATGAACCCACAAAGGCAGTTAACTGAAGAGCTCAGTGTGTTTGCAGACACATGGCTGAGATGGTAAAAACACAAAGTCTTGTTAGCACAAATCAGCACTTGGACTAACTTTGACTCTTACTACTTACAAAATCACAGATATGATGCATATATGTGCCTAAAGACACAGAAGTGCACTGAAATAAAATTCAAGCCTTCTATTATGTTTGGCATGGTACAAAAAACCAGTATCAAATTAAAGGAAGTTTCTTAAAAACGTAGTCTGTATGCATGTTCACACAATAGGTGAGCACACAGCACTCACCTGTGACCAGCAACCTAAAGACTCATGGTATATCACATGCAAAACTTAAGTGGATGAACAGCATCATAACCTTATTTCCTCTCAACCAAACAATCCCTAAATTCTACCAGTGGTACTCCAGGAGAGACGAGAAAAGGAGTAAGAAATGTGCGTATAGATAACGCATCTCAAAGACGCGTTATTACTTATAAGATACTCATTACTTACTAATGAGTAAACTTCCTTTCTTCTCTGAGTGACTGTCCATATGCATGTTCACTCTGTGAACACAGGAACAGCACATCTCAACTTTCACAGATTACCTGGTGGTTGGTTGCAATGTCCCAGGAAAATTAAAACCAGAAGACCACTATGACAAAAGCAGCATCAGTTAGAAGCTTCTACGGTAACACAAGTAAAGTGGATAAATTTCTGTGGTTATTCTGCGGGTCTAATGGATAAAGATACTCTTCAGAGACACTAGTGTCACTTAAGCCTTCAGGGATTATGCTCAGACAACATTTGATGGTTTTACTGTAGCACATTCATAAATCCAGTGGACAGTCTTGGGGACAGTACAGCTGCACATCTGGACTCATCTGCTGTAGAGATGAAGAGTCTGTTCAATTCAAACAAAAGGCAAACCATACCTGATGTTCAGAGTATGAACAGATGAATCAACCTTGTATAGAGCTGCTTTAAGAAAAAGCACGGATTGATTTCCTAACTCAGGAAACCCAAAGATTACTTTAGGAAAGAATCTAGGAAAAATGGGTAACCTTATCATAAGCACAGTGTATGTAAAGAGAATTAGCTCTGAAGGCCTGAATCTCTTTCACGGTCCTAACCAAAGTGAGTAAAAGCCATTTTCAGTAGTCTCTGCGTATCCACTTCACCATTCAAGAGCAGCCAGCAAACTTCTGCTACTGTCAACGTGTTTTTTCCAGAGAACAGCATGCTTGCTTCAAGTACAAGAAGCATCTACTATGCAGTTCTAAGAAAAAAAGTGCAGAGGTTCAAGTGAAGGTACCAATCTGAGTCTTGTGAGACCTAGGGCAAAGTTCAAGGCATCAGCAATAAAAGGAGGAGCAAGTCCCACAAACAGACTGACCAGGGTGGAACAATTATAATTACATCAGCAATTTTCTGTTATTCTTAGAAAAAGCGAGACTGTAGAAAATGTACATCACCAAATAAGGTAATTATTTCTGAATGAGGTACTTAATAAGTCCAGAGACAGACTGGTCTCAAAAGCAACAGACTGACATTTCTTTTTTAAATTCAGGGTGAAGAAAACAATTTGGAGAAGTCCCCAGTCTCAAAAGGCAGGCCGAGAATGTAATTCCAAATCTCTCATTCACTAGCTCCCTGGCTGGCATGGCTCAGAAAGTATGTTCAGGGTTTTGAAGAAATCAGCTGGGAACACTGACCCTTTCCATATCACTGATTCATGTAAAGCCCCATAGTCATGGTATGCAGTACCTCAAAGTCTCTAAAAAAAGCTTGATGCATGTACTGTGTGGTTGAGCTCCAGAACACTGATATGAAGATGTGACTTCCTGAGGAAGAAAAGGTCTTGCTTTTTCAGTGGGTTCCTCAATCTAGGCAAAAGCCACCTGTGATTCTGCTACTGGAAGATAACTAGGGCTGAAAGGGCATCTCCTAGAGACACTTCATCAGTTTTGCCATGACTAGTAGGGAAAGTAAAACTGTCTGTGGAGCCATACATGGACACTTCGTTACAGAATTCTCCAGGGAGGCACAGGCAGCTCTATCTGGATGCAGCTTACGTGGAGCTTGTTATAGGGCATGATAAAGGACCGTGATGCCATGTGTTCTAGCACAGGTAGACACATCCTTTTGGTTATAGTTCCTCCAGGTTTCATAGAAGTTTTTTGAGAATTAAGAGCAGTCTTGAGGGAAGTAAGTAATTTTAGAAATAGTCTAGAGCACCGCTTGCTAATGCCAAGGTCAAAAATCAGAATCCTATGAGATGTCTGCATATCCATCATGAATGTACATAGGCAGTCAAGAGCCAAATAAAAGTGCAAAGAAATTTCAACACCTGCTTTAGGGTACTACATTTAACAGCTAATTCAGGGAAAAAGGGATAGAGAGCTATCAGCTAACTGTTTTCTCAGTTGAAGAACTACTAATGCAGTGAATGTAGTGAAGACATCCAAGACCACAGAAATTCCCAATAGTAGAATATAGTACTAGTAATGACACATCAGCAAGGACAATGGTTTTGGTACAAACTTGCTCCAAATATCTGAAATAAAATCTGGAAGCAAAGAAGGAAATCAGTCATTTTCCTGTAATGGAAGAAGATAAAGATCTTAATTTGGGCCTCCAAGATATACCTACAAAGGCAACTGTCTGAGTAAGATGTGACAGAGGGTCAGTGGTAGAGGATGCACTGTTAGGTCTGCAGAAACTCTAGTGGTAATTATAATTCCTGTGCTTGGAAAGGTTTGGGCTGTCAGGTCTTCAAAATGACCTCACTCACGGAGGGAACAGCTACTTTCTAGGCAAGTACTTGAGATTCCCAGTAAGCAAAGAGCTGCCTTGGAATCCTTGAAAGAATGTACCTTATTCACAACAGTACGTTGAATAACCGAGTTTCTGAAAAACATTCCAGCATTCGTATTTTTAATATTTCTGAAAAGGACTACTATGAGGTTCAAAAAATGCAGATCACATAGGGACAATATCACATACATCTCTATTTGCTGCATTGCGTATAGCATTAATGAGTGGTTTGAGAGGGAAGAAAACCTTCTAGAAATCATTCCAGCTAGAGGTCTTCCTCTCATCTCATCTCATAATTTTAATAGGTTTCTTTGTAATTAAAAAAAAAAAAAAAAAAAAGGAAGGATAAGGATGGAAACAAAAAGAATGAGAAAGCTGATAATTTCTTGAAAAGACATCTTTGCCCCATTTTCACCATTTCCTGTGAATCTGTGGTTGAAAAGTATTACAAAGAAGTTGTTTCTAAGTATGTAAATATCTACAAAAGACAAAGTAAACACAAAGCCCTTGTGAGTATCAGGATATGATCTTAACAGGAGATCTTGAAAGCTAGTTGATGGCAGTGATGCCATAACATTCAAATGGAACAAAGATTCTCAAAAAATAAAAATTACTTCCTCCAAAATACTGACTAAATTAGACTAAAGGAGGCAAAACAAAGAACAAAAATATCACAAGAAGAAAGGAAAAGCCATAATAAAGTCTGAAACGTATGCCAAGACACAAGCATAAATACATTTACAAGGAACAATCTCTGACTTTCCCAAATGGTTGCCAGAAATTAAAGGAGTAGTATATGTATGTGTGTGTGCTTCACCTGTGAGATGCTTCACCTATGTGTACTGACATGGAAAAGTGAGAAAAAGAAAATGCTAATCTCTGCCACTGCTACTAGTTCTAAAAGCACCTAGACTCAAATGTTTGGACAAAAGCCTACTCTGAGTAAGAAGGTACAGATGGACATTCACTCAAAGAAAAATATCTTCCTGCAAATTTTGGAATCTTGTATTTACGTACTTGACACACTATCTTTCTGTTTTACAATTACACATGGTAAAACTAATACTTTATTCTCTGATTTCTCTGTAATAGCACCAAAAATATTTCCTTTGTTTCACATGCCGTTAGAAAGCTGTGCCTTCCTGCGAGATCATACTCTCATCACGGAACTGTGATTCAGGTCCTGTGCAATGACAGTTGTTAGAATTTCCATCCAGTTAAAGGCTCCTTTTTCTGCTTCATAAAATACTCCAGAACTTCAACCAGTAATACAATGAAGCTGTGTCACAGCCAGAAATGAAAAGCATATCTTTGATCCACAGCACCAGTGCGGATACATTTAAAATAACTGCTTCTTGAAGTGCAAGGTGTAGACCACATATATAAATGGCCAGTGCGTATATACTCCATGTAAGTCCCACTTAAGTTCTCCACAGGTCTTCAAAAGGACTTAAGGAGACATAATTCTTCCATTTTTTTCTGCACAAGAGTGAATCTCCCCCTAAAATTAAAATTTTGGCAAAATATTTAAAAAAAAAAAATTCTGGTTAAACAAATAAGAAGTCAGTGCCAGACTACCCTTGATTTTATTTACAGCTTCCCCGTCCCTTTTGTAGTCACAGATGGAAGAGACACACAAATACTTTCATCGAATACATACTCTCATTGCTTCCTGGATGTGGTCTTGGCGTACAAGCTCAGCTGAACGGTCCATGTACCACTTCAAACATCGGATCAGTTCTCTGAACATAACGAACAGTGAAAAGAGGAGGAACCTTCAGCGCTATTTTAAAATTAGTCAGGCAACAAACATTTTGGTTTTAGGGAGAAATCTATAAAATAGTCTCATTTCACTCCATTTCAGTGGTCAGCTATAGCTGTCCTAGCTACTGAATTTACGTAATATATACGTTTATTTAAGTTTCAAAACCAGAAAATAATTTCTTCTCTGTAATTGACTTAGACCATGAGGAACAGTAAGAGAACATCAAAAAGATGTTATTAAAGAGATAGCTTTGATAAAGGCATGCAATATAGTTCTAAGACCAAAACATACTCTTTTTTTTTAATAAGAAATTCCAGATCTCCTCTAAGTAAGAAGTTTTTAGAAACTAAGATCACAAAGAAAATACATGCATCTATTTTCGTAAGTACACAATACCATTTGGACATTAAAGAGTTGTATTAAAAACATGTTTTATTTCAGACATCAGACTACCAAAAATCATTTGTTTTGTCTGAAAGAGGTGATAATTAACACAAAGCAGAACACCTTTTTACCCTCTGAACATGACTGTGCCTTCTAGTGTTGTATAGTATCTACAGTTTTTTACCTGCCATTGACAGAATATTTTTTATATGTATTTTTTAATTATATTAAAATGTAAATGGCTTAAAACAATCAAACCCAATTATAAGCTGTTTTTAATAGTTTATTGTGGCCAAAGATAGGATATGCTCAAATATACAAAAGAAATGGTCTAACAGAAAGGAAAAACAACGCCCTGAATGATAACTGTTACCGCTTTCAAAAATCTATCTTATTCTCTGATGCAAAACTCAAAAAAGAATACTAGAAAATAAGGCAGAATCTTCAAAGTGACAGTGAAAATTAAGTTTCTGATCTACTGAAAATATACACTTACTGTAATCAAATAGAACATCTTCTTATGTTAATACCTGTCTACTTTGGAAGAGGAAATTACAATTAGTTCTCTAAGCTTTCACACAAGTCTTATATCCCAACATCCTTAAGACAAGAAATGTATATGCTCTTGGCAGCTCATTAGTACAGACTGACAATGAGTTGTTGCTGAGTGGCAGTGTCTCTTCAGTTAAAAAAAAAGCAAGTAAGATTTGCCAGTTCAGAAAGGCAAGATAAATTCCAAAGTCTGCTCATTCTTAGGCACAGGTGACATTCAGCAGCTTTTCTCTGTAACTGTGCTGGAAAACTTTCATCTGAGTAGTTCTACTTTTGAAAACCACTGCTAACACGAAGGTTATGATTCTGATGGTGACATCATTCAAAAGCTTGCTAATACCATCTCCTGAAGTGATGGATAAACAAAACCTACTTGTAAGCCAGTGCTCCTGCAAAGTGCTTCTGAATGTAAGTGTCCATCACAGGTCGAAAATGAAAATACTTGCTGTCACGCAGCAGGTTTATGATGAATACCTGTGGGAGATGAAAAAGTGAACCCATACTAAAGGAAATTGCACACTGTTGCTAGGTTTCTATAAACAAGTTACAGAAGCTAAGGAACAATGAAATACATGAGTTTCTTTAAACAGTCAGTAGTTGTGTTATTAGGTGTTACTGTTTGCTTCTCCCAAGTGATAGCCAATATTGCTGTCCTTGGATCTGTTGAGGCTATCCTGCCCTCCTCACCCAAGATTATTACAGAAAAGATAAGGCTGGATCCAGCTGAATATTTCATGGAAGTAAAATACTAGCAACATGATAATAAGAAACTTAAAACTCACTGACCATAAGATAAAGAAAAGTAACAATTCAGCAGCTTACCAAAGACTGAAAGACCAACAGACCATACTTTTCTGTGTTGTCATCCAAAACTACAAACAAYGTGTCAAGAATATCTTGTAGGAACTAAAATGACATGAATGAACAAAGAATTTCACATTCAATTGTATTCAAAAGGTTATTTCCCCTGTGCTTTCATGATTTCATACATGTTGATATCTTTTTGCAAAACACTTGCCAAGGACAAACCACTTCAGGTTCATCCATATGATGTGACAGATTTTCATTTGTTTTTACTAAGGAATATTTCTAAACAAAAATGACAGAAAAACAAAAAATAAGAAATATGTACCGCATGCCTGATTTGTAAATATAACTGAGTGTTCCTTTCACTGTAAGCTGACTAAAAGCGCTGCCTAACAACAGTGGCAAAACAACTTACTTTCATTCTCATATCATTACAGTGTATCAGATACTGTTCGTCATCAAATGACTTGGAAGCATATTAACTGGTGCTCCAAATTATGTTTAATATTGAAAACTTTTGTTACATGACAGAAAGTAAAGCTTTTATAACAAGCATTAATTGGGTCAAGTTACATACTGCCAATTGTTTCTTTCATCCAGAACACTGCGGCTTACTGAATGCTGACAATTCAGTGATTTTCTTTCCTGAAAGCACAGTCCTCAGAAAGGATGACTGTGAAGAAGAATGCTGAAGATCAAGTCAACTGCACATTCTCTCAGGATTTTTTGATCTATTCTAATTAAATTTCTGATGTGGAAAACAAGAAATAAAAAATAACAATTTATGAAGTCTCTGAAAGGATAAAATTTCTTTTTTTCTGAATTATTGCATTCTGTTCTTCATAGCCCAATGCCAAATGGCAGCTGCTTTAGGGAGGGAATCAATTACTTCTCCCCTCCCCTTGGAGTAATTTAATCCATATCTTTTTATGCTTTTCTCTATAAAAAACAGATACTTGTACTGCCCTACAAACAAAGTGTACAAACRTGACATTCTTGAAGAATTCCAATATAAATGGGGTATTGTCCTCTTCTGTTACTGTTACGAAGTTATGAAGATTAACATTCAAGATATGGCAACATTCAAATGAGTTACAGTGAAGTGGCTTTAATCATAAACTACTAAGTGATGGGATTTCTCTTTGGTTTCTTCTCTTTGGTTGTTTGCCGTTAGAAATCATCTTCTTTTACTTCTAGATATGTAGAAATAAATTCTAGGGAGAGTTCTCAGCACACCTAAAATTATCAGAGGGGTATCTGGAATGCACTTTTTTTTTTGCTGAGATCACAAGTATTCAATGCATTTTGAAGTTCCTTTGACCTAAGAAAGTTCAGGTCACACAAAGGAGTGGCATGTAGAGCAACAGTGGTTACAAAACACGATGAAATTATCAGACAGGAGATAGATTACTGATAGGTTAGACATGCTAGAAAGCAATTAGTGCTCTAGGCAACAGCTCCATTTCACAGTGCTGGGACAGGAAAATGGGTTTGCAGGATGGTTCACTGGCCATTGAGCAAAACTTATCTTTCAAGGTTTCACATTTCTTTCTCCTCTACACATTTGGAACACATTTGCAAAACAGAAACATAGATCAACTCTACTAGCTGTTTGAAAAGGCCAGGTTATCTGAGTCAGCTCTGTTTTCTTCACTCTAGAAATGACCAACCACACTTACGCAATTTCAGAGAATGTCCTTTAGAAAATACTATTGGAACAGATAAGTCTGCACAAAACACCACTACCAGTGGCTGTGACTACATCAGCAAGCAGTGTGGCTCAACAGGAGTGGGCCTGCAGAGTGGAACAATTGGTGCTGAGGACCTGATACTCGCAGCACATGTGGTGAGGGAATTTTGCTAAGGATTAGCTCTATTTTGATCCTAAGGACTAACTATCCATTAATTTTTGGAGTCTATCTTCCTGTTCAGTTTCATGTCAAAATAAAATCGCAATTCATACACTCTGAGAATTCACAGCGTGAATCAAAAAGTACAATAAGAGGGAACATTCAGAAGTGCACTGCAGGTCTGAATTCACTTGCTATCACAGATACATCCAAAGACTGTTATTTCATGTAGTACCTTAACAATTTCCTCGCCACTGACATGTCTCAGTCTTCCTAGAATATCCATCACACGATCTGGGTAAGCTTTCCATTTCAGCAGAGCAAGCAAATCCACTGCAGAACAGTGAGAGAAAGAGCTAGAATCCATACCCAGAGGGAAGAATGGTAACCCCAGACCCCCCCGAGATTAATTACGTTACACTTCTGCTCTTGTTGCAGTTCACACTTCTTGGGGGGAAAAAAAAAAAATAAGGGAAAACAGGAAGGAAAATATGGAGTAAGTCCAACACTACTAACAAAGAAATGAATGGAGGAATGGTAAAGTACTTTAAAAAGAGTAAAGACTGCATTTTTCCCTATGTGACTTGACACYGCACTGTGGACAATCCACTTTTGTCTTCCCATGCTTCAGGGACGTTGCCATAACAAATTTCTATTTACTTAGTAACTCTGTAAAAGCTGAACAAAACAAACTTTGGCTTGTGTAGAAGTGCTAACACTGAATTTTTTGTTCTTCAATCATTTAATGAAAATTAACTTTGCTTTAACATATTACCCTTCTCTTGCACTTACAGTAATGTCTGTAACTTCTCTGCCATCTGTCAATATCCTCAAAAAACAGTTTCTGCTCATTTCAATAGCGATAGTAAAAAAAAAAAGCATACATAAAATGAAATTGTAACAAAGGAGTATTTTAGTAAAACAAACAGACCACAAGCGTACCCATCTTATCTCTCTTTTTCATAATCCCTGTCGCCTTGGGCAATTTTGAAGGATCAGCTACTTACCATTCTGGGTCAGTTTGGTAGAAGAAAGCTGTGTGGAGACTGAAAAGGTCTCTTTGGTGCTGCGCTGGAAAATGAGGCTGGAAGGGATGTTGGGGCAGCCATTGTAGTCCTCTTTGCAGCAAGGCAGCCCCAGGTACAGTGCGTGATTGTTAAATGTGCTGTTCTCATCACACTGCAGGTACAGGACAAGAAATGGAATTGTACCTCGTCTATCTCATTCCACACATTCACACCCTGACAGCAATTGCCTAACAGTACTTTTATTGATCTTTTGGGTGCACAAAAACACTTCTAAGAAAAAGCTGTGCTTACCACCTTCGGGGCCTGTACACACACAAAACAGACCCAGCTCTAGAAAGTGTGGTCTCCTAACCACTGACTCTTTAGAACTTATCATGATCTTCCAACTGTACAGCTTAATGCTGCTGTCTGAAAATCACACTGCAGAAATAAACCAAGGTAAATCAGCAGGAAGAAAAAAAACCAAACAGCCCCCCCCAAACCCCTTTCTACAGGGTTGCCAGGCTGTAGCATTGTAACATGATGCATCTGAAGTACAGCATAATTTCATAATACAAAAGTATAGAGTAATGCCATAGGCTGGTAAAACTGCTGAATGCTCATAAGCACTAGTATGTTGAAATTCAAAATAGATAGGATTAACAGAAGAGAAGTCCTCACTATCTGAAGGGAAAAGGTAGGCTGTAGCTAGAATAGAAGGCTGTATCCATCCCTAGTCATGTGATTCTGAATTTATAAAATTTTGAAACTACTATTAATCTGTTCCTTACATACTTCTAATGAGGGTGAAAAAAAGATAATGTAATGGCCATTACTTATTTAAACTGAAGTAGAGATGAGTAGGTGAAAAGTCTGCAGAGAAGAATTGGTACCTTATAAACATAAAGCTCATGGATATCATCTGACAAGGTAGTGCCATCATCTCTCATCAATGGAGTGAACGCAAAACCAAAGAGCTTCTTTTCTCCCTTGTCTTTTGCTGTAGCAAGAGACAGAAATAAGGAATCATATTTGCACATATTCCGTCTGTGCATATGTACCACAAGGTTATTCACTAACTTCTCTACATGCCTAACAAAAAGCACGCAGGCTACATAAGAAACAACATATAATATACTATGTCTAATTCTATGCAAATAATCGACGAGCCTCAAAACAAACACAAACATGCCAATCATAGTAAAATATAAAAGATACATGCTGTAAAGAAAACATTCCACAGGAAAACACAGCAAAAGAACAGCAGGGGAGAACATCTACAAAATGTTTTGCCCTGTGCTGATTGTTCACCATGTTTTTAATGTGCTGTTTAATAAATGTAGCAACCAGCTAAGTAGCAGTGCACCTTCACTGTATTTTAGGTTGGCACCCGTCCCCTGCTTTCCACCCAGTAACAGCCTCATCCAAATATAAATTGATAATGGAAAGACCTCAGCTTTTTTTGATTTCTCTTGGTTATATTTTGCACTCACTGGAGCAATGTCTGAACTCAAACCGGAGGTGAGACCCACGGAACCTGTCTATAGGGATGGGCAACTTGATGATTTCCCCCCATCGAGGGCTGTTATTGTGGTAAAGGACAAAAGAGTGGTATGCACTCCTGCTTGGCTCTCCTGAGCCCAGGCTGATGCAGTCCTGGAACAAAAGAAAACAATTTAAGATTAAAAGACATCACATCACTACAGTTGAGTCATTTTATTACACGGTGATAACCTTTATATAATTCATATCTTTCTGTAGACATAAAGGAAGAGTCAGAAGCAGAAACTCAGACACAATGAAATCTGAAATTTTTGAAGAGACCTTCAAACTGTGTTTTGGGTCAAAGGATGAGCTAGGAGACCTATGATACTGGATGAATTCCAGTATCTTAAGTTATTACTTAAGTTATTATTTAAATTAAATTTAAAAAAAAAAAAAAAAAAAAAAAAAAAAGGACCTAATGGGACCATCACTTGTAATATTAGACTTTTCTGAAAATATC
The DNA here is from genome assembly GCA_035582835.1 of Phoebastria nigripes. Taxonomy (NCBI): domain Eukaryota; kingdom Metazoa; phylum Chordata; class Aves; order Procellariiformes; family Diomedeidae; genus Phoebastria; species Phoebastria nigripes. The sequence continues at coordinate 690,782 of JAYKAV010001234.1, forward strand.
ATTTAATCAGATTTCTGCTTCAGTATCTCAGTTCAGAAGTGATACCTGAACTTTTCAAGCTCTTAAAAATGTTGGTCTTTTGAAACTACAACCATCCAGCCTCACCAAGTATCCCAGAAAATTCTGATCGAGTTACTTCATTAGCGGTAAGCAAAGAATTTCTGTTGAATAGGCATCACCTAAAAATATGATGGGATCTGAATTTCTGCTTTTAGATATAAAAAGCTCAGAGATCTTCACCAATCTATGTATTCTCAAAATACAGATGAAAAAAAACATGAATTGATATAATTTAGGAAATATAGAAATCCTTAGTCAGAACATGAGCGAAGGAAGTTAGGAGAAATACTGAAGTCCTGAAATAAGGACAGTAAAAGGTCCTTTGTAATGAAGACATGGAGCAGGAAGCACATTTTTTTATATAAGCACTAACCCATGTTCCAGACCTAGCACTTACAAAGTGACCCAAAAGATACAACATCTTATAAAACCATGCAGAAAAAAGCCAGCTTAGAGATTCTTCACTTTCAGCATCTCTAAGGATAATGAATCCAGGAAGCTGAGCAGACCCAGAGCGACACACGCAATATAAATTCTGATGTAAAAACACTCCACATGGAATAGTATCATGACAAGAAGAACTAACAGTCATTTCCCCATGGAATCTCTAAATTCTATCCCAAGAAAATAACGACAATGTTGATTTGATTTTTTCATCTGTAATCAAGGGACTACCAAGTCAAGTATATCCTATTAACCAGACCCAGTTAGTTCGGCCTGTGGTAATATTCTTCTGGCTTCGAGAAAGTTAAGAACTTGTGAAGGAGCCCAAAAAGAAATAAAAGTTCTCTGGAATTTTGGGATTCAATGCAAGAACAGCCTCCCTGGGCAGAGATTCATCGCAAAGGCTCTAATCCAAACTGAGTGACTGAAGCATATACTCGCAAAACTCAGTCCACTCAAGTAAGTCTTAGTAACTACATGGTATGTGTCACAATCCCGGCATAAAGGTGATTTTTTTAATACAGCAACAAGAATTAACTGTTGCAGACATTAACAGGTTGGAGTAAGATTAGTGGTGGCAGTACTAAAAAACAGAATGCCTGCAATATCCCAGTTATATTTTGTGATAAGAGTAACTTGTTGGGCTTCAACACAGCGATTCCGAAACCTCATTCTGCATTAGGTTCTTAGGAGAAAGTAAAACAGTACTTGTATTTCTTCTATAAGGTACAGTAAAAATTCAAATTTTAATGTGAGCTTTTTTCTGTTGTCTCAAAAAATTACCTGCCTTGGCAGACATATGGTCAGTCTTTGAATGCTGTTTCATGCTATACACTTTAAATAAATGAATAGGTGAAGAGTCTTTCCTTCTGGTTGTTAACTTAGTTTCTGTGCATTTATACTACAATCTATAGTCTGAGGAGGGAGGATTGTTTAATCTTTAATTCTGAATTGTGATCTGCAAAATGTAAACATGGAACTAGTCTCTGTACACCTAGTTACCATGAGACCCAAATACATAGGTGAATTAGAGGGCAGAGGCAAATAAGGGAAGCTAAACTAGACAAAGTATCAGGTAATAATTTTATTGTTTAAGGTATGCCTTGCAATTCAGAAGATATTCCTGCTACTGGAACAGAAAGAATAAGTGAGAAATGTGTCAAAATCTTTTATTTTTCAGACTATATTGAAAGATACTAACAATTGAGTAAGACCATTTTGAAAAGGAAATACTCATTTTCATTTTGAACAGCACTGTATTCTGGGAATAATCTCACTGCTTTCAATAGGACTATTTCTGGACCAAGATATACTCAACAGCAATAAGGATTTGAGACAGACTGAATATTCTCCTTAACGCTGCGCATGGTTCTGCTAAAGTCTTCACAAAGGCATAATTCAGATTTGGATTGTGCTGCTGGTCAGGAAAAGTTTAGATTTTATTCTAATATCAGATGAAAATTTTATGGCAATTCCCCCACTGTACTGTGTAACTCAGCACACGCTTTCTCATTTGGCAGTCTCTGCTTTGGAAAGGCCATAGGTCAGGAACAGTAAAGGATATTTCAACCAAGAACAGTCTTGCTTTGGGGTCAATGATTGAACTTTCAGTGTTCTGCCCATACTATTGTAAGCCTGGGAGTTTTTTATTAGCTTCTTTACTATATCACCTACTGAAAGTTATTAAATTAACGTCATAATTAGACAAATGAAATAGAAGAAAGAAAATAGCTACACTTGACTGCGAAAGCAACCTCAGGTCACGCAAGTGATCATTCAGGGGACAAGGAACCCAAACAAAGCAATTCCCTTCATCAGTACTGCACCAAGCCCTATCCAACCCACACCTTATTCTTACCATTTATATCAAAAAGTTATTAGACTCCTCTTGTTGCAGTCTTTTGTATTTTCTTTTAGATTATGCTGAGTGAATGAAATGAAAGTCCTGATCTAGCAGTCTCTTTACAGCTGAATGAAATTATATTCTGTCTTTGGGTGAAACCAGGTCCCTCCTAACAGAAAATGGCAGGTCATCACACACTGCTCTAGGTGTCCATACCAAAGATTACATAAACCAGATGGTTGCAGTGAAAAATAAGCCATCTAGGGTGTAAAAGTAAATTCTTAATACAAAAGGTAAAATAGTATCCATTTAGTGGCATACTAAATAACCCAGACCAGCAGGCCGGTGTTAAGTTTTAGACAAGTGGATACCTAGACTTTCCAAAACCCGTTGCACAGGTGGGATGGTTAGAACTGATGGAGCTCTTTGTTCTCAGGGCTTTTCACCTGAAGCAAGAAGATTTTGAGCACCAACTCTGCCTGTATTTCTCAACTGAAATCTGCATTCCGAAAGTTGAGACAAACTGGAAATCTACAGTTCAAGGAGCTGAATCCTTATAATTTTCAGGGCATTTCTATAGACTCAGAGCAGCCATATACACTTAATTGTCTTCTACAAGGACAAGGACATTACCATTAAATGGTAAGATAACCCACTAAGTTAGAAGTAATTCCAGATGGCTGTCTCATTTGCTTTAACTTTGGTAGATGAATTTGCAGAATTTTTAAATCATGTAGAAACTATGGCAGTGATGAAAAAAGTTTGCAAACTCAATTCTAAGTAGCTGCTTCTTTCTCTTATGTGCATGTGATTACTCCTTCAAATTGTCATTTAGCACTTTTGAACTATGTCTCTGTATTCAGTTCAACTGATACTCAGTTTTATATGTTATTTTTCTCGTTCTATTCTGCAGTTAAGAGAGAATGCAAATGTACCTAAGCAGCAAGGAGGAGTTCAAATTAAAGGGAAGGAGAGTTCAACTTCTATTGTCCTTGATGGCCCTTTTACTTATTTTTCAGTAGATACGATAGGAAATACTCAAAGGTACAAGCTATGTAGAAAAATTCTACTGTCTGCATGTTTGAAATACAGTGGATCTTAAGCATCATTAGACGTCATGAACCAAAGAGCTCCCTGACGTAAACAAAGTATCTTTGTTGCTTTGACTGCAACTATACAGAGGAGCAATAACATAAAAACTAGTACAAAGATTTTCTTTTAAATATGTGGTTTATATTTAAAAAACACAAAAGATCCTTTATATGTAAAGTCTCTCCTTTATGACAAATATTCACCTGAATTTTTTCTAATCAGATTGACTACCTTTTACTAGTCTTTCTTTCTTTGTACCATGTCTGTTCCACTATCCCACGTAAAGCCCTGAAGTACTGTTACAGTACCTGTACCCCCTTGTAAGGGTAAGAAAAAAATAACAATATCTGTGAATGACCATTCCAACCAAAACCACAGAAGCAGTTAAGACTGTTAATGTCTAGAAATTATATGGCTTTTATACTTAAACATTAGCTACAGTTACAGTATAATTAGCTACCATTCTGTACATTAGCATTTGAAGATGCTGATATTGCAGTTTGGAGGGTAAAGACCTACATTGGTCTTTGGCAGACTGCTGTGAAATAAAGCGATGATTAAAAATATGTCACTCAATTTGAAAGGTAGGCCTAACGCAATTAAACAGAAAAGGATTGTGATCTTCCTGCAACAGCTATGAGCACAAACCAGTTCCTTACAAGAGATATACTTTATTTTTAATGAAATCACAAGCAATTGTAGTAATAAAGGAAAAGTTCTCCTTTCAATTACAAAAACAGACTGTGGCAATGAGTTTGGTACACAAGCACTTTGGTGTTTAGACTCTTCTACAATAATGGCTACAAAGGCCATTTTATTGTAGAAGAAGGTAAAAATATTGGGTAAAAAGAAAGGTAGGGGCAAGTTATGATTAATACATTTTAATGCAGCCATTTCTGATAGATATTTATGTCAAAATACTTTCCATTTACTTCTCTATCCTCACACCCTCCCACCCCACACAAAGCTGACTTATCTACCTTCTTCTCTTCAATAATACTAAAAGCAAGAAGAGAGGAAGAAAGAAAAACATTAAACATCACCATCCACAGCTGGAATGGAGCCATCCCAGGGTGAAAGTCAAGATCTTGGAAATATGGCTAGTCACGTTTATTTTCCAAAACTACATTCAGTACCATAACTCCRACGACTCAGATTTAAAAGTCTCTCTTGTAATCACATTGCACCACATTGTACAACACACATTATTTAATTTTAGATATTTGTCATATACTCTTCAGTTCTTTCTGACTACAGTTACTCTAAATTTTATTTTTACTATAGGCACTGACATCACATTTTGAAATTACATGAGCTTTTCAGTTTATGAATATTTTCTCCAAGTCCCCTATTCTCATATAGGTGAAGTGCTCCAAATTCTTTCGAATTTATAACTGACCACTTCTTCCATCATAATATATAGTTTAAAAACTTAGCAAAAAAAGAAAAAAAAGAAGTAAGATCTAGTTTTAGTTTAGCACTTCCCTTGCATCAGAGACAACACGACAAGAGAACATGTCCGTGGAGCAAGCAGATGGCACCTGAAGCTCAGAGGAAGTAAGCACTTACCTTCAAGATTTCTCCATCCGCATAGAGCACATACATGGTCACTTCAATGTTCTTCTGCACACTTTTCCCACCTCTTTCGAAGTCTCCCTTTTCTAATGTCAGGTATAAGTCATTGCGTATATCACCTACAGTAAAAGAGTGGAGTCACATGCTTAAATTCAATATGGAAGACTCAGTGCCTGTGTGCAACATATTTTGATTCTGCAAACCGTTTTCTGTGTTCTGCAAGACTATGGCTGATGCCCAGATCATTCCAAGCAGCAAGTTAATTGTTAATAAAGATGAACATTTTAATATCAGTGCATAAAATCAGACCACTGTTAGTAATGCCTTTATTACGTGTGAACTCAGAATCAATAGTTGCTTTTATTGTGTGTAAGCGGGGAAGGGAAAAAAAAAAAATCTTCTACTACTTTGTCTAGTTAGCTGATTTGGAAGTATCAGGCTAAGCCTGACAAAACTTCATTAACATCAGACTTCCCATTTCCAATGTATTTTAAGAAAAATAAGTATTTTTGTGATGATCAGCAGAAAATTACATTCAGTTAGCTCTTCAAGTATTTTCTGTATTTTCATAATTTCTTTTTATTATAACAACAAAATAAAAGCAGCCTTTTTGGAAACCTGGTTGTAATTCAGTTCAGATGGATTAAGAAGGAATTATAAATTTTTTTTTGCTAGGTTTTTGGCTAGCCTCTGGTATCCATATGCATGAATATAAGGAAGCGGGCAGTATGGATACTTGCCAATTTCTCACTACCTCATTTTCAAGAGCTTTCAGAGCAAATGACTATATTCAGAAATACAAATGCTAGCATCTATCTCAGCATCTTGTTATGCTGAATTTGACAGATTCTAGCTCACTTTTTTTTTTTTTTTTTTTTTTTTTTAAAATCTGATTTGGGAAACTCTGCTTTCAAAACTAATGCAGTCAATTCTAAAGCATGCACCAAAAGGATAGCAGGTAGCACCTATTTTTCTGTAACATTTAGTTACTGTCACCATTTCATGATGGCTCACTTACCACTTCTTTTTATTTACTTGTCACAAAGGCAAACATACTAACGGGCAATATATAAAAATACAAAAAATTAAAACAATAAAAAATTAAACCCTTTCAAGGCAAGTATTTTTTTAAACAGCCTCAAGAGACTAAATAATGAAGTAATGGAATGGTTATCCAGCAAAGCAGAGACTCCTTGAATGTCTGATTTCTTTCACCCCAGTACTTGGAGAAGCTGATGCAGTTAAATCTGTTTATTAATCAGAAGCACAATGAAGTAGGCAGCATTTGCTTTCAGGCAGTGAGGGATATCCTTTTGTGTCTGTCAAAGCAGCACTTCAAATTCTTCTTGAAGTSTATAACCCACAGAATTTGTTCCTTAATCTACTGTAGGGACAAACAATAGAAGCTTTCAGTCCCCTCTACTTTCATTTTTATTTCTGGACATAAGTACAACTTTTTAAGCATGGAAAATACAGCGCTCTAKCTGACATTCAGTGCTTTCTGCTAGGAACTCTTCATGAATGGAAATCTGTATGCAAAATGTCCTCCTTTTTCCATCAGCCTCCCTCTCACTATGGATTCACACAGAGTTGACTGCTTGAAACACCTCACAGTTAGAAGTCTGAAAATGCTATGGTTCATCAACGGGAAAAAGACGACAGCCAGAGGCTGGTGAAAGACCTCAAATATTTGATCTGTTTTTTCTCATCAAAGAATAGTCATCAAATGCAACACTCCACGGTCCACAACAACTGAGAAAATTATCTTGCTGTTCAAAATCAAGCTAAGCTACCTATATGTTGACTATAGGAATATCAAGGAAATACAAAACTCATCACAAAAGATAGTTTAAGTAGGGACTTTTGTTTTGAAAATCCTCCTGCTTAACAGACTTCATCCTTTTTTCTTAGCAGTTTGCACAATGAGGAAAAAAGTTTCAATTTGTATGCTCTATAACTCTTAATAGAAATTAATTGTACTCACTATAATTAGCATTTTGGAGCTTCCTATTTATGACCTCTTTTCTGGAAGACAGTCTGGCTACACAAAGTCTAATGTCAGATAGCAAATAATTTTCCAGCCTAAATTAAAGGCAGCATTTAGTTATATATAGCATCTTATCTTCCATTAAGCTTAACAGGAGGGATATTACTTCACTAATTAAAAAAAATGCCTTTGGGGTGGGGGGTAGAGGAATCTAAAAAACAGTGGATTTGCATCAAAATGAAGAAAAAAGAAGGGAAAAAGTATTTTAATGAAGTATAATGGTGCACCTTCTCTTGTAAAAATATTGTCTATTGAATCTTAAAAAAAATAGAAAAGGTCATTACATATAGTAAAAAAAGGAAAGTCAATGTATCTAGCAAAGACAAAAAGCATTTACCTATCAGGTATGGAGCCCACCAGTTTCTTGAAAATCTGGAGTTTAAACTACAGACTCAAACACTTCTGTTTATTTCAGTGAAAATAACCTCACTACAAAGTAGTATCTCCTTTTCCCAACATATTAGTTAACCACATCTCTTGCTGAGTCCTCGCAAGCCATTTTTTTTTCTCCAACTGCTACTGGTTTTGAGGGGTTTGAGCTCAGATGCACTGATGGGCTGCACAGCAACTAGAGCAAATGCTTGAACACAGAGCAGTTTATTAAAAATTTTATTTTGAGTATGCAAATTGCAAGGCTAGAGAAAACATTCTGCCCAACACCACACAATGTGGTGCACGTGACTAAACAAAAAGTGTGATCAGTACGATCAAGAAGTGATCCTTGTCAGCTCTAACACAGAATGACAGCTACATATCAAGTCAAAAATCTTGGCACATAGAGCTTTTCCCATATTTAATTCCACTGTTAAAAGAAAAAGATAAATAAAGAACTTGTCTAACAAACCAGACAATGCCTCTGCGTGGCAAACTACTGGACAAACAGTACTGGCTCTGAAGTGACGGTAACTCTTGCATTTTGAGAGAAAAAAAGCATGCTACACCAACTTGGATCACTTAGGCCTCACATCTTCACAAACAGAGCAGCGCGGATTATAAAACTGGGTTAGCTGTGGCCTCCTATCATTAGTACGGGAATAAAAAAGTGCTAGAAGGCTAGTAGGCCAAAGTATTTATAGACTAAAACCTGCAGATGGCATTTTAAGCTGAGGTCTCTTCATGTTAGATGGCTGTCAAGGATGAACTGAAAACCTAATGAGAGTTTTCAGAATGGTATTTGTTTTAAAGCCCATCTCTCTACAATTGTTTTCAATTTAAAACCAAATGTAAACTGCTTTTTAGCATAAAATACCTGCAGTTCTAACATAAGCAGTTACTAATTCTTTATGAAATGTCTTGAAATACAGTATTTTTCACAATATTAAAAAAAAAAAAAAATTCTTTTCTGATGTGTTATGCAACTCTTCCTTCACCCTCCCTTCACCTTTATGCAGGTTTTGTTTTGTTTGTTTGTTTTAACCTATTTACAAAGCCTTATGTCAAATGTACAATTGTTTAAATTATAAATCATAAATTATAGCTTTGGGGGGGTTGCTTATATTGAGATGAAATCCTTTCTCATATCACCTGAAACTATTTTAATGGTAATGGGGAAAAAAAGGAGTGGTGGAAAAGGCTACATGAGACATATGTCAATTTTGTGTTTACAATATAAAGAAATGTACTGGAAGACTTCCAAATACTTATTTATCATTTTCAAGACTTAATAACATTAAGTAGTCCAATGGCCAATAATTGCCTAGTATCTATTAGAATAAGTAGGAGATTTATCCTGATAGATTTGTAGGTTTTCCACTAGAAGACTAACCAGTTACTTGAACTGGTAGTAACAATTTACAGAAACCATATGCACTTAATCTAACATTTTTTATTAAGGGATCCTAAAAGATTTTGTACACTGAGGACAGGAACGGTCCCTGTTTTATACAGGCAAATACCGTGTCAAAAAAAGGCTACATAATTCAGATCAGTTCCTACAGGAGAAAGAGGCAAACAAATCTCTGACATCGGGGGCTGGTGCCACCGGCAGAATTTTGGCTTTTTTGATCACGGGGAGGTTTACACGGCACCGGGCCTGCTGGCGACAGATGGAGGTCAGCTGTCTCGCAGGGGGAAAAGGATTCTGGCTCATGAGCTGGMRGGGCTCATYGAGAGGGCTTTAAACTAGGTTCGCAGGGGGAAGGGGATAAAACCAGGCTCACGAGAGATGAGCCTAGGGGTGGCACGCCA